>CM016564.1:19955868-20352848 GCA_003412495.2 Echium plantagineum
TGGAATAGAGGCACATTTTAAAATAAATTTATATGTGGGGATCTTTTATAATACTTTAAGTAAAAACAACCCCTCCTTCTTCCTCATACCCCACCCTTACCCCTACCCCCACCCCCGTAACCCCCTCATCATCAGCAAAACATAACCTATGGTTAACTCCTACCCTTGTCCAAATCAGTGCTAACCTCCTCATGATGAAATTAATGGAGTTTTTGAGATGTTACACCTTACCAAATTCGAATCGACGATGATAAATGATTTTTTGGTGCATAAATGGAAACTGGGAGAGGTGAATTAATAATTTAGGAATGAATGAAAATAATAAAAATGAGTTACGGGGGTGGGGGGGGTAGGGGGTAAGGGGGTTTCGGGTGAGATGGGGTAGGGGGTGAGGGTAGTGGTAAGGGTGGGGTGTGAGGAAGAAGGAGGGGTTGTTTTGTAATTAAAGTATTAAAAAATATCCCCACATATAAATTTATTTTAAAATATGTCCCTATTCCAATTTTATTTGGCATTTTAAGGTCCAAAATGAGACAAAGCGTAGTATAGGGTCCAAAATGAGTCTTAAGATAGTATCAGGGTCCAATTTGAAACTTACGTGATAGTTCAGAGTCCAAAATAAAATTAAGCCTAGTTATATATTAAAACAAATAGTGAGATATTATTTTCATCATTAAAATGATGATCTAAAGTATATTTAAATGTACATTTTACAATTGACTTCAAGAATTTTGGCAGATTACCATGTTCAATGTCCCATAAAACTTTTTTATTTAGAGAATACCACGATTTTCACGCAAAATGGTTGTTTTACTCTTAATAAAAAATTGATAACATTAGCAAGTATTTTGGGTTGAAATGACTATTGTACAAATGAGCATTAAATAAGTTTTAATTGATTATAACATCTTATAATACATTATAGAGTAAATGGCTTCATCGATCACTCACGTTTGTTAAAAAACACTAGTCGATCACCCTAGTATGACTTTGTATACTTTCGATCACTCATGTTAGGTATTTTGTATACTTTTGGTCACTCACACGTTTTTAGGTACAACTCTTAATTTTTCGAAATTTAAACAGATTATACGAGTTGTAGATACACATAAAGGACATACTATATTATAAAGTGTTATATTCGATTATACTTGATTATACAGTGTTATAATCGATTATACTTGATTATACGATGTTATAGTTACGAGAATAAACCAGACTACATGTATCAAGTGGAATTAATAAGCATATTGATCTTGCTGCATAGAAGTGCCACCCCGCCAAACGAATCATGCAACCTTATGATATATGCGAAGATGAGGATGTGGCAACATTCATTGGTTTGATTAGGAGACGAGATAATCCAATTTCGTTGTGCAGTACACATAAGCGAATTTGGTGGTTGATAATAAAAAGAAAAAAAGAAAAATACTCCATTAGGTGTGTCTAGGTCCCCCTGTCTATTGGAAAAGTTAATGTGTAGATCAAGATTCAAATAATAAGCGCGAAGATAAGTTTTAATTTTGTATCAACAATTGAGTTAATATTGATATTGAATTAGATAAACCTGTTAATAATTTTCTTTAAAAATTTGACAATGCTGGCAATGTTCATGATGAAGAGAGTGCAAATGATGAATTTGACTTTGATAATGCATTTGCATATCAAGAAGATATTTTTGAAAGCGAGTGTGATGCATTTGATCGGCCAATATCAAGAAGGTGTTTTGTTAATCGGTCAAAAAAAATTTCATTTGTGAAGGCATAGTTCCTCTCAACAAATAATTATAATCCATTAAAATAGATTATACTCGATTAAAAGGTGTTATAATGGAGTACGCTACATTATGCTCGATTATACAATATTATGGCATCAAATGGCTCCATCAATCTTGTGACCTCTGATAATAATGAACTGCCGACCCCAGTTTATCATGACAAAACTCAGTTGGGGTATCTCAAAAGATTTACATCACTATTTTGTGGTGTATTATTAATAAAGGTTTAACCGTCCAGAGATAAATTCAATACGTTGACCATGATATTTTGCCGAATTTCTTATATATTGCCCTCAACGTTCAGGAAAACAAGTATTGAGTTAAATGTACTTGACCACTGTTTCTGTAGAGTGTGGACCTTTAAGCTGTCCCTATTGCATCCTCATTTGCAATACATAGAAGCAGTAAGACATATGGCTAATGACATACATTCAAATATGTCAAGATATATATACACTCTTTCAATATGAACATTTGACAATTGAGAACAAATCCAGTTTTGATTTGTAAATCCATTGGATTATTGACCTTTTGATATTTTATTTAAATAAATCCAATCATTAAGATATTTGTGCAAGAAGCTTCATTTGTGGATGGCAACTTTTTTAATAAAACTTTTCTCTACTACACCTCTCAAGAGTAAACAATAGTTGAAAGAATAATGAATTAAGTAAACCTCACCTCCTCCACATCTTAATATTATACATTTCTACCAACTCCCAAGTCATAAGAGACAACCATTTGCCTTTTTTCTTCAAATAAAATAATAGTAGCAAGATAAGAACATGCATGCATTATGAATTTATTATGCATACTCATTTTATTATTTATCAAGAGTTAGAAAATTCTTGTTAGTGACCAAAAGATTAGGTTCTTGTTAGTGATAAAAGAAAATTATAGGTTCGAAATTCACCTCGACGCTAAATTTACAAGAAACTACAAACATCATCATAAAAATTGGTGTCTTGTTTATGGTCATGTGCTTGGAAGTCCTAAACAAGTGCATAACATATTAACCTCCACCAAAAGAAGCCTTCATATAACTAAATAAAAAAATAATTTAATGAAGGGCATTATTATCTTTCTACTACTACTAGTCTACTACTACTACATTGCTCAATAAAAAAACAGCCCCTCTAGTGAAAGCTCACAACAAAATAATTAATAGTATTATGATTACTATAATTAGCATTCAAGCTTTACCGCTAGGATATTTTGTAACAAAAACTATAATTCACTAGAAATTAAAACTTGGGTTTCGAGTATAGAAGACTGACAAAGAGCTAAAGTATTAAGTGTCTTCTCGTCTTTTCGCTCCACGTGAGTTCAACTCTCCAAATCTTCATAAGTGATTAAAACACAAGCTCTAATCTCCTGCTCGATTGACACAAGAGCTGAGACCGTAATGATGATGATTTCATCCTTTTTGAAAATTGGAACTTGGTGTGAATATAGAAAGATCAGGCCAATTACTACCAGATTTCCAACAACTTGATGTCGTGGCAGAATTGCCCTTTTCAGCATTTGAAGCACACCCTTCTTGATGATCACCAATTTTGACCTCGCCAGAGCCAGAGCCCGAACTAGAGCCCGACCTTGAAAGTCGAATATCAACAAACTGACCCAACTGCAAACCGGGCCTATCCGGGCTTAACCCATTAGCCAAATGACCAGATTGCCCTTCATTAACAGGCTTCAAAAGGGCACCAAGTATCCTATGGTCCTGATTCAAAGCTGCCTTTGGAGAAGATAATGATCCTGTTGCTGTGATGGATAATGGAGCAGAAGGTACAACAGGAGCTGCAGAAGGTACTACCGGTGCTGCAGAAGGTACAACCGGAGCTGCAGAAGGTACAATCGGAGCTGCAGAAGGTACTACTGATGAAGATGGTGATGGTGATGATGAAGATGAAGGAGTTTTGATGATTGAGGATCTTTTTGAGTTCTTTCTTGAGCCACCACCAATAGGGATGTTCCTGAGAGCTCCACCTTTTGTCCAATACCTTTTGCAATTCTTACAATAGTGTCTTGGCTGAGAGAGATTATAGTTGTTGTAATAACAAAACTTTGTGTTTGAAGAATCACATCTTGGACACTTCAAGTGTTCTTGCTCTGGAAAACTTGGGTTATTCACCTGAGAATACAAAGATTGGTCTTGCATTTTTTTTGTAATAAAATCAACAAAAAATTCAATTATTCTCTTTAGTAAAGTGAAAAAGATTCAAGTTTTATGTTAAAGTTGGAATCTTTTCTTGATTTTGGAATTTGGGTATCTGCAAAATCAACCAAAAGATGCTTTTTTCAATCACAACTTAGACAATTATTTGGTGAATAGAGTGAACTGAAAATGATTTATGATCAAATTTGAAGATCCAATTTACTATTTCCAATTTGAAGATCCAATTGACTCTTACCAAAAAATATAAAAATGAAAAGTGCATATAATTTCGAAATCCAAAATCAAGAGAGGCTAAAAAGAAGTATGAAATGTTGGAGGTGTGAAGATAAAGATATGAAATAAAATGAAGACAGAAACATAAAAGTGGGTTGAGTAAAGTTAGGGAGAATTTGTGATGTGAATGATTTTGTATAAAAATCCGCATGAGAGTAATGAGTTGAGGAAAATTTATACACAACAAAAAGTCCACTAATTATCTCTCTCTCTCTCTCTCTCTCTCTCTCGAAGTCTCCATCAAGTTGGATATTTTGGATGTTATCATTAAATCTTGTTTGGTAACATGGAAAGAGGAGGGAGGTAATAAAGTAATGAAAATATAAAAGTGAATTATATTGGTCAAAATGATAAAATAAAAACAGTTCATGAAAATAAGACATTAAAAATAAGGTTTTTAGCCGTTTTGTTCATGAATTATACTTTTCTTTTTTATTTGCTCTCAAACTATCTTATTTATGTATTTTGGCCCTTGAAGTTATTTTTCACCCTCAAAGTACATCTTTTTAAATTTTAAATAGTAAAATGATTATTTTATCCTTATGTTATGTGCCATGTACTTTTTATCTTATTAGTATTTTACATAATTAAAAATAAACTTTTATCCCCTTTCCTTCAACACACCCACCTCACCTAGGGATGTGATTGAACGCAAAAGATCCGGCTCGCATTATTCGGTTCGAAAAAGTTCGGCTCTTCTCTTGATGCGCATTGATAAATACCAAACCAAACTGTAAAACCAAGGTTTGGCGAACCAAACCAAACAGTTCGTTTTGTTTCGGCTTATATAGCAATAAAGAGTTTTTCCTTATTTCTACTCTAAAGGCCAGACTTGAATCATAAAAACTACTTCTACTTCATATCTCTTCATTTCCAACTCATTAATTATAAGTCATCTTCCTCTTAATCGCCCAAACGTGCAATCGCATCGAATATTTTTGTCAACCAAACCGAACTTGTTCTCACAGTTCACAAATAGTTTGGTCCGGTTCGCATATTGCAGACTGAACCAAACGTAATGTTCTGTCTGATTGACAAATAGTTTGGTCCGATTCGACCCCCGACGACCAAACTCAAACATAATTACATTCGTTTACAACCGTAACCATAACCCCACCTCACCTCAAAACGTGAAAAGATTCGGTGCATCAATACTTCCATGCATCAGGTACCCATTTAAAGGTTTCACGTGGGTACCGTACCCACTTGAAACTTCATCATTGATACTTGTACCCAAATTGTACTATAACAATGGTACAATACCACATATTTATCAATATAAAATAAATATGTGGTATTGTACCATTGTTATAGTACAATTTGGGTACAAGTACCAATGATGAAGTTTCAAGTGGGTACAGTACCCACGTAAAACTTTTAAATGGGTACCTGATACACCGGGTGCACCGAATTATTGATGCACCGAAACCGGACTCCCTCAAAACACCCTTAAGAAATGATTTACACACGGCAATGAAAACTTTGAACTCCTTTTTAACATGTAAAATAATGAGGCCGCCATATGACTTGGTTCTTTTGAGCTTTTGGCTGTTTTAGGGAAGCATCAACTATAGTTCTACTAAGAGTATCATTAATGTTAAATTAAAGAATATTTTAACATTTAAAGAACGGGGATGGAGATGTCAGCTTAGTTTCCATAATGAAATCTGCTTTCAAACATTATCATATGATCATCAAAAGAACACATTTAACCTTTTCGATCGATCACTTGCTTATCTATTAATCAAGTTTTCGTAGTAGATCGAGAACAGAATGGCCATATTTTGACTAATTCTTGTGTTTAATTAACCATACATTACTCATTAGTCATTAATTATTTAAAAACCATGTGATGATTGTCTCATATATATGAAAATATATTTCATTATTCTCACACCATCCGTCATTATTCTTTGAGAGCGTCATCAGTACATATTGAAATGAATTTAAAAAATATTGAAAGATACAAGAAAAAAAAATTATTAATAATTATTTCTATAATATAAGCAAACTAGCTTCATATTTATAGATACGATATGTAATATTTATAATAACAATAATACTCATTTGATACTCAAAAAATTATTATAACTATGAAAATATTCAATACTACTAATAATTTTATATATATTATATATATTCCAACATCCAGTGGTGGATCTAGGAATTTCAAAGTGCCTGTTCGAAATCAGTATAATTTTCTAAGTGCATGTTTAAAACACTTAAATATATTCAAATATAATTTTAAATGCTATTTTTTACACTAACTTTTCCTTTATATATATAATTTTTTTTGAAGTGCTTGTTTGAGTGAACGGCGATGAATCAATAAGAGTCCGCCATTGCTAACATCTTTTGATGTATTTCGATATTTATTAAATCTATCATAATTATAGATGTCGAATTAATATGATAGTCTCCAAATCATATCATACATGTTTACATACTTCAATCCACCCACTTGAGTACCCTACAAGAATATATTTTGATATTATTCTTAGTTCACATGTCTTTTGTTGGCTGCACATATATAGCAACTTGATATGAAACATATGAATCGTAATTGTAAAGGTATACTGGATTAATATCATATTGTATATATTATTGTCCCCTTACCAACATTTTCTTTATCCAATTGATTGCACATATAGTCTAAGTTCATAAATGCATAAAAGTAAGTGGCAGAAACGACTCATACACGAGTCGTTGTCTGGACATACAGATACAGATGAAAAGTAAAAGTAAAACATCTTTTAAATCCTTCAAATTTATTTAAATGATTTATTTTTTTCAGATAAATAGTTATTATTAAGTCGTTTTTATGGATATAATTGACTTCTTAACAGAATATACTAATGGCCATAAATATTACGTTACATACAATCATATGATAATTTATTATTATTATTCAAAAAATGTATTTAAACATGATTACTTCATTCATTGACAAAATTAAATGTTAATTGTTGGTAAATATATACAAGATATCAAATGAATATAAATTTTTTTATAAATAAGATATGTTAGTAAAAGAGTACATATATAGTCGAAAAAGTAAACCTTATTTGCGATAGTACTATCCAAATATATCTTAGTTATAATTATAACGAAAATAAAGTAACACTAGAATTACTATAAAATTATCAAAAAGAAAAGAAGTTTGTAATAGATCTAGTGACATACGCTTGTATGTCATACAATTCGTTTACATGTACTATATATTAAGACAAACAAAAGTCCCATAAAATTATCATGTTTGCTGAGTCCTAGTGATGAATGAACAATACCCAACAAAGACTTATGAAAAGAAACATTTGTAAAAATATAAAATATAAATTAATTACTTTAAAATAAAATAAAAATAGATGAACAAGAAGTTTCCTTCACAAGTAATTAAATCCCAAGTGGGAGGGGGTAAATGACAAAATCCTAAATTATTATCAAAACTATTGGCAACTATACTATGTACATGAACTTATTACAACATTTTATATTCACATCTTAGGTAGTTTTAATTAATAATATAAAAGGATAACCAATTGAAGAAAAGATGGAATTTGCCCTTATTCGAAGCATGTAGAAAGGAGAAATGTTGTATGCATTTGGTTGTCTTGATTCATTTTAGTGATATTGCTAACCTGGTCGGTCGTTGTGTATGTATGTACATAATTCACTCTAATTGTTGTTTTTATATTTTACAAAGCCGTACGTCAAGAATTAACCAATAATCCAAGAATGTTATCACTGTCACCAACAGTTGAGCTTTTGAGCTAGTAGGTTCAAGGTTCATACTCATAAATACATATTACTTAAATATTAAGAAAGTATGTCGAGGACTTAATTATTTAGTGATATATATCTTAAACTTTTAATTAGTAAAGGTTTAATTATAACCATATAAGGCAATTTGATAAAAATATTTCATATCAGTTACAAATTCAAGTTTTCAATTAAATACTTTTTATTATAAACATCTTAACTTGTGCTCTAGAGCACATTTTAGAAAATTCGAATTATTAATTCTTATGTTTAATTTTTTATCGGAGAGATGGAGACGACAGTTTTTCAAACTTTAATTTCATTCTGATTATCTATATTTAATAAGCATCAACTTTAACAATTTATTAATATTAGTAGTTTTTATATTGTATTAACTCGTGATTATATGCCCCTTAATTGAGCCACCAGCATCAATTGCATTGTGTGATTTCCGTCATTACTTACGTACCAGAAATTGCTAATGCTACACGATCTAGGAGTATTTTTTGTTATTAAATACAAGTTATTAGAGAATAATTAAAAAATTGTGTGAAAAAGGAGACGTGGCATGATAAACGATTTTGGAGTATTTCCGAAGATTGTTAGGCGGCGGGTATGAATCACCAGATTCCGACCCCCATTTTCTTACTAATAGTGTATTTTTGGATCGCTATAAATTAAGAGAAGGGGAATTTATTAAAATTATTTTAAGGAAAAAGAATTAGAGAGATCGATGATAATAAATTTTGTTATTATTTTGATATTATAATTGTAAACAAAAATAATAATAAGGATATGTTATTTTTCTTCCCTAAATTTTGGGGAAAGAGAATTGAGGGGTATCGGAGAAGATGAGGATAAATTAGTACGAAAAAAATAAAAAATAAATTCATTTTCATTTCCTTGATTCTCCTCAAAACTAATATACCCATATAACAAAAATTGAATCTTTTCATATGTATCAGAGATGTTTTGGCTAAACGCGTTATAAATCGAAAGATGTGTCTTAGTATATGAGCCTATAAGAAAGATGATCAATGGAATATGAAACCAGAAACAATCCTACGATATTCCAGTAAAATATTACTTACACACGAATTTGAAGCTGCGATATCGGAGTGACTCTACCCTAATCATTTTGATACTTAGACCATCTCCATCACGTAGGGAACATTTAGCATCCTCTTTCTTGTCACATCAGATTAACACCCTATTTAACACCTCGATGCTTACATACTCTACAACAGCTAGGCAGTTTAACTTTTTTGACATTCTCGTTCATCCACAACACTCCATCATATGTTCCACCATATTTATTCGTTTTTATTTTTCATTATATGTATGATAATACTAATTTTATAATAATTATTATTTATAATTATAACTATTAAAATTTATTTAAAATTGAATAATATATATTTGAATTAATAAAAAATATAATTTTTAAAACAACACAAAACAAAATCTTATTAATTAAAATAAAAAATCAAACATAAACAAATTATTGAAAATGCACAATAAGAACACTTTTGTCCTTTCAGGAAGGGAGGATTATGGAAATCCTATTAATTGCAGTTTGCAGCTTTCTCTAGACCTCCGGGAAAAGCATGAAGAAATGGCTTCAATGGTACGAGCCCCCGTCACCTCAGAACGACAGGGGTGATCTCGTAGTTCGTGGTATTTGAATACTCAAAATTGGTAAACTTAGAATATTTTATAAATTTTAAATTTAATTGAGAGTAGTTCCAAACTTTTGCCAAATATGTTTAACGACATCCTTCTTCAATTGAATATGTTGAGTCATATCATGTAGTTCAGCTCTTGTATAAATATGTTATTCAGATCGTTCTTCAACGTGCACTTGAAGTTGAGGCAACACCTTGTCTCAACATGGACCGTGGAACTAGAGGCAGAATTGTTGGAAGTTTCGAGGTCTATATTTTCCCAACTTGGCGAATATAGGTATTTTATTCATCCTCTCCAATCATATTATGTGAAATAATGCATGTCCTCATTATTTTACCCAAAACAACAAGGTTCCACATTCTAGTTGGTTACGAATCATAGCAAAATGGGCTTAGAGAATCTCGAATGTGAGTTCAACGTCCTTCCTACGTGATTCTTGTTGTTTGAAAAATTATTACGTTTTGTTACCTTGGGCAGTTGAAGTGAATGGACAAAGACAGGCAATTTTGGGAGATTCTATCAGCAAGATTGTAGGCCCGCCCATTCGCTGTGAAGTTCACACGAGGAGCTTCCTCTAACACAATATCACCAAAAACGGTGACCTATCTAGTACATTTATGTCGTTCAATGCACCAGGAAACCCCAAAAAAAGCATGTCATATCCACAAATCATATGACGCAACTATATCGAGGATATTTTGGTTGTGCTCTTGTATCCACTAAAACTACCCTTGCCAAGCCTTCAGACAATTCTTCCAACGATAATTCCAGTCATCCCAAGGAAGTCATGGTCATCACCAACTTAGAGTAACTTTTGCAAATCTTCCACATTCGGCCGTCTTAAATATTCATCTTGAAACAAATCAATTACACCTTCATAAAACTTGCAAGTACATTCAATTGCAGTGAGTTTTCCAATCTTCACGTACTCATCACAAGCATCCGTTGGGACTCCATATGCAAGCTTTCGTATGGTAGATGTGCACTTTGGATAGGCGTCAAACCTAGTTTACCTGCATTATTGCGCTGGATAAAGTAGTCGGCTTAATTTAATATGGAGTCCTCGATTATCTTTTTATTGAGAGTTCAAAAATGACTTTGACATTTCATCGTAGTCTTATGGTTCCCACTTTGGCAGTTCTTATTTATGTACTCTGCAATTTCTTTCAATAGGTGACACTTTTTTTATTTGTTCCCAATTCACTATCATTACTTATGAGAAAATAGCCAGTTAGTAAAACATTGTTCTCTTTGATAATCCAAGTTATGTATGGTGCCTTCTTGGTTGGTCCTTGGGTTTGATGTAGGAAGCTATGAGAAGTATCCCCATCAACATTTTGCAAAGAAACTTAGCTTGAAGTTATAAGATATCCGTCGTTCCACTATCAAAATATGGTGTGTTTGAAATATTACTCGGGCAAGGGACATAATTGTTTTCAAGAACAGGTGGTTATATCGAATGACCTAGTGGTTAGGAGGTCTTCCAGTTACTTAGAGGTCCTGGCTTCGATTCTCATTGTAAAATATAAGAGGACGGTACGGTGGATGGGTTATGACGTTTAAAATTAATTGTAATTTTCATTGTTAATTAACAAAAACATAAAAATCTGCACAATTACTAATATCAAGTGTGGTTTGTGATTCTTAAGTATTATTCCATGAACCTATCCCAATATATATGAAAGTATAAAATATACTCGAAAGATTAAAAAAAAAAAAAAATCCTATTTAGGTACTTTTCTATTGACAAAACTTGTTAAATGCATATCAAAGTGAAATATACTTTGAAGTTCATCAATTTGATCATTGAGAACCCAAAGGTAGTAGATGACAGTTTTCGTTTTGAAGAGCAAAATAAAATTTGATGCCCATCGCTCAATAATCTAATGACATCCAAGTCAAGTTTTCAACTAAGAAGTTATGGGAACAATAATTATTGTTATGATACAAATAAATTTAAGCAAAAGCTTCATGAATTTGTTTTACAAACGGAAAAAAAAATATAGATCTATGAGACAGACAGACTAATTTATACTACAAAAAAAATATTAGAAAAAATAAAATAAAAATCTAATTGAAGTTAATAACTTTCTCACCCTGCATGTTAGCAGAAAGGCTCTCTTTCCGAGCAAAGTTTTCCAAGTAGAACATTTAGCTTAAAGCTTAAAGGCTTTGTAGGAGAGCAAGAATTACATTTTCTCCCGTCTTGAACCCAACATATGTATAAAACAGATGTGCAACTCTCTTTTTCAAGAGAATGGTAAGACGGGCGACAAGAAATAGCGGGTGAAGCAGGAAAGGGAAGGTGTTAAACGAAGTTTAGCGCTGTTATCTCATGAACAAGTAGCATGCTATGATTTTTGATGAACTCTCCTACGTATCTTGATCTACACATTCAGGAAGTCCTTGGACGTGATACTTATGTTGCTTGGAAGAACGAGTCGACTTACACAGCGCCACCAACTCTTTCCAAGTAATCAACATTTGCCTTTTTGTCTAGCTCTTTACGCATAATACATGTACAAACTGTTTGCAGCAGCACAGGCAATCGAGTTTTCAGTTGGGTGCCATGCCAGGTGAAGCAACTTCGTTGTGAAGTCGAATGAATTCCCGTTTGCATCAGGGGCTTCAGCACCTGAACAAAGTATAAGCAACTTTCAAGTAATGGAATATGCACTGAAATTAATCTTGTCTTTAAAATTTCCTAGTTTATCTTTTCTTTTTCTTTTTTCTTTTGGAAGAAGAGAATACCTCTTCGAACAACCCTTGTTAAACTACTCGTCAATCTTGAAGGCCTAGGAGCCTGAACTTGTTTCCTGAAGATACAAATGATGGTTGTTATTCTTAAATCTAACATAAATATAGCACATAGGAGAAATTCTGAATATTGGAGTGCATTGAAACCTCATTGGGTTTTTGCTAGCCTCCAGAGTACTTGCTTCAGGACTGCCAGGGGTACATCCAAAAACTCGAAACAAGTTGCTGCAGAGAACATCAAACCTCTTATATACAATGTGCAACATCTACACTTAGGGAGAACAGATGAAGAATTACTCTTCATTTACCTGTATGAACCGGTTGCAACCCTGAGACCATCACCGCTAAGGCAACACTCAAATTTGTCAAATATTGAATCATTTTCATATAAATCGCAAAGCTGGAAGAAATCGAACATGGCGATAGTCAGCAAAAACAGGTTTCATGGAAAAAGAAACTCTGTATTTTTTCAGGAACCTGTCACAATAAATGGAATACCTTCGGTCTTAAATGCTCATGGACATGAAAGGTGGATACTGGGCCGGAATCCATGTTAATGTCCCATAACTGAACGAAAAACATGGAAAGTATTGAGGTGATTCCAACATCATTAGAATCTGACATCTAACCTTGAGGTAATTCAAAAGTACGATCTTGAGAAGATGGAGGGTAACCTTGAGAGTCATATAATCACGACTTAAAATATATCTTCCATTCTTGGCAAATTTAATATCTGAAATAGATGCAATTATCTCAGTGAAAAATGATCTGGATCCAGGTGGCTCCTGTTCCTCAAACCTGTAGGAATTTGAATCTCAATAGCTTGTTAGTTTAATAGAAACCTGTCAGATGTTAAATAAAATCAATACTTTCAGCAATCTAAGATTCTTTAAGTCCACATATGATGATTAAGTAACCAACACATTATTGGGAACTTCGATTTCAAAGAACCATCTTTATTTCAAGTATAATCACTAATAATAAAAAATAGACACTGATGAGCCCAGCTCGGTGGAATACTTACAGTTTCGAATGTGAATCACATAGAGCTGATTGCCGCAAATCAATAAGACGTATGGATCCCTTGGAACTACTATAAGCTAACATATTACAATGCGAAGGATGAAACTCTGCCGATGTTATCACCTCTGCAATAAGATAAGACAATTGAGCTAAGACCTTCCTATAGTATAAAAGATACAAGTATTTATATCCATAGTCACATTATCATTCATCATTTTAGGATAGGATCAATTAAATGCAAGACCATCACAGCCAATTTGTCATAATGACATCCCTAGACAGCCCTTTGAGGTCATTGCACAGCAAAATAGATTCAAGTGCTAAAAGTTCATATTCTAATTGTAGCACTTATCCTGGACGGAACCCAAGGAGAGAGGTAAAGGATCACTTTCTAGGGGTTTAACATTGATTTGTTTTTGTTAACAGAAGCAACAACGAAGAGAGGTTTTATTAATTCAATGGGACTCAAGTCAGATGTCAAAGCAACAGACAAGGGCCAATTGCAGCTTGTAATGTAAAAGAAGAGATCTTATCTCTCCACACCAATGACCTAAACCGGTGACAATTACTTGAACTTATATGGACAATTATAAATATGAAAACTTACTATATTTATTGACTAAGGATCTCACTAACAGAATTAATATCACATAAAAGTATTTAAAATACTAGTAAAAGTTCGAAACAATAACGGGAATACAAGAGGTACTTTCTGCGATATCCAAAAAGAAAATGCTAATTTACCAGTTAGATCTTCCATATTTGTTGGTTTCACATCAACAATATTGAAACTTTGATTGCTGATTTCTAAGTTCCAAAGGTTTATTCTCAAATCATCAGCTGATATGAAAGTTTCACCATCACTGAAAAGTACAAGGAACTGGTCAAAAGGATCTAGAAAGTCAAGGTAGTAGAAGCACATTGCATTAGAGATGCAGAACAATAAACTGAGCAAGCACTGACAGCAACACGTGTTAGGAGGACCATTACATGAACTTTTTAAGTTACTAAGCTTAGTTATCTAACTATATAAAGACCTACGGTAACATGTAAGAGACAAAAATATTATTGCATCATCGACTCACCAATTCACAAGTTTATAGGACATTATCTCACGAAGATGGTTATCACTGTAATAAACATTACTCCACATAACTACATTAATGCCGTTATCTCTTGTCCTAGGTTTACCTCAGAATGTTGAAGCCACACATTCTATCCAAGTCATAACTATCATTGTGGCTACTTATTCTTTTTACCTTACTAAATGTACCACATTTAAAGGCATCTCTTGGGACAAGGAACATGTCCGCATCTACCTTCACAACATTTGGAGAGTTGTTTGTTCTTTTTTGAATGGGAATATATGGCCAAATATAAATGAAGTAAGAAACCAATGGGAAAGAGCATCCACTATGAACAGATATAGCGACGTATAAACATACAATCAATAGAAAACATAAACAAGTAATTGTCCAGTACATCAAATTGAGCAGTATTGAGCAAAACTAATTGAGCAAGACATATAAGACAAAACATGAATTAGATATCCATAAGACTTGAACTTTCAGTTATAAAGAGATAGTCCAACAAGGTCAAAAGCTGTAATATGCCAAGGCCAAAATATTACCACATCATTCAAAGCCTTATGTACATCAATTAGAAATTAATATCGAAAGATAGGCCAATATCAAGTTAGGCTCGGAACACTTATTAACCTTATATATGAAGCCAACAATCAAATCGTAAGTTGAGTCGTTAGAACTTACCTACTTAACCCTTACTTCAAATGGGCAGTGCTTAAGGGCATCTCTCTCTCATGGAAGTGAAATCTTTATCTACTTAAAGCACAGTAGATGGTTTGTTTCTTTTATTTGCTCATTGATGGGTAAAACACCAAATTCAAACAGTTATAAAATAGAAATAAGACATTGATAAAGAATGTAAATCATTATCCACCATCAACATGTTTGAGGATCTTTTAAAATAGGCATGTCGAGGCAGAAAGATAATCACGCTAAATTTTTTATCAATAATCAAGACACAAACTTACAGAAAATAAAATGTTAAGTACCACAATAAGAGTCTAGTACTGCAGGTCTGTTTCAACATTCCGAGGTAAAGCATCAACTAAAATAAAAATTGAATGGAGATAACCAAATGGCAGGGAGTAGAGAAAAAAGAGAGGTATAGATTCCCACCTGTTGTTCGATATTGAATTGATGTGATAGTCATGTGCATGTGCATAAACTCTTCTGCATCTTGCAACAAGGCTTGTTTCATTGCTCACGGCCTATAGAAGAATGTGTGAGCTACATGTTAAAAGGTATCCAGTATATTAATTCAACATAGAACCAACCATATAAGATAACCTCAAATAATGCAGGGCAAAAGACAATCAATCAACAAAGCATAACAACACCCACCAACATTAATGTTTTGAGGTATAACACAATCAAATTAGCTGAATGCTTGCATAAGAATGTTAGTATGCAGAAAGGTATTAACCCGCCCCACAGATCATCCACCTCCGAGGTCTCCAAGAAATCCAATTAAAGCAACATGGCTCATAGATCACATACATATTAAATACTCGCATTATACTGCATCACAATTATAACAAATTCAATATAGATAGTTTACAACTACCACAGGTAAATGCAGAGAAGGAATGCCTCCAAGGGGAAATGATAAGTCGCTAGCCAAAGAATCATAAGAATGAAGAGAATGCCCCCCGTTAGTAAGATATGGCTTGGAACTGGAAGAAATGCTCGAACTCGCAACACTGCCATTTCCAACACTTTTGGATGCTTCAAGGTTCATCTCTGATATTTTCTTGATTTTCTTCTCTTGCACCTGTTTGGTGTAACAACAGAACATGAAACATGAGTAGGCACTGAACATGCCTAAGAAAAACAAGAAAGAACATCAACTGAACAACTTCAATAAATATGTTCAAAAAATAGAACAACATATGGGTTCTTAAAACGAAGCCCAAAAGAGGAATGAACTCGTATTGTCTAGCACAAAATTGCTCACTTCTATATCAGTTTTGACATATAATACATTTTCCATGGACTTTTCGCTGACTTATACTATAGATTTCTAGAAAACTATGGGGTTATTAGCAAAAAAATATCTTGAAGAACAGAAATAATTTTTTATCATTTGACTAATTGGCAACCAAAGAGGCAGTGTGAGAGACTTTGTATTGTCTTCACTCAACTCTTCTCAGTTATAAACAGCAGTAAGTTTTAACCAGACATTCTATGCTGCTACCCAGTGCTATCGTTTTCCATATCTTATTGATTCTATCTAACTTCATGAATCAAAGAGTTTAGGTCTTGAAGAGTATTTGTTCCTCTTTTATTCCATTTAATTCATCAAAACCGAACTGATTGCTCAAGTCTATCACTTTACTGGCATATTATTGCATAGTTCAGAGTCTTAGGTTCAGAAGAGCTCATCCTACATGGTCTATGTTAAAATAACAGCCAAATCAATATGTGCTATATCCCTACCATGGTGTTTACTATGCCAATTCATTGGAGATTATTCAAATGGAAAGAGAAAGTGGGGTCCCTAAGAAACGAGGGAACAGAGTAGAGGAAATAATCAAAAACAAATTCTTTAGTTTTTGTTCTTCCTCTTGATAAAACTCTTTCAGTAGATGAGCACAAGGACCAAACATATGGGACAAAGAAACATTCATTTACATTTTTATCGTATAAAATGATTAATACCTTCCAAAACTTGATAGTTTTATCATTAGTAGACAGAAGAAAGAGGGCGCCATTAGCCATCTGGCACCAGCGGATCTTGTTTATCTTCTCTTCAATTTCCAAACTCTTGAGATAGTCAAACTAAATAGTGGGGGAAAGAGGAAGACAAATTAGAAAACAGAAGCAACAAGGTTTATAGGGAAACCTTAATAACAAGAATACATATGTTGATAGGAATAGAGAAACACAACTTTAAAGGCTTTCAGAAAATATATGCTTGCCAGGACTTCATATGTTGTCAAAACTTACAAGCATAATACTTCATTTGTTTTTCAGAATGATCCTTAAAAAATAATAGTATTTAGGATTCCCAAAGCTGCAAAATGTGCTAAGGAGAAGAAGAAAGAATCATGAAATTGGACAGCTTTTAATTGCAATAAAAAATAAAAACAAAACTCCATGATTACCTCAGGTTCATGGCTCTGAAATTCTGTCTTGTAATGGAATTCTGGATGTCGACTAACTGGATTATCAGTCCTTTCCAGATCCCTCCGATTTCCCCCTTGCTAAATATTAATTGTTAGGGCAGAAAGTGAAAGAGGTCAACTATTGGTCTATACTGAACAATCTATTCTCTTTCTAAGAAATTAAGGTCGGACAAACCTACCTCTTTTGAATCAGTTCTTTCAAACAAAACCACCCTACCTCCGCGATCGCCAGTAGCAAGATGGTCACCAGTCTTATCAAACTCGATAGCAGAGATTATATCAACTGCAAAACCAATGTCAATAAAAAAATAGAAAGAAAATCCTTGGCAAAAGTTTTCAAAAAACAATTCACATTTTCAAAGCAACAAATCATGTTTCTGATGACTGTTTTCCCTTCAGTGAGGTCCCCAAAGTCTTTTCATGTTCTTGTTTTGCACTACATTACATATCTAGAATATAATATTTGATCAGTTACAAACAATTCTATTATTACACGTGCTTTATAGAGACTGCGCTAATTTTCTCGATCATGAGAGATGGAAAAAGACTTTCTGTGTAATCACAAATTTCGTTGCTTATAGCAACACACAAAGCGTATGTTATTAAATCTCTTCCCGCTCCCAATATCCGTCTTTTCTAATCCTTCTCCCAAAACATGGGAAGAGGCACAAATTGTAGAATGGTTGTGCCTCAACTACCGCAAAAAAATATACTGCACAAGAAAACCCAACATACAAATCTTAAAATACAGAATAGCCTAAATTCTTAATGTCGTGCATTCTTTAAACAAATAAACTTTGTTCCCCCAAGCACTTTCTGAGCAAAGGCTTGTGTTATAGTCGTCCATTCTCATGTGGAAACTAAAAAGGATAATTTTGACCAATTTTACCAAAATAGATAGTGGAACAGGTTATTGTATGACATTTTCCACTGTCTCAAACTTATAGCTCAGATAGCAATAACTTTCCAGAAAAGTAAGATGCAATCGTCACTCAATCCATTTCAAGCCTTCACTCGCTACTGCTGGAAATCATACTGCAACACATGCTCGTCAGACACAGCAATGTGGATACTTGTGTGTCATTTCATACAAAAAGAGTCATGGCATCGAATAGAATATCCTCTCTTCTAGGAAATATATGGAACCAGCTAACCAGATAACATCAATGCTCGTAACACTTGAATGTTAAGAAGAAAAGAACTGTATTAAGAGCCCAAGCGATTTTAATTATTTTCGTACATTAACTGAAGGTATCATTGCACATTATGTTGAGGATAAAACTTTATAATGACAAAAGCTCAAGTAATAAAAATGTATCACCGAAATCTTATAGTACAATCAAACATAAAGAAACAAGCTTCTCATCTAAATAATCAAATATTTTGAGATGAAGGGAGTATCAATTACCACTTTCAACAGAAGAAACTCAAACTACAAGCTCAAACAGCAAAACAAGAAGCAAACCAGAATACCATATTCATGAAGTCGAGTACGAACAGAAGATTGTAATCAAGATTACTACGAAAAAGGAACAAGCTTAACTGCAGTTCACTTCTCAAACGTGCAAATCACTTTATATACAAACATCACTAAACAGTTCAGTTACCACAGTACAGTAAAAACCCAACTAAAAATCATCAATTGCAGATCCAAAACACAGATCAAAATCAACTAAAATAAAAATTACATCTTTATGGATCCGAATCATTTATTATTATTCAATAATTGATTATCACAACAAAAACGAAAAAGGGTACCTTCTTGAACCTCTTCACCAGCAGCACGCTCACCAAAAACCTGAGAAAATCTCCAATCCAGAGCTGCTGAAGCATCTCCCCCATCACCTCCACTCATATTCTTGACTTTTATTGATTTTCTTGAACAAAATCAATCAAATTCTTACAAAAGCTAAAGAAAATGACCAATTGCAAAACCCAATAACCAATTTCAGTTCATTGTATTTATATCATAATATAATATAATGATTAAAAAAGGAAATAAAACAATGATTAAACAAAAAATATAAGAGAGATGATTGGGTTTAAGATTTGGTGTTGTGAGGACAAGATCGGAGTTCGGTTGGAACAATGATGTCGGATTCAGATTTAATATTAATCATGACATTAGACTTGACAAAAAGATAACATCTGGGACTATAATTTTTTTCTTCTTCTTAAAAACAATTCTTTATCTATCTAGAACAAAAACAACCATATTCTAAAAATGAAAAAAAAAGGGGTCATTTTGGTTTTTTTTTCATGGTCACTTTGCTCGAACCACTATATACACACTCAAATAGTGTTTTTTAAGAAATTAAAAGACTATTTTGCTCCGAGATAAAATTTTATGAAATATTACACTCACAAATAAGGGGGCAAAAGAGTCATTTCATTCTCTAAATACTATTTGGGTACTATGTTGGTTACCTGTATAATATATCTGTCACTTTGCTCCGTTTGGATTCAGTAAAACTATAGGTACTTAATTAATATTTATTACTCACCCGTTTGAAAAAAAAAAATTAAGGTTAATGTAGATCCCTTTATTCTCTTCAAATATTTCACCCTCAAGTCGGTGGTAATGCTTAATTAATTCATAGTTTTATTGTTATTTTAGATTAAAATTCCCACAAATATTATTTTCTTCCAAAAAATACACTCATATATATAATAACAACAAAATCAAGTGTACGTACATCTCATACGGCTCCTCTCTTATGTGCATAATGAGAATTATATATGGAATCTAAATCAAACAAATTTCAATATTCTCATTATGAACTGATTAGGGCTAGTGTTTTTACAAGAAATCTCTAGCCAACCTTACTGCAAGAGATCTTTTTTTAACATTAAAGGTGTTCGGCCTAAATAGAAATGATAACTCCTGCCATTTTTTTGTTTTCAACGCCTCCTAATTTTCAGGATTTAGTCATTTCAACAGCCTTCGATGGTTCTACGGGTATCCAAAGTACGAACGAGATGGATGTTCGCTGTCCCAACCATTCTTTTATTTAAGTCCCAAACCCGATAAGGAAAAGGGTAATTTATAACAAAGTTTTTGTGTTGTTGATTCCTAGGTGTAGTGCTTATTTCTATATGCTACCTATCGGTACTAGTGGACTAGGATTAACCTGTAATACAGAACCTCTAGGTGTAACCTTGCGCTCAATACTAGAATCCACAATTGAAACATAGTATCTGAGGTTGCATTAATCGAGGATAGATGACAGAAGGAATTGTTCTATTTACATACAAACTGCACCTTCAACAGACGTAGATTTCTTTACAAAAATTTCTCAAATTGCGTTTCTTTCTCCTAACACTAAGAGAAACCAGCCTCTTGCTTATCGTGATATTAAGTTGAATTTTCTTTCCACATTCGTTGTTCTCTACATAAATACACCATAATTCAAATGCACCATTAATTTGTTTGAGATGTAAGATGCATTTTCATTAATTTATATCCACGTGCTTTATATTAAAGTGCAAATTATCATTTGCAGGATCTTACTCCTAAAAAATCTTTAAAATCAACTATCTATACAATTTTATCAAATTAAGTCATATGTTTTAACTTGTAAATGAATCTAGATTCCCTATTTCATTACTTACAACACTTACATCTTTTAATATGAAGAACAAAAGTGGTTTGATGAAGGTATAAATATAAGGCATCCCCAATAATATTTGAGGAAAGTTGCTAAGATAGTAAATTTGATATTTGGTACTTTTTTACTTTTTTTTTCTTCTCCTTACTTTAAAACATAAAATAGGGAAGTGTTTTGATACATCTGAAGCGAAAACTCTAATGTAGTGACATTTTTAAGATAATATCTTTATCTTAAAGGCTTTGCCACACCCGCCCTAGGTTATCATGATGAGCAGATGAGGTCGAATCGCGGGATATGTCACAGTCTCTCACTTGACTGCCGGTATACCACTCCAAAAAATACACTCCTGTGTAAAATAAACCTCCAAGAATAAAAATACGCTCCTATATAAAATACACTCTTATATAAAATAAATCTTCAAAATTTAAAAAGTACATTAAAAATAAAAAATGATAATCAATTGAAACTATATAATTAGTATTTAGTTGGTTGATAATTTTACAAAAAACGACAGTCAAAAAGTATATTAAAAATGTGGGGTAATAAGTAATTACATAAATGAACGACCAACCCAGTGGACTACCAATACCCCATAATCTGATCCATAAGTATTATGATTTCTCTCAGACTCTCACTCTATTTATAGAAACCCCAACGGCCAACGGCCAACGGTCAAATTTTTCAATCCATCATTTTCTCAATCCTCTTCTTTATCTATAATTTCTTGTTACAATTTTGTGTTTCAGGAATAGGATTTATTTTTTGATTGTTGAATAGTTTTGGTCAGTATACTTATAATTTGGCCCTTTTTTTGTTTCAATATGAATTCATTTATTTTTTGGCAGGTTGATTTGTTCCCACATTTTGATTTTCGGGGTTTCTTCAGTATGATTTGGGAGTTTCTTTAGTATGATTTGGGAGTTTTTGCTATTGTTGAATTTTCAACGTTATTATATTTTCTTCCCTTTTTTGTGTTTTCTTGCGATTGTTGAATCTTGATTGAATTATCTTGATATTTGCACACATGTGAATCTTTTTATTGGCTTTATTTATCTTTTCGTTGTAATTTTTTCCGATTGTTGAATCTTATAATTTAGTTTTTCTTGTTTTTTGGATTTATCTAAACTTCTCTTTGTAAATCATAATTTTGTGGGTTTTTTTATGTATGAGTTGGGTTTTTTCATCTCTGTGTTATTTTCTTGTTTGTGTTAGCCTTGTTTAATTGTGGTTTTGTTTCTGCCCATGATTCATTGATTTGTCCCAAATAGATTGTCACGAAGTATAATTATCTCAAACAGATTGTCCAATTTCCAAAAAGATACCCCATTCGGTTACCAGACAATTTTGTCCCAAAAGATTGTCCGATTTGGCTGTGAAACAATTCTGTCCCAAAAAAGATATTCGGAGTGTGTTAGAACCAATTTTTTCCCTAAAAGATTGTTCCATTTTGTTTGGAGTCTTTATGTCCCTAAAAGATTGTCTCTCGTGTTAAACCAATTTTGTCCAAAAAAAGGTTGTCTGGTTCTGTTTTGAAATAAAACATGTCCTGAAAAGATTGTTTGATTGGTGAATCAGTCTTGTTCAGAAAAGATTGCCCGATTTGGTTTTTCAACCAATTTTGTCCCAAAAAGGTTGTTTGAGTGTTGAATCAATTTTGGGTTGAAGTGATTGTCCGATTCGGTTTTGAAACCATTTTGTCCCAATTCTTTTCCCCGAGTGTTGAACCAGTTTTGTCCCAACAAGATGATCGGAGTCAGCTTTGAATCAACTTTCCAGAAACGATATTTTGCCCGCAAGAGATTGCAGGACTCAGTTTTGAATCAATTATCTCGGTTCTGTTTTGATACAATTATGTGCCAAAAAGATTGTCCAGTGTTTGAACCAATTTTTTCACAAAAGTTTGTTCCATTCTGTTTTGAGTAAATTCTTTCCTAAAAAGTGGTCCCATTCGGTTTTAGGACATTTTGTCCCAACAAGATTATCGGACTCAGTTTTGAATCAACTGTCCCGAAAACGATATTTGTCCCCAAGAATTGCCGGACTCAGTTTTGAATCAATTATCTCGGTTTTGTTTTGATACAATTCTGTGCCGAAAAGGTTGTCCAGTTTTGAACCAATTTTTTCCCAAAAGTTTGTTTCATTCTGTTTTGAGCAAATTATTTCTCAAAAAGATGGTTCCATTCGGTTCTGAGACATTTGTTTCACAAAAAGAGTATCAAGTTGCCAATTTTGTCCCAAAAACACTGTCTTATTGGTTTTGAATCAATAATGCCAAGAAAGATTGTCCCATTTGGTTTGGAAGCAATTATGGTCCCAAGAAGGTTGTCCCTCGTATTGAACCAGTTTTGTCCCGAAAAGATTTTCTGGTTTGGTTTTGAAATAATTATGTCCCATAAAGGTTGTTGGATTGGTGTACCAATTTTGTCCATATAAAGATGGCTCCATTGGGTCTTGAACCAATTTTGTCCTAAAGAGACAATTTTGTCCCAAAAGGGTTGTCCGAGTGTTGAACCAATTATGTCCTCGAAAGATTTTCGGCTTCGGTAGTTATACAATTCTGTCCCAGAATAGATTTTTTGAGTATGCAACTAATTTTGCCCCGAAAAGATTTGATTATGAGTAGGCTGATGTCTGATTTCGACACACATTTTAGGTAAAAATAAATGAAACGTTGATTCTTCTATATATATTCTCATTTAAGGAAGACATCTGATGTAATAGTTTTAGTGTACGTTGCTGTAAAGCTGAATCTTGATTGCAGGTATCCAAATTCATGATATATAAAAGTAAATCAAGTGTTCTTGGGTGTGTGAACTCTCATGGTTCTGTTTCATTGAGGGGAAATGAGAATGTTGCTTGAATCTTGATTGCCGTTGCCATGCTTGTACAAGATCTATGCTTGGGATATTACAATAGGTATATCAAATTTTTTGTTGCTTGCTAAGAATGTGAGGCAGTTAGTTGAAAGAAGTGATCTTTTGAAGTACTGGAATGTTTGCTTTAATCTGGTTGTTCATTAAGTGTTGCAAGGTATCCTATCTGTTTTTCCTTTTATAAATTCGAACTTAGATCATCCGACTGAAGGTGGACCGATAAAGTAATGTAACCAAGTGTGTGTATGATCAGCGCTGCAAGGTCCTATAAATTCAAGTTATGTAACCAAGTGTGTGTATGATCAGCGCTGCAAGGTCCTTGCATTGTGCAATATTAATTTTCTGTGATAATCCTTTAGATTTGAAATTTGAACTGCGAATGTAAGGGGGAATCAATTAACTATATTCCAGTTATGAATATAATTTTTTATTGTTTTCGGAACGAATACTAAATTAAGGCAAGTGGTTAGCTGGCTGAAGGTCAATGTCTGCTTGTAAGCGTACTAGTATCAAAACTGTATTGTCTAGTGGTCATGATATTGAAGGCATCTGATTACTTCAGCCATTTTACACAAGTAGAGCTGCATGTGATAGATGTTTCTTCTTCCCTTACTTTTTGTATCATTTTCAAGCTGATTTTCTGATTCGAGTGATTTATAGGTGTGTAATTAACTTGGATGTTGGTTGATCACTGTGCCTGCTTGTTTTAACTTACTTTAACTTCTATCGCATTTTCTTTCCTTTTCTTGACTTAATGGAATGTCTTTGGCACAACTTCTCTATTAAGTAATCAGACAGTTGTACAGAGACTAGGTATGTTTATGTGCCACCAGCTTATATTCCCTTAGAATAGTCAGACGAAACGATCTAGGAGGTTAGGAACTTAGAATTTATAAATTTTTCGTTAAATGGAGACCTCTGAATCAGATCTAGTGCAATATCTACATGGATGGCTGAAGTAATCTTCTAATGAAAATGCAGCTTTTAAGTCTTAGGATAATAATATTATAGTTTGGTTTAGTTGAAGATTATTATTGCTGTAATCTGTTGTTTGAATGTACTCTTCTACTTCTCAAGTATACTCTGCATTCCTGTGATACATTGCCTACCATGCATCTGACCGTATTTTAATTTGCATGTCTCTCTTGCATTAGTTGTTACTTTATGTAGACATTACACATTTTTAACCAGAGCTTCCTGTTTTGACTTCTATAGGTTCTGTTGGACTTCTACGTCCTATCTGTTTGCTTCGGGAACGTTTATTGTTCATAAGCCACTCATTTTATTTTGTGGTCTTTAATGAACGCGCTCTGTTGCGTGTTAAGTGATGGTTGCATTATGGGTTTACCTGAATGCTTCTTCTTATGGTATGCTTGTGGATATCGGAGGACATTACGGTCTAGATACAATCTTCCGGTGTTTCTTTATTTTTATCCATATTTATCTTTTGGTGTTTGCAAGTTCTTTTCCTATGCTACCTTCCTCTTTGTTAGACAATCTTTATTTTGCATATTCTTAATTTGATATGTGAATTTTGATCAAAGGAGAGAAAAATGCACCTTCAAGCAATCATAGTCTGAGGGTATTAGAAGGATATTCGAGCTCCAACGTTTATGGTCCAACCGGAAGTGGTGGTACTGGTAGTAAGTTTGCTCCTCTATCTCACATTACTTATTTTGCAGATATCTTATTAAGCCATGATCTGACATTATATATCAATCATAGTGGTATATACTTATTTAGTCATGTTTATTTTTGGCATAATTGGAAGAAAAAAAATGCGACTTAATTCTGATTCTATGTTGGTCGTTTTTACTATGTCCTCTGGATGGCCTCAGGGAAGGACAACTAAGGTTAAATATCTACATATGCACCATTAATCTTATCTCGAGTTTTAACTGAAAATGTGGAATTCAGGCAAGCATCTTTGTGGATATAGATATGCTTGATCATGCCTTAGAAATTAAGCATACCATGCAGGGTCTCGCATGCATTTACCATCTAAGAGATCAGTGCCTCTGCATATGAAAATCGTTTAGAATAATGCTACTGGGAGATGGCAAAAAATGATCTTAACATGGCAACACAGTTGGATCCCCATAGGACATACCTATACAGATACAGAACAGCAGGTAAATCCTTTTCTACTATCTATTTTGATTGAAAAGTGTCAGTGCAGGCACAATTTGACTGGTTCTTTAAATTGTCCTCCATATGAAATGCAGTTCCTTACTTCCTTCATTAATAGATTTATTGCATCAAGTGAAGTTAGGAAATTTAAGGAGCATATGAGTACATACTAATATATTGCTATTTTGATTTCTTCCTTGCACAAGAATTATCACATTTTATCATATTGAAACTATCGGTTGTCAGGCAGCGCTCTGTCTTTATCCAAACCATACGGAAAAGCTAGATCATTATTAAAAAGCACAAGTATAGACCACAGAGCATGATCAAAGATAAGAATGTCCTCTTCCTCAATTTGAGAGGCAATCTGATCATTGCCCCTAGATTCTCCTGGCATCGATAAGAAATTTGCAGAGCATATTTTTGAAATCCAAGTTATCTGGAAATAGGGAGTTACAGGAGAGAGCTGAGAAACTACTAAGCACAGAAAGGAAGGTATTGCTCACTGCTCTTTGGTTGCATCATTTATAGAACACTAGCATCAAATTTAACTCCATATAAGTAGTAATGGACAATAACTGTCATTAGTTTATGCAGAATGTTCTTTTATGGTTTGAGGTTGTTGCAGCTGATTTCTGGTGATTCCATTCAGTGTATTACATTTCCCTTTCCTTTTGTCATTCCAAACTAAATTTAACGCCTCAGAATTAGCTGCTTGAGAATGATGTTCAAGCAACTTTTTGGTTTCAAAAAGATTGTCCCTCGTGTTGAACCAGTTTTGTCTCGAAAAGATTGTCCGTTTGATTTTGAAATAATCATGTCCCGTAAAGGTTGTTAGGTTGGTTGTACCAATCTTGTCCCAGAAAGATTGCTTCATTTGGTTTCGAACCCATTTGTCCTAAAAAGACAATTTTGTCCTCAAAAGGTTGTCCGAGTGTTGAACCATTTATTTCATGGAAAGATTGCCTTCTTCGGTTTTAAAACAATTCTGTCCCAGAAACGATTTTTCGAGTATTCAAATTTAACGCCTCAGAATTAGCTGCTTGAGAATGATGTTCAAGCAGCTTTTTGGTGCCAAAAAGATTGTCCCTCATGTTGAACTAGTTTTGTCCCGAAAAGATTGTCGGGTTTGATTTTGAATTAATCATGTCCCATAAAGTTTGTTAGATTGGTGTACCAATTCTTGTCCCGGAAAGATTGCTTCATTTGATTTTGAACCCATTTGTCCTAAAAAGACAATTTTGTCTTGAAAAGGTTGTCCGAGTGTTGAACCAATTATGTCATGGAAAGATTGCTTTCTTCGGTTTTAAAACAATTCTGTCCCAGCAAACATTTTTCGAGTATTCAAATTTAACGCCTCAGAAGAGCTGCTTGAGAATGATGTTCAAGCAGCTTTTTGGTGCCAAAAAGATTGTCCCTCGTGTTGAACCAGTTTGTCCCAAAAAGATTGTCCAGTTTGATTTTGAAATAATCATGTCCCGTAAAGGTTGTTAGATTGGTGTACTAATCTTGTCCCAGAAAGATTGTTTCATTTGGTTTTGGACCAATTTGTCCTAAACAGACAATTTTGTCCTCAAAAGGTTGTCCTACTGTTGAACCAATTATGTCCTGGGAAGATTGCCTTCTTCGTTTTTAAAAAGTTTGGTAACAATAGTCTGGAAATAAATGTTGCCCCGAAAGAATATGTGATTCGGCTCTCAAACTATTTTTTCCCAAGAAGATTTACGAACATTCGTAACATGAATGTTTAATGTAGTACCAATCCACGCCTGAGTTCCCATAAATATCAGCGAAGTCCTCATGGCGTACCAATAAGCCATGATCTCGGTTTTGTTTTGATACAATTCTGTGCCGAAAAGGTTGTCCAGTTTTGAACCAATTTTTTCCCAAAAGTTTGTTTCATTCTGTTTTGAGTAAATTATTTCTCAAAAAGATGGTTTAATTCTGTTCTGAGACATTTCTTTCACAAAAAGAGTATCAAGTTACCAATTTTGTCCCAAAAACACTGTCTTATTGGATTTGAATCAATAATGCCAAGAAAGATTGTCCCATTTGGTTTGGAAGCAATTATGGTCCCAAGAAGGTTGTCCCTCGTATTGAACCAGTTTTGTCCCGAAAAGATTTTATGGTTTGGTTTTGAAATAACTATGTCCCATAAAGGTTGTTGGATTGGTGTACCAATTTTGTCCCTATAAAGATGGCTCCATTCGGTCTTGAACCAATTTTCTCCCAAAAGGGTTGTCCGAGTGTTGAACCAATTAAGTCTTGGAAAGATTTTCGGCTTCGATAGTTAAACAATTCTGTCCTAGAATAGATTTTTTGAGTATGCAACTAATTTTGCCCCGAAAAGATTTGATTATGAGTAGGCTGATGTCTGATTTCGACACACATTTTAGGTAAAAATAAATGAATCGTTGATTCTTCTATATATATTCTCATTTAAGGAAGACATCTGATGCAATATTTCTAGTGTACGTTGTTGAAAAGCTGAATCTTGATTGCGGGTATCCAAATTCATGATATATGAAAGTAAATCAAGTGTTCTTGGGTGTGTGAACTCTTATGGTTCTGTTTCATTGAGGGGAAATGAGAATGTTGTTCTAGTGTACGTTGTTGAAAAGCTGAATCTTGATTGCGGGTATCCAAATTTATGATATATGAAAGTAAATCAAGTGTTCTTGGGTGTGTGAACTCTTATGGTTCTGTTTCATTGAGGGGAAATGAGAATGTTGCTTGAATTGCTTATAATCTCTTCTCTGTTTATTCATGCCCTCTAATTTCTTGTTTTGTAAGAGTGGGATATGTGATAACATATATTAACGGTATTTATGATGGCCGTTGCCATGCTTGTACAAGATCTATGCTTGGGAAATTACAATAGGTATATGAAATTTTTGTTGCTTGCTAAGAATGCGAGGCAGTTAGTTAAAAGAAGTGATCTTTTGAAGTACTGGAATGTTTGCTTTAATCTGGTTGTTCATTAAGTGTTTCAAGTTATCCTATCTGTTTTTCCTTTTTCAAATTCGAACTTAGATCATCCGACTGAAGGTGGACCGATAAAGGAATATACCAAGTGTGTGTATGATCAACGCTGCGAGGTCCTATAAATTCAAGCATTTTGTTAGTGTAGAAGGTTACCTTCAAGTTCACATTTATTGTTCGCTTTAGATAACGTGCACTGGAAAACTAAATAAAATGAATTTGCCCATCAGAGTTATTCTATTACCATATGATAATGACAATCCTTGCATTGTGAAATATTAATTTTCTGTGATAATCCTTTAGATTTGAAATTTGAACTGCGCATGTAAGGGGAAATCAATTAACTATATTCCAGTTATGAATATAACTTATAGTTTTCGGAACACATACTAAATTAAAGGCAAGTGGTTAGCTGGCTGAAGGTCAATGTCTGCTTGTAAGCTTACTAGTATCAAAACTGTATTGTCTAGTGGTCATAATGTTGAAGGCATCTGATTATTTCAGCCATTTTACACAAGTAGAGCTGCATGTGATAGATGTTTCTTTTTCCCTTATTTTTTGTATCATTTTCAAGCTGATTTTGTGACTCGAGTGATTTATAGGTGTGTAATTAACTTGGGTGTTGGTTGACTATTCACTGTGTCTGCTTGTTTTAACTTACTTTAACTTCTATCGCATTTCCTTTCTTTTTTCTCGACTTAATGGAATGTCTTTGGCACAACTTCTCTATTAAGTAATCAGACAGTTGTGCAGAGAATAGGTATTTGTGTATACAAGTCACTATGAAGAACTCGAGTGATTACATGCCTAAGAGCTTATAATCCAACTGTTTATGTGCCACTAGCTTATATTCCCTTAGAACAGTCAGACGAAACAATCTTGGAGGTCAGGCAATCGACTGATAGTCCAGAACAATGGTCTTTTAGAATTTGTGCTTGTTTTGATAATATTCCCTGTTGTATGCTATCTTTTACTTATTTATGAAGAGTTTTTGCTGATAGTTTCAAACCTTCTAGCTCCTTCATAAGATCATTATACGTTTTATTTTTTATTGACATAATGTCTTGATACAGCATAAAGAATTCTTCTTGAAGTCTAAAGTCGCACCCTCTCAATGCTTTTGAAGATGTACTGCGCTATATGGAGATGGTGATGAATCTGATTGTGTTACTTCGGATATAAGTTAGGAACTTAGAATTTATAAAAAAATTTCGTTGAATGGAGACCTCTGAATCAGATCTAGTGCAATATCTACATGGATGGCTGAAGTAATCTTCTAATCAAAATGCAGCTTTTAAGTCGTAGGATAATAATATTATAGTTTGGTTTAGTTGAATTATTATTGCTGTAATCTATTGTTTTAATGTACTCTTCTACTTCTCAAGTATACTATGCATTCCTGTGATACATTGCCTACCATGCATCTGAACGTATTTTAATATGCATGTCTCTCTTGCATTAGTTGTTACTTTATGTAAACATTAAACATTTCTAACCAAAGCTTCTTGTTTTGACTTCTATAGGTTTTGTTGGACTTCTATGTCCTATCTGTTTGCTTTGGCAACGGGTAGGGCCGTAGGGTGTAAGAAAGAATGAGGGATTATTTTGTAATTATTTAGCAATGAATGATTCGAATCCCTCTCTTTCCGTTTTTATTGTTCATAAGCCACTCATTTTATCTTGTGGTCTTTAATCAACGCACTTTGTTGCGTGTTAAGTGATGGTTGCATTATGGGTTTACCTGGATGCTTCTTCTCATGGTATGCTTGTGGATATCAAGGACATTACGGTCTAAATACAATCTTCCAGTGTTTCTTTATTTTTATCCATATTTATCTTTTGGTGTTTGCAAGTGCTTTTCCTATGTTACCTTCCTCTTTGTTAGACAATCTTTTTGTTGCATATTCTTAATTTGATATGTGAATTTTGATCAAAGGAGAGAAAAATGCACCTTTAAATGAATCAAGCAATCATAGTCTGAGGATATTAGAAGGATATTCGAGCTCAAACGTTTATGGTCCAACCGGAAGTGGTGGAGATGGTGGTACTGGTAGTAAGTTCGCTCCTCTATCTCACATTACTTATTTTGCAGATATCTTATTAAGCCATGATCTGACATTACATGTCAATCATAGTGGTATATACTTATTTAGTCAGGTTTATTTAAAAATGCGACTTAATTCTGATTCTATGTTGGTCCTTTCTACTATGTCCTCTGGATGGCCTCAGGGAAGGACAACTAAGGTTAAATATCTACACATGCACCATTAATACCATCTCGAGTCTTAACTGAAAATGTAGAATTCAGGCAAGCATCTTTGTGGATATGGATAAGCTTGATCATGCCTTAGAACTTAAGCACACCATGCAGGGTCTCGCATGAGTGCCTCTGCATATGAAAATCGTGTAAATAATGCTATTGGGAGATGGCAAAAAATGATCTTAACATGGCAACACAGTTGGATCCCCAAAGGACAGATCCATATAGATAAAGAGCAGCAGGTAAATCCTTTTCTACTATCTATTTTGATTGAAAAGTGTCAGTGCCTCCACATGAAATGCAGTTCCTTCATTAATAGATTTATTGCATCAAGTAAATTAGGAAATTTAAGGAGCATATAAGTACATACACAAGAATTAATATGAAATGCAGTTCCTTCATTAATATGTTGCTATTTTGCTTTCTTCCTTACACAAGAATTATCACGTTTCATTATATTGAAACTATCGAGATTGTCAGGCAGCGCTCTGTCTTTATCCAAACCATACAGAAAAGCTAGATCATTATTAAAAAGCACAGGTATAGACCACAGAGCAGGGACTTACATGGTCGAAGATAGGAATGTCCTCTTCCTCAATTTGAGAGGCAATCTGATCATTGCCCCTAGATTCTCCTAGCATCGATAATAAATTTGCAGAGCATATTTTCGAAATCCAAGTTATCTGGAAATAAGGAGTTACAGGAGAGAGCTGAGAAAGTACTAAGCACAGAAAGACAGGTATTGGTCACTGCTCTTTAGTTGCATCATCTATAGAACACTCACGACCAAATTTAACTCCATATAAGTAGTTTCTGAAGAATGTTCTTTGATGGTTTGAGGTTGTTGCAGCTGATTTCTGGTGATTCCATTCAGTGTATTACATTTCCCTTTCTTTTTGTCATTCCAAACTAAATTTAACGCCTTAGAATTAGCTGCTTCAGAATGATGTTCAAGCAGCTTTTTGGTGCCAAAAAGATTGTCCCTCGTGTTGAACCAGTTTTGTCCCGAAAAGATTGTCCAGTTTGATTTTGAAATAATCATGTCCCATGAAGGTTGTTAGGTTGGTTGTACCAATCTGGTCCCAGAAAGATTGCTTCATTTGGTTTTGAACCCATTTGTCCTAAAAAGACAATTTTGTTCTCAAAAGGTTGTCCGAGTGTTGAAACAATTATTTCATGGAAAGGTTGCCTTCTTCGGTTTTAAAACAATTCTGGGAGTATTTAAAATTAATGCCTCAAAATTAGCTGCTTGAGAATGATGTTCAAGCAGCTTTTTGGTGCCAAAAAGATTGTCCCTCGTGTTGAACCAGTTTTGTCCCGAAAAGATTGTCCGGTTTGATTTTGAATTAATCATGTCCCATAAAGTTTGTTAGATTGGTGTACCAATTCTTGTCCCGGAAAGATTGCTTCATTTGGTTTTGAACCCATTTGTCCTAAAAGACAATTTTGTCTTCAAAAGGTTGTCCGAGTTTTGAACCAATTATGTCATGGAAAGATTGCTTTCTTCGGTTTTAAAATAATTCTGTCCCAGAAACGATTTTTCGAGTATTCAAATTTAACACCTCAGAATTAGCTGCTTGAGAATGATGTTTGAGCAGCTTTTTGGTGCCAAAAAGATTGTCCCTCGTGTTGAACCAGTTTGTCCCAAAAAGATTGTCCAGTTTGATTTTGAAATAATCATGTCCCGTAAAGGTTGTTAGATTGGTGTACCAATCTTGTCCCGTAAAGGTTGTTAGATTGGTGTTGAACCAATTATTTAATGGCAAATTTCATGGAAAGATTGCCTTCTTCGGTTTTAAAACAATCTTGTCCCAGAAAGATTGCTTCATTTGGTTTTGAACCCATTTGTCCTAAAAAGACAATTTTGTCCTCAAAAGGTTGTCCGAGTGTTGAACCAATTATTTCATGGAAAGATTGCCTTCTTCGGTTTTAAAACAATTCTGTCCCAGAAACGATTTTTCGAGTATTCAAATTTAACGCCTCAGAATTAGCTGCTTGAGAATGATTTTCAAGTAGCTTTTTGGTGCCAGAAAGATTGTCCCTCATGTTGAACCAGTTTTGTCCCGAAAAGATTGTCAGGTTTGATTTTGAATTAATCATGTCCCATAAGGTTTGTTAGATTGGTGTACCAATTCTTGTCCCGGAAAGATTGCTTCATTTGGTTTTGAACCCATTTGTCCTAAAAAGACAATTTTGTCTTCAAAAGGTTGTCCGAGTGTTGAACCAATTATGTCATGGAAAGATTGCTTTCTTCGGTTTTAAAACAATTCTGTCCCAGAAAAGATCTTTCGAGTATTCAAATTTAACGCCTCATAAGAGCTGCTTGAGAATGATGTTCAAGCAGCTTTTTGGTGCCAAAAAGATTGTCCCTCGTGTTGAACCAGTTCGTCCCAAAAAGATTGTCAAGTTTGATTTTGAAATAATCATGTTCCGTAAAGGTTGTTAGATTGGTGTACCAATCTTGTCCTGGAAAGATTGCTTCATTTGGTTTTGGACCCATTTGTCCTAAAAAGACAATTTTGTCCTCAAAAGGTTGTCTTACTGTTGAACCAATTATGTTCTTCTTCGTTTTTAAAACAATTCTGCCCCAGAAATTTTTTCGAGTACTCAAATTTTGCCCCGAAAAGTCTGGAATCAATTTTGTTCAGAAAACAATATATGAGTCTGGAAATAAATGTTGCCCCGAAAGAATATGTGATTCGACTCTCAAACTATTTTGTCCAGAAAAGATTTACGAACATTCTTAATATGAATGTTTAGTGTAGTACCAATACACGCCTGAGTTCCCATAAATATCAACGAAGTCCTCCATATGAAGTGATGTTTCAGATTTCTAGCTTTCCATTTCAATACTTATAAGCTACCTGGTGGAGTATATTTTGAAGTATTCGAGGGTTCCTAAGATTTCGATGTTTTCAATATGAAGTGATATTTCAGATTTCAAGCTTTCCATTTCAATACTTTATATTCATTGTTTTTGGATTTGCTGTATAAGTATACGTGTGCATTTTTTTACAGGCATATCATTGTAAATATTTGCGGTTTTATCTTTATGATAGATTCTTATATAAGGTTCTAATTTGAGAAACCGAACATAATATATGTCAGAACCCTTCCCAAAATCCGTTGCTCTAAATTTAAAGATATGGCTCTGGAATATTTTGATCCAGAACGATGGGTTTTGGCATTTGTATTTTCAGAGTGAACTCTTCGTTGTTATTGTTGGTGATTCGTTTTAATATATATTTTTAAAATATTAACTGTGCTCTCATAGTGATTGATTTGTGTGTAATAATAGACGGAGGGTCATAAGCTTGCTCGGATACCTTGATACTTTTGTTGATATGTTTGTTTTCGCAAATGTTCAATTTTTGTTTTTCCTCTTATACGATGTTGCCGAAACATCAGTTTCTCCTAGTTGCCTATTTGTTATGGTGCGTTTGGAACGAGGTGAACCTAGGTGAGAGTAAACTCTTACAATTATTTTAAAATTGTTGTTTAGGTACTATTATTCTTCACTAGGGTAAATTAATATAAATAGTAACTTAACAATATTATTTTAGAATGGGTTAATGGCAGGGGACATCATCTATCTTTGTCCCATTTCACCAGTCGATCATCTACCTTTCAAAGTGTCCCAGTCTATCACCCACCTTTCACAATGTGTCCTTCTTAATTTTCCGTTCACTTTTCCGGTCGGTCAACGGATGGTCAACTCACGTGCCCCTCATGTGACATTTTTTAAGGGTAATTTAGTCATTTCATAATCGTTTTTAGGGTGAAGCTTTGACCATCCGTTAAAAAAACGATTATGAAATGACTAAATTACCCTTAAAAATGTCACATGAGGGGCACGTGAGTTGACCATTATCCGTTGACCGACCGGAAAAGTGAACGGAAAATTAAGAAGGACACATTGTGAAAGGTGGGTGATCGACTGGGACACTTTGAAAGGTAGATGATCGACTGGTGAAATGGGACAAAGATAGATGATGTCCCCTGCCAATAACCCTTTTAGAATTATAAATGATTGAACAGACATTTATATCATTCTACTGAAGACATCTTCTGGGGGGATTATTTCATTTTCTATTTCTCCTTAATAATTTTCTTTATTTTGCAAGAGGCCCCAATATTTTGTATATTACAAATTGATCTCAAACGCCTTTTATATGTTGTATTTTTATTGGTCTTTGATTTTTACATTCCAAATTCCATAACCACACTCCACTTTATCACTTTTTGTAGTTTTTTATAAAGTAAACTGAAGGGTAAAATTGAGAAATTTTAAGCAGTACTTGGTACGCAGGAAAAATTAGTTTGTATTACTTAATTTGGTAGTTAACAATGAATTTTGATTGCATTCCCTATTTAACTGAATTACCTCATTTGAGGTAATAACCATTCCGCCCAAATTGGGGGTAATGGATGATTATCTCCTACTAAGTAATCAAATTAGAAAAATTGGGGGTAATGTGATAATCACATTACTACTCACATACCAAACAAAGTAATAATTAATTCATTCCATTCCTTTGTTTATTCCATTACTTTGTCTATTCCATTCTTACACCATTTCATTCCACCATACCAGACGCAAGTGTTATAATCATTTTTTGGAGTGTAAAAATCAAAACCCTTTTTATTTTGTCTTTCATTAATATTTAAAATATCTCAATTGTAAGGCAATAAACCCCCAAAATTACGAGTTCTGATAGTTCGAGGGATAAAACGAATTCTTATTAGTCAAAGTGAATAAATATTCAAATGTACCAGATACTCGTTCCAATTCAACAAATTATATGTCTTTTTCGTTTTTCCGTAGCCAACTTTGATTAGTAATAACTAAGTAGTTCAATTTACTTTTATTAAAATGCTCTTAATTATAAATTTATTGATATTAATTTTATATTTTTTGGACTAAAGAATAATAAGTGATTGATGGTCAAAGTTGGCACGCAAAAATGAGGGAGTACTAATTAATAGCTAATGACATGGATCACCACTTATATTTTGTCTCATGTCACCAGTTGATCAATTTCTTTTTAAAGTGTCCTCGTCGTTCAACTAACTTTCAAAATTGTATCTAGTTGGTTTTCCATTCTATATTCATGTCAGTCAACATTGGGTCAACGCATGTGCCTTACATGTGCCATTTAAAGGGGCAATTTAGTAATTTCAATCTCGAATTTAGCCACACAAAAAAAAATCAAAAATTGAATATAAATTGAACTAAACCCCAATTGAAGGCACGTGTAACATCTATCACCGCCAATTCGATTACGAAATCCCCAATTCAATCAAATCACCCCCAGTCGAAATTGATCTTAGCCACAATCTGAAACGTGATGAAGGGTAGTGGGAGAGCAATATTCTTCAAGTATCGTGGTGATAAATCTAGGACTATTGATAATCCTTGACGAATTTTTCTTGTTGTGTCTTCAACCACAGGTGCATAAAATTGTTGAATTGAATTAATATTGTTGTGTTTATATTGTTAATTATTGATTCCATTTATTATGGAGGTCATGAGTGAATGGAATGGGATAAACACTCATCATCTGCTCTTAGCACCCAAAAAACACGATTTGGCTAACAAAATAAGAGGATTATAGACAATATTAGAGGTAATTGCTAAAATGGTCTCAGTAAGTGGATGATCGTTGCAGTTTGGTCTCTGTAAGTGGGATCGATGCGCAAATGGTCCCTGAAAGCGTGTAGCGGGTGCGCATTTGGTCCCTAAAGTTAACAGATCCGTTAATTCTAAATGTTTTTGTGGTTTTACGTAAATAAATGCTAAAATTGGGCCAAAATATAATTTTTAAGAGTTTGCTTGACGACAAACTTAAAACTTCATTTCGTGCTTCGTTAAAACTCCGATTTTGACGATTCAAAATGCGTTAGAAAGCTACTTTCACCATCTTTAAGAATATGAGTTGAAACCTCATTTTTATCAACATTAAGATTTTCGAATCATTTCTTTTGACAAAACATACACAAAAACGTTGAATCACTTATCGTCTTTTTGTCAAAAAATGATTTGAAAAATATATCTCATATACAAGCTTCGACAAAGATTATTCAAGAGACTTTAAACTATGATTGAAGGCTAAATTTTACCTTTGTATATGCTTTGCATCCATGGCCTGATATTTCTAACGCATTTGAATATCGTTAGTCTAAGTTGTACTTTGTTAGTCCAATTGGTTAATCGGGAGTAATTGAAATGATTATTTTGCCCCTCTTCTTAACTATTACACTTACAAATAGGGGACATAAGAGCACTCACACCAGTCTCTTTATAATTTCCTTTAAAATACACTTCTAACCGTCAATTTTGTATTTTGGGGCTTCACTTTTCACATGTCTACTTTAACAATTTTCCTATTATTCACTCAAATTGGAGATAATATAGAGAAAAACTCGGTAACTGCAATATACACACTGTGAATATTTAGACCATCTAGGAGAGTGTATAAACTATTTTAGGGACACAGACAATTTTAGAGGAACTAATAAAGTACGTCTTTTTCACATTTTTAATTTTTTGAGCATGTACATCAGCTCCCGTATAAGTTAATTTTAGAGGAACTAATAAAGTACGTCTTTTTCACATTTTTAATTTTTTGAGCATGTACATTAGCTCCCCTATAAGTTATAAGTTAATTTTTTGAGTGCTTTAAAAGCATGTACATCAGCTCCCCTATAAGTTATAATAAGGGTTGAAATTACTGAAAGTGACACTTTTTCAGCTCCCCTAAAATAGCTTGACTCCCTATAAATTGTTCATTTTGTGGACCATTTTTGCAGGTCGAACATTTACTGGGATTGAAAGCACAACTTACACATATAATTTAAAATTATTTTAATAATTTTCTCTCTTTAAAATAGTGAGCAAATATTGACTTATTGTTGATTTGTGAAGTCAATTTCGCAGGAGACCGGAGGATGGGAATTCTTGACTAGAGATGTTATCGGTTCGCTGCAAACCGACAAAATCGATCAAACCGAACCGAAATTTTACCGACTTGGTTGGAAAAAAATCACAGCGAACTGAAGCGGTGCGAAAAAATTTAAAACCGACCAAAAATTTTCGGTTTTTAGTTTTACTATAAACCGACCGAACCGACTGTTTATATACATTGTTCAAAATATTAATATTTGTAGTAATTTTGATTTTTTTTAAAAAAAATTATTATATTATTTATATAGTTTATTAGATTAAACTTTAATATTGACCCAGTGGACCGAATGTGAAGTGTTCTAGACCCACTTTAAAAATTCATATCTTATATACCCATTTTAAAACCTAGTCTAATACTAAAAGAAACTAATAGGCAACATCTTCAATTCACCTCCTAACCACTCTTGCTGCCTCCATATGAAACAACCTAACCATTAACACCCAAGCTTTAACTCTTTTGTTTTTTGTCTCTATTTGTATTGATAATGCGAATTGCGGTGAACCTGATTTCTAGCATTTGAAATCTTAGCATAAGAGCAAATGAGCTAGTTACCATTTCTTAATATGTGTTACATTGTCATGAACGATTTCTATTTTATTTTTGAACATCCTGTGGACATGTAGACTCAATTTGATTTGAAATCGTTGACTTTAAACCAAGAATTTTCAACCGACTTGGTTCGTATAGTTAAAAACCGATAGGATCGGTTTCACACACAAAATCGAGAAAAACCGACCGAATCGATAACATCCATAGTCCTGACCATCACCCGAAATCAGGTACGAAGCTGATCAGCACTTGGTCGGAACTTGGCAAGTTCCAATCATACAGATTGTGCGAGGATTTTGGCGAACTCTGATGGCCTTTTAGCCCGATTTCTTATGCTAGCTAGGTTTTTCCTTTTGCCTATAAATAGAAGTGTTCTCTTATGAGTCTAATAAGTCTGAAATACTTAGACACATAGAGTTAGATAATCGTCCTAGGCGGGCTCTAATATTCTTGAAATTAGGCTTTGTTGTAGGGATTTTTTTGGTGTATAAGAAAGTACTCAATTGTTAGACTAGCTAGTTGGTAGGGCTTGTGTAACAATCTATATTAATTGATAGTGGAATCTGCAACACCTTTTTGGTGTATAAGAAAGTACTCAAATGTGTAAGGATTTATAAAGTGTTGTTTTATAAAGTGTCCTCGCTTAAGAGAGGTCTATCAACAAGGAGATGGCTCCATCAGCTTCGAAATTTAGTCACTAAAATCTAGGTAGTTAGTAAAAAGGAGAATGCGCGTGGTCATCATACCTTTTCGCGCATTCACCGTTTGTACCTCAATGTTGCATTTGCTTGTTCCTTAGCGCGTGTTGCTCACGCGCGAGCCTTATCACTTGGTTTTTCATTTCGTCTCATGTATTATTTGCTTGTACACTAGTCTTCAGCGGTTGTACACACGCTGTCATCAATTTGGCGCTGCTTTGGAAGGTTGTACTGTGTGCATTAACCGGTTGTACATTTACTGTAGTATGTTTACACGTTTGTGGTCCAAAAATTTGCCTCCCTCTTTCTAGAGTCTTCTCCACACCGTTTTAGCCTCAAAATATTGCCTCCACTTTCTCGATATTCTTCCATACGCCTCGAGGCTCCAGCAAATCTAACCCACCCCCGGCCCTCCCCCCCCCCCCCCTCCCGGCGACAATCAAGTACTTCATTTACAAGATAATCAAAAGATTGTTTTTTTGTTATTTTCGATTAAGTTTTAGGGTTCAATTATTAGAGTTTTCTATTTTAATAACTAGGTTATTTTACTACAATTATTGAAGCATATATGTTTACTTAGGGTCCTTAGTTTTTGATTTTGTGTTTGATTATCATATTATTTCTCCATTTCAATTTAATCTTCGATCATCATTGTTCTTAACATTGTTTTTCTTTTTCTGTTTATTAGGGTTTCAATTAGACATGATTCTGACCTTAAAAATTTAATTTTGGATCATTATTGTTCTCAACATTGCACTTTAAAGATAAAATGATTATGTTGCCCTTATTATCATTTGTTTTCCACCCCACCCCACCTAGGCTGTTTAGATGAATCGTTCTTCAATTTTTCTCGCATATTCATAGTATGCATTCACCAACGCTAAATGATCAGTCACATATGCATAGGTGCATTGATTTAAGGATGTTGGTGTTGTTTGGCTTAACGATGTCGTGTCGATAAGTACGTGGGGTGGAAACTGGGAAGAGGTGTGTTGAAGAAGAAATGACGTAGGGTGGGTACAGAAGAAAGGGTGGTAAATAGTTCAGAAACACATGGACAAAATAAATATTTCACAAATACATAGACAAAATAAACATCATTCAGGGGCAAACGGTTTAAAACGTTTTTTTTTTAATTCTCAACCCTAACAAAATTCCTAAAATGTTGGATCAGCAATAACGGATCTATCCACGTGCATCTTCCCTTTCTTGATTTCAAAAAATAATCATTTTCAAAGCCGCTCCTACTCTACATATAGCGCCCAATTTCCATTTGGAATCTTCATTCAAAAACCCAAAACCAACTCAACCATTTCCTCAATCTTCTCCAAAGGTAATATAATCACAAAATGACCCCAAAACCTCCACTTTTTTAGTCAAAACTATTTCAAAATGACCCATAAAACTATGATCTTCGCTTAATTGAAGTTATATTCTGCAGATAGGTTGATTATATCAGTTTATTACATTTATTAAGATGTAATTTGGTCAATTTGATGTGGTTTTTTTTAAAACTTTTTTGTTAGATCCCGGATAAACTAAATCTTGATTTGAAAATTTGAACAGATTTGAATAGCTTGATTTTCTCCCATATTATATGGACTCTGTATATAGTTTGTCTTTTCTTTATTTGATTAATGTAATTGTGGTTGATTTTTTAGTGTATTGAGTAATGTTTTTGTAACAATTTTGCAGTAAAGGTTGGGTCAAGAATGGCTGAATCAAGAGACAGAATAGTTCGTGAAGAGGACGCTGCTGAGGTGTACATCATGAGAATGAGGTCACGAGTCCCCAACAGAAACATCGAAAGCAGCCGTGGGAATGTCCTTGAGGTATACGTGGACCAACCAGTAGAGGCAACGACTCCAAGAACTGCATTAGGACGAGGAATGAGGGCTAATGGGGCGGCTGGTGAGGGTTTGAATCGGGGGATCATAAGGGTTACTGGGCGTGGTGCATTTGGGACACCAACAACTTTGCAAGGCCGAAGCCTTATTGGTTCTTCTGCTATTAGAAATGGTAGTGAGAATGTTTTTCCAAGGGGTAGTGGAGGCCGAGCTTCGAGGAGCGTTTTGCCTTCTTGGTATCCTAGGCGACCGTTACAGGACATCACTTCTATCGTTAGGGTAATTTCTTATACCCTATATTCTATATCTTTCAGTTATTGTTCAATTAACTGAAATTTTATTGATTCTGAATTGTTCAACCTATGTCAGCCTGTTTGATTTTAGTGTGGTATATATGTTATTGTTTGATCTGAATGAAAGTTCACAGTGTTGAACTACTATAGTTTTTTGAGTTATCGGTATATCTTCCTGCTTTTGTGTCATTTCTGTGCTTCGTCGTGGTCCATCTATGGTAATTGGGATCATTGCAATTCTTAGATTATTTGAATGCTAATCAGATTGTTTAAACAGTCGGATAAGTGGCTAAGGTCGACTATTTAAACAGTCAGTAATGCTAATTAGATTTGCTGCAAGATTTCCGCAACAAAAAATAACCGAGGAATTAGTTTGCTACATAGTGTAGTTTTCATTTTCCTGATCATATGAGACTGGAAAAAGCTGTTGAGTTATTTCATTTGCTTTCGCAAGATATAGCAAGCCATTTTTCTGGACCAAAGAAGATTGTATTAGACCCATTACCGTCTTCCCCTGTGAAATGCCAATTTGGTTATTTTCTGATTCGAACTTGAAATGTTCCTTATTAGTTACTCTGAGTAATTAATTACTTAATGTTAGTGAGATGAAGTGCCTTATGATATGTAATGCCTGTTATTTAACGAAAGTAATGAAAGATGACTGACTTGACTATTTAGATTTCATTCTCGTTTAAGTAATTGATTGTGTACCTTGATGATTTGGCCTCATTACATTCCAAATTAATCTGAAGAACTAGTTGATGCCATCTGCAAAACAATTTATGTGTTGATGCTCGGAATCTATGTTTCTTCCTGTGGTCGTTTCTGTTATGCCTTGGGTGCAGCAGTTTGGTGATGCATTCAATGTCATTCCTAATTGTTTTGGTCGTGTTTGCAGGCCATGGAGAGAAAAAGAGCTTGTGTAGGAGAGGATGAAGGCGAAAGTAGTCAGAGCCCTATGCCAGCTTCAACTGCTCATTTCGAGCATGATATCTCTATGGTCACTCCTAAACCTACTTTTAGTGGGAAGCCATTTCCATGCTCAGTGCTTAAAGTGCCAAAGATATTGCTTGATATCACCAAGGAAAGCAAGGAAGAGTCAGAGTTCTTGACACCTCAAAAGAAGCTATTGAACTCGATTGACACAGTTGAGAAAGCGGTGATGGAAGAACTAAATAAGCTGAAGCGAACTCCTACTGCTAGAAAGGCAGAAAGAGAAAAGAGGGTTCGAACGCTTTTGTCAATGCGGTGAAGTTCTTCAACCAACACTGCAATATCTACCTACCTCAATTATAGTTGAGAGCAAGTGAAGTGGATTTAAGGAGAGGAGAGAATGAGCAGCGGACATTCGTGGTATATTGATCATTCCCCCCATGATCAGGCCCTTATCAGTAGATTTTAGTTAACAGCATGTTAACATTTCATGCATACAGAATTAGCGAGACTTTGCGCAGATATTATAGATTGTTTCAGCCTCAGTGTACATACTAGTCAGCCCTTTAATCCGACATTTTGTTGGCGAAATTTGCTTTCTTGTTGTTCAACAATAATTTTCTGAAATTTAAATAGCTATTACACCTCTTCCATTGCCATCTTAGTTGATTTTATATAATAAATCCTGGCTCCTGTTAATTGATCCTATGTGAGTCCCATTTACTAGCATGTGTCTTTGGTGCTTCAGTGTAAATCCATTGAATGCCTTGTGCTTAGCTTCACCATCACAGTACCTAGAATCGAGTCACTACTCGAGTTGACTCGAACCAGCTTGAACTGAACTTAAAAGAAATGATTCTAATTATTGGTCCAGTCCCGGGTATAATGAATAATTCGGAGTTAAAGTTTTGAGTCTTGCTTGATTATATTTTGAGTGAGGTCACCAGTTGGGCTCTTGAGTCGCGGGTAAACTTGCTCAAAATAAAACTACTTTTGGGCATTATAGGAGAGACACGTCTTTTATTTTCCCTAAAAAGTTGGCATAATATTTCTTTTAGGCCTTTTTGGCCGTTTTCCCCCTCTATTATCTAATTTACTATATAGTCCTTGAACTATCAACTCTTGTCAGGCATGCCCCATATACTATCGGTTCTTTTCAGGAACGCGTTTTTTTCAATTTTAAAAGATAAAATGACTGTTATACCCTAATACTAATCTAAAATATAGGGGGCATGCCCCATATACTATCGGTTCTTTTAGGTTTGGGGTGGGGTACGGGGTAGGGGGTGGGGTATTGTTTTCATTTTGGAAGTATTCACTTAGAATTGTACTAATGGAGCTTAGGCATTGTTTCCAAGAGAAAGGTGAAGCAAAATTGTTACAGGGGTAGGGTAGGGTAGGGTAGGGGAGGGGAGGGGAGGGGTGGGGTGAAAGAAGAAATGGGTGGACTTTAATTTTTAATCATGTGGAATATGCTCTCTATACTTTATATTATTATTAGGGTATAATAGTCATTTTGTCTTTTAAAGTTGAAAAAACGGGCACGGTTGAGTCCTTGGGTTTCCGAAATAGTGTAAAAAGAAGTGCTTCGAATCATTGCTATTAGCTCAGGGAACAACCTGAAAGAACCGATAGTACAAGGAGCATGCTTGGAAAGAACTGATAGTTCAAGGACTACATAGAAAATTAGCCGAAACCTTTCTTTTATTCTAGACAACATTTTACTAAAACGATTTCGGAAAGTAAATTGAATCAACGTATAATGGTTGAAATTAAAATTAGAGGTAAATGACATTTATGATTATATCTAATTCTTCATCTCATCCACTTTTTGGTATATGTACAACTTTGGTGAAGAATTAGAAGATTGATAGTATTAATTGAGGTAGGGGATGATTGACCGCGGAGTTAATGAGGGAATTCAAAATTAGATATGATTTCAAACCAAGGTTAGGAGGTGATGAGAAGGGGCGGTCGGTTTAATGTTGCAAGTATTTTCGAAAAAGAATATATTCCTTTTCGAGAATCAAATTATTAATTTTACACTATCATAGTGCTCAAAAGTATATAACGAAATCCAAAAATAGTATATATATTTAATAAGAAATAAATTAGGAATGAACAATTAAAGTATATCACAAAATTCAAAATTGTAAATATATTGGAGTCAATCGAATAGCCTAGTGGAAAAGGCTCTTGCTAGTGACCAGAAGATCCTGGGTTCGAAACTAACCTCATCACTAATTTATATTAAAAGAAATTGTAAATATATTTAATAAGGAACAAATTAGAAAATCTGATTTTGTGTTAACGTTAAATTGTAACACATATTTGACAAAGTGATATAATAAATTGATATTGATTTACCAAAAAGTAAGTTTTAATGGTATTTCATTGGATTTCTTTCATGTTTTAAAAAATGCAAATGTCCTTGGACTCTAATTTTGTTTGAATAGTCATATGCTCTTATTACACAAGTCATCATCATTTCTTTTCAAACCCAAATAAATAGCACTTTATTTTTCAATATTTAACTTTCGGCAGATCTCATTGGTCATTACTTTTTCAATATTTTTCAATATTCACATTCCAACTAATTTCACAGACAACCAGATTCATTCATTTTGGCCTTTTGTCCTTTCGACAAACCACTCAAACTCACCTAGATACATCATACATTACTCCACACACTGTAACTTCCGGTTAGGATGACGGTTTTATTTTTTTCATTTTATAATATATTCTTTTGATTAAATTTTAACATTTTCTATTTTATTTTTATGTATCAATTCTTTTTATCATTATTTCCTTTTTATTGATAATTACAACGAATATTAAATTTATCAACGAAATTATCTTTAAAAGTATTTTAGTTATAATATTTTTTCATGCTTATTACTCCCTCCGTCCTAAATGATTAGTACATTTTGACTTTTCATGGTCAACAAAACACGATTTCAAACATAAATATCTACTATTCTACATATGAAAATATTCTAAAAAGTTGATAGTTCAGAAATATATATTGAGACGAATCTAAAAAAATATCATATGACTATATTATTTCTTAATGATTAATGAGAATTATTGAACAAAGTTTTTAAAGTTTGACCATGTAAAGTCAAAATGTACCAATCATTCAGGGACGGGGAGTAATACTCTCCGTAATATTATTAATAAAAGTAATTGACCATGTAAAGTCAAAACGTCATGTTACCTTTTCGATTTTTCTTTGCTACTTCCTTACAAATTTTAACTTGCCAGTTTTCAAAATTTGACTTCAAACGGAGATAAAGAAAACTCCATATTTTTCGTCGCTCATATGAGTTAATTACATTTATTACTCGGTATTATAAATTCACAATTCAACTTCTTCCATTGTTAGTGACTTAGTGCTCAACACCAAACCCCTTTGAGATCATTCACATTTATTATCAGATTCTTCTCAACCCTCCTCCAATTTACTCCTCCTCATCTGTTAGCTTCATCCCACAGATCGAACTAATCAAATGGGTAACTTCTTTTTTGCTCTGATCCATTTTGATTGCTCAAGAACTTGTATACTTCGTTTTTGTAGTTAAGTAGTTGATTTAAAGAAACCATGTAACTTAAATATTTGATTTTGAGAGTTAGGTATATAATTTTGACTTTTGATTGGGTTTTATTCGGTTTTGTTTCTTGTTTAATGTTTCTGTACTTGGAATAAAGTAGTTCTTTTCTTGAAGTTGATTTGGATGGTTGTTTATGATATTGCGTTTGAAGCTTTATGATTAATCTACTATACTGTTTGCTTGATCCACTTGATTTGCTCAAGCACTTTTTAAAATAGTTTTTTTGTAGTATTTTAATAGATTTAACGAACCCATTTAAGTTAAAATTTGATTTGGCGAGTTGGGTTTGTGAGTTTGACAAAGGTTGGGTTTTATTCAGTTTTATCACTTGTTTAATGTGTTTGTACTTAGAATAAAGTAGGCTTTTTTCCCGCTTGAAGTTGATTTGGATTGTTGTTTATGCAACAAAGATTGAAGTTTTATGATTAGTCTACTATACTATTTGCTCTGTTCCACTTTAATTTGCCTAAAGAAGTTGTGTGATTCGCATTTTGTAGTTTTAGTCGGTGTAAGATGACCCTTCAACTCCATGATTGGATTTGACATGTTGGGCATATTTCATTTAATGTTGGTTGGGTTTTATTTAGTTATATTTCTTGTATAATTTTTTGAACTTAGAAGTAAGTAGGTTTTTTTGCTTAAAATTAATTTAGATTGTTCTTTATGCAATAAATATTGAAGCTTTATGATTAATCTACTTTACAGTTTTCTCTGATCCACTTCTAATATGCAAAAGAACTTCGATAATTCTTCTTTTCTAATAATTTAAATGGATTTTAAAACCCCTTGAGCTTAATGATTTGATTCTATAAGATGAGCCTATGATTTTGTCAGTTGGTTGGGTTGATTCTGTTAGATTTCTTGTCGAATGTGTTTGTACCTAGAATTAAGTAGTTTTTTTGCTTGAAGTCTATTTAGATTGTCGTTTCTGCAATATAGATTGGAACTTTATTTGTTAGTTGGGTTCATATCTGTTGGTTGATTGGTGAGAGTGATGTCATGGCCGAGTTGCAGTCTTTTTGGAAGTCATTTACGCTGAACAAGTTTTTGGGTTTTCTTTTCTTTTGATAATGTGAGTTGAAAGTTACTTAATGTTAGTACGATTAAGATTGATAAATGCTTTAACCTTCCTTGTTGACACATGAGGAGTTTCAGTAGCGGGAACCCATTTATGGTTAATTCTAATATCGTTGTTCATCTTTTTCTTCAGAAAATCCTGATGCTTGTTGTTCAACTCACCTCATTGATGGAGATGGTACTTTTAATGTTGTTGGAGTCGACAATTTCGTGAAGGAGGTGAAACTGGCAGAATGCGGCCTTTCTTACGCAATAGTTTCTATTATGGGTCCCCAAAGTAGTGGTATGATTTATTGTACAATCTTCTCTGATTGTGGGCATGCCTGGATAATTGCATCCAGTAGTTGTTTTGGTTACGATGTCTGCAATTCACTTATCTGTTTTTAGTTCTCTCTAAAATTCCTTATATGAAGGGTGTCTGTTCCTATCTTATTTTCTTATCACAGATTATAGAATCAGATTCTGAGTTCGACAGAATCTTTATTAAATTAGATAGAGGTTTACACTTGAGGGTATATCCCATGCTCAAACTAATGTCACTGTTAATCAATGCTGATAGGTAAGAGTACCCTGTTAAATCATCTATTTCGCACAAACTTCAGAGAGATGGATGCTTATAGGGGGAGGCAAGTGTCATTAAACATGCTTTGCACTTTTGAAAGTTACTTTGTGGTGTTTTAAACTTAACTAATATAACTTAATCTTTGACCTTCTAGGTCTCAAACCACAAAAGGTATATGGATGGCCCGTTGTGTCGGAATTGAACCCTGTACCATCGTAATGGATCTAGAGGGCAGTGATGGAAGAGAACGAGGAGAGGTGCTAATGCAAACTTGTATATCTAATCAATCACACTTTTATGACTCCCTCCACCTCTTAATCTACAGGGCATTTTCTTTTGCAGACTTGTAAATGTGGTTTGAAGTTACTTTCTTGATCCCCCCCCCCCACACACACACACACTCACCCAGTAACAAATTTTCAGAATGGAAACATGAAATAGAATTTCCACGATTAGTAAATTACATTACATTATGGGATAAGATAAGAAGTTAGTATCTAGATTTTTCTTGGAAACAAGAAGGGGGAGGGAGCGTATATCAGATTGCAAGAAGAGATTAATTCTCTCCCAATTGGTTGGATCATCGGTGCAATGATTTACTTCATGGGCAAGGTCTCTGGTTAAAGTCCAGGACGGCCCAAATGAAGTGTAACTCTTTTGGATGCTAGCTTTTAATTGCGTCTTTGGCCAAAATTTTCAGGATGATACCGCTTTTGAGAAGCAGAGTGCATTGTTTGCCCTTGCTGTTTCAGATATTGTGCTTATAAATATGTAAGAATGTCATCTATCAACATGCTTTTGAATTGTCATCTTGTCTTCCATTAGTATGATTTTGATTTTATTACCATCATATAGGTGGTGCCATGATATTGGTCGTGAGCAAGCTGCTAACAAACCTCTCTTAAAAACTGTTTTCCAGGTAAATTATGAGCATTTTCTTGTGTAACAAATCCTATTAAATTGAGACTCTAACCCCATTAAACTCCACTGTACGTTTAACTTACAACTGAATTCTCATTAAGCTTCATTGTAACAGGCCATGATGCGATTGTTTAGTCCTCGTAAAACGACATTAATGTTCGTCATTCGTGATAAAACAAGGGTATCTTTTTCCTCCTTCCATTCTAGATTACAGAAATCAGCATAATGAGATGTCTACCTGTTGTTTATTTCATTTCCAAAGAGGCTTTTGCAATTTGAACTAAGTTTACTTGTTTTTATGTTGCATGTCTGTAGACCCCCTTAGAGAATTTGGAACCTATTCTGAGAGAAGATATTCAAAAGGTGAAGTACGGTACTTTAGAACAAGAATTATGAGTTGCTTAGGTTTCTCTACCTCTTCATGATTATTCTAATTTTCTTTGATTGGCAGTAGATATGGGATGGTGTTACTAAGCCAAATGAACACAAAGACACTCCTTTAAGCGAATTTTTTAATGTAAGATGAAATTCTGATGATGAGTTCACTTATCTGTATTTATCATTTCACTGTTTAGAAACTTTTTATATATGTGTTTCTATTGATTAAACAACCAGGTTGAAGTTGTTGCCCTTTCTAGTTTCGAAGAGAAGGAAGAACAATTTAAAGAGCAGGTATGCATTTATGTTACAATGCACAAATCCATATTGCTTCAGTTGCTGATGGTAAATAACAAATAATACTCAAAGACAACATTGTTTGTGAATAGGCTCTCGCCTAACAGGGGGGGGGGTTCCTTTTTAACTTGGAGGTTTTCCTTTTTCCATAATCTTAAAATTATCTCTCATTTAACCTATTTTTGTGAACACAACACTACAACTCGCGATGCATTCCTTAAATTTTGAGAAGGCAAATTCCTTAAACTGGGATGGAGGAGTATGGTGTTATAAGTAGAATCTAGGCAAGTCTATGGTTAGGAGTCGATTAATACTAATATGTTCCTTCTTCCTTTCTGTGGTATCTTTTGCATAGATTTATCTTGCATTGAAGATGAGCATCCTCAAGCTCATTTAACACAGAATGAACACTTCGAGTCTTCATTGTTTTTTTCCTTTCTCTGCTATGTTTCTCACAAATTTATCTGCACTGAAGATGTTCATCCTAAAGCTCATTCAACAGAGAATGAACAATAAAAATTTATTTGCATCGAATACAAAGGATGTTATAGTTGACTTATTATTTGTTACAGACTCATAGTCTTCATCTTCTTGTCTAGTTGACTGATCTGACTTGGTATATACGTAGATTATAGTTTTTAATTTTTTCGTGTGCTGAAGGAAGCTTTTTAACATTTTATTTTGGTCTTTCTGTGAAGGTGGCTAATTTAAGACAGCGTTTTCATAATTCTATTGCCCCCGGTGAGCTTGCTGGGGATCGACGTTCTGTTGTTCCTGCCTCAGGCTTTGCATTCAGTGCACAACAAATATGGAAAATTATCAAAGATAACAAAGACCTGGACTTGCCAGCCCACAAGGTTAAGCATGAGCTACTCTATAGGTTATTTTGACATATAAATTGTGCATTATGGTTGATGTATATGCTATAATTTATTTGTAGGTCATGGTGGCTACTGTACGATGTGAAGAAATTGCTAACGAAAAATTCAGTTCATTTGCGAATGACGAGGTAACTGCTTTATTATTATCGACTGTTTCAAAAATCAAGAATATTGTGCTTTTAGATCCTTGCATAGAGTGCTCTTAGTATCTGGTTAACAACATCTGGGTATATATTTTGCAGAAATGGTCTGAACTAGAAGTGGAAGTGAATGCTCGTTTAGTGCCAGGTTTTGGACAGAAGCTCAGTTCAATGCTGGATGTTTATTTCTCTGAGTATGTACATGTTTCATGAAGTTTTGAGTTGATTGCACCAAGCCTCCCTAGAATAGGGACAAACATATTGCCACCACAATTATTTCCACGGCACCACAGCACGTTCCGTGTGTTAGGTGTCTTTAATGTAAAAATAATACCAAACGCATGGACCATGCGTTCGATCCCATTAACGAACGTGAGCCGTGTACACAATTGTAGGGAAATAGTTTTTGCCCTATAATAGTTTTTTTTTAAATGTGCCAATTGTTACACTTTCATGCCTGAGGGGTAAGTTCTTATTGGAAAGTGCTTGAAGTCTCTTGAGGGGCATGATAATCAAACCACTATTGCTATTGTTTGGATAAAAAACCCATAATATGAACTGTGATCACTTCTTTTCTGTTGTTGAGATAAGTCACAAAACATAACGTACTTATCATGTTGTATATTTCTGTACATTAAAACTCCAATTCGCAATTTCAGATATGATTTTGAAGTCAGCTATTTTGATGAAAGTGTAAGGTCGGCAAAACGGAAGCAGTTGGAAGATAAATTACTTCAAGTAATGCCTCCTTATTAGTTTTTAATATACTTTCCTCCTTGCTTGTATGCCTTATAGAAGTTCTCCCTCAATCAACTTTATAGCGTGGGTGTCTGTTGTTACTCATAGCTATGGAATGTGTGATTGTCACTGTTTTGTGTATTCTAATATGTCTCCATATAGCATGCTTGTCTGTTCCTAGAGCACATCAATATCAAGTGTAGGTTGAAAACTTGAATACATTCCGTGGCTCATTGGTTACTTGTCCCCCTGGTGCTTGTAGCACCATCCTATTAATAGTCAATTAACACATTCTGAGGTTATTGTATCATCAAATCCTTTTTTGGTCTTCTGTCTTCTCTGTTAGCATATAGACCTTATGCTCTATGCTGACATTATAATGAAAACCTCCACTTATGATCTTTCTAGTGCGACATGCTTGAGGAAGACAACCTCCGATTTCTTTTTCTTACTTTAGATGCATATCCTACTCTGAGTAATCGAATAGCCTAGTGGAAAAGGCTCTCGCTAGTGACCAGAAGGTCCTAGGTTCGAATCTCACCTCATCGCTAATTTACAAAAGAAAAGAAAAGATGCATATCCTACTCAATGGGTTGTAGTTGTTATATGCGTCTACGCCAGCACCACAAATGATGATGTCTTATCTATGTGAAGTCTTTATCATTGTGAAGTACGTCATATTACATTCTTGAGTTCTTGTGTCTTATATTCATACATACCCTTCTTAATTTGTGATCCCATTAAGTTCCAAAAAATAGAAATTTCTAGATATTGCATTACTCTGGTGATACCCCACTATCCCATCATTTTGATTTATTAGCTTGCCCAGGATTTATTTGTGGTCTAGTAATTTCTAAATTTAATAATGAAGAAGCAGCAAGCATTCCATATCTTATTTATGCTCTTCCTGATTTATTAGCTTGTGCAACCCGCTTACCTATCAATATTGGGTCATTTGAGGGCTGAATCACTGGGAAGATTCAAAGAAGTGTTTGACGATGAACTAAATAAAGGAAAGGGCTTTGCTTTGGCTGCACGTGAATGCACCGAATTTGTTATGTCCCAGTTTGATGAAGGATGTCTTGGTATGATAATGACTTTTTTCTCTTTCTTTGATTGTAACTATGATCTCTTTTATACTATTTATGTGGATACTTTGTTAGGTAATATATAGTTTTGGAATTAAATCATTAGCTATATTAGTCGCACACTATTAGAAGGATATCACACTGATGTGCTGATACTGATGCTGAACACACTATTTCGCTTGTACAATATCAAATTCCTGAGGCAACCACCTAAGATTTATTTTGTAGAAAAATTAAAAGGTCTCTTGTGAATTGTCCCGATTATTTTGCAGATGCGTCCATAACCCAAGCAAATTGGGATACGTCAAAGGTGAGAGAGAAGCTGAAGCGAGATATAGAGGCACATATTGAGGCAGTGCGTTCCACGAAACTGTCCGAGCTTACAAGCCTCTATGAGGTAAAGAGTTTATGTAACCTTGTCTGGCCCTTCTTTGAATACCTCAATAACGCCTGAGGCGCAAACAGTTACGTTGGTGCCAATTATCTTGATACTTTTGTAGCTTCCTAGAATAGTATATGCCAACTTTGGATCTAAAATATTGCTAGTTGAAATCTTTATATTGGAACTTCAAGAGAAAATATGTTGGCAAGCAAAATTCTGTCTCCCTATGTATATAGCACATACGAAATCTTCTTATCCTACTCGTCTACTTTCCAAGTTGAAGCTGCATGTATCACAAGGTCTGCACCTACAGATCATCCAAAAAAAAGGAAAAATCATCTGCTTTTTATTTTCTTTGCAGAAAAAATTAAATGAAGCATTATCTGGACCGGTCGAGGCTCTATTAGATGAAGCTGGCGACGATACATGGCCAGCTATAAGAAGGCTTTTCCTGCGTGAGACTGAAGCTGCTGTATCTGGGTTTTCTTCTGGCCTTTCTGGTTACGAGCTGGATGAAGTTTCTAGAGAAAAGATGATTTCGAGGTTGAGGGATCACGCAAGAGGAGTGGTTGAAGGAAAGGCAAGAGACGAAGCTGGAAAGGTTTTGATAAGGATGAAAGACAGGTGCTAAATGATTTGAGTTCGCATAATTTTTAGAATTGGCATATCTAGAATGGTACTCACTTCAATATTTGATTGCAGGTTTTCCACACTTTTTAGCCGTGACTCTGACTCCATGCCTCGAGTTTGGACTGGGAAGGAAGACATTCGGGCTATCACAAAGACTGCTCGCTCTTCTGTATGGCATGCTCAAATATTAGTTGGAATAGTAGCTGCTCTACTAGCATTACTTCGCTAAGCTTTGTACTTTCGTCTTTGCAGTCTTTGAAGTTACTGTCTGTTGTGGCTGCTATTCGTTTAGATGAAGATACTGATAGTATTGGAGACACTTTATCCCTAGCTCTTGTGGAAAGTAGATCTGCTGCTAATAATAGCACCATGTCAGCTGACCCTCTTGCCTCAAGCACTTGGGATGAGGTAATTACTTGAGCTTTATCTTTTAGTCAGGTCTCATTTCTAGCATTTAAGGTAATGCTTGACCATTTTTATGTGCATGCTTAAATTGTTCTAAGAATTAATTCATTTGCATATGCATACTCATCAACTGGTGTTCAGATGATTCTTGCTGCTAAGATGTGGGAGTTATAATCTCATGAATTCCACAATTTTAGCTGCTTTTAAAGCCTTGGGTACATGATTCAACTGCAACTGGATGTTGTGATGATGTCCCATGTGGATTATTTTGACATTACCATTAAGAAGAGTCAGTCCAACTCTTTTATTTAGTACGAGTTGGCACAATGATCAAGGCTTGTCCTTCAAGCTGTGGATATTTGAAGGTGGCTCTTCTCGCTACTGAAAAATATTTGGAAAATCTACATACTATTAATTGCAACATAAGTGCTTTATTGTGCCCTTTTATCTTAACTTCGCTGTCTGATACATAATGTTGAGTATTACAGTCTGAAAGGATGCACCATTGAGCTGTAATATGCACATATAAAACTTAGGATATAATTTTGAAGTATCACAGTTAAAGTATAAAAGTTTCATTGAATGTTTGTTCCAGGTCCCAGCAGAGAAAACTTTGATAACTCCTGTCCAGTGCAAGTCATTGTGGAGGCAATTCAAAGCGGAGACTGAGTACACTGTATCTCAAGCCATTTCTGCTCAGGTTTTCAAAGTTCCACATCTATTTATTTATTTATTTATTTATTGTAGTGATGCATGTTTGCACATTTTGCTTCTCCGAAACACTTTTCCTTAAAAACAGCTCTGAGAGCTGTCAATTGGCTGAGCTACTTCATCCAAAACTCTCAAATATTTACGGGGACAAGTAAAAAATTGGTGTTCGACCAAAACTATGTCATAAAATTTCTATACCATGTACGAAATTTGAGTTTTATCAAATGTTGTCCTAGCTATGTTTGAGTTGTTGAGCTACCAATGTCTTAATAACCTTTTGCTGCTTTTAATTTGTAGGAGGCTAGCAAGCGCAATAACAACTGGTTACCACCACCATGGGCGATCGTTGCCTTGGTGGTTCTTGGGTTTAACGAATTCATGACTCTATTAAGGTTAATCTCCTTTGCCATCTCTCCCCACCCAAACAAACCCTCAGGAGGATTAACAAAAAATCTTCTCCTGGTGGTGTATATGTCTATTGCTCTCTATCTGTGAAAAAAAGACCTTCACAAGCTTTCCTTTCTTAGTTAATCACCCAGTGACCAGTTTGTCTCGTTTACTAGTATTAATAAATATATCTTCTCTTTGTGGCAGAAATCCTTTGTATTTAGGCGTTATCTTTGTTGGATATCTTCTTGTAAAGGCACTGTGGGTGCAGATGGATATCTCTAATGAATTTCGCCATGGCGCAGTAAGTATTAAGTTCCTTCAATTTCACACTTGCTACTTTCAAGCTTAGTCATTTGAACTGACATACTTTTGATTGGTGTTCTGGTAATGTTTTTCTTTGATTAGTTGAATTCATGTTTCCATATGATGTGGTAGTTCCCTTTCTTCTCTACTCTTTGTTCACACATAAACACATTGAAGAAAATCGAGTGATGGTGTTTTTGCTAGTTGTCTTTTTAGATGATCATCTTATCTTCAGATAGATCACATTTAGGTTGTAGGCTACATTTGATCATTTTCCTTAACAATTTTAGACATTGGTTACCTTAGAAGTGCTTAGTTTCGTTCTTTTTCAACATATCTTGAAACTTCTGGGCTATCAATGTTATAGTTGGTAGTAAAGGCTGTAGGCTGCAGTTATTCAGAAAATGAGCAGTCTCTTTTGTTTACACCTTAGGATGTAAGCTTGCAGTATGGGAAGTCGTCAACGCTACAATTTTTTTCATGAAGTATGAAAGTAACTCCTCAACTTTGTTTGTCCCACACTTTTGCAGTACAAGTGCTTTGATTTCTTATTTTAGCCACCATACGATGCAATTATGTACATTGTCATATTTCGTTTTCCTCATAATTAGAAGGCTTTCATTGAACATAATAATTTAGTGAATGCTTACCTTAAATAAGACACTGTTATGAGAATTATAAACTAGGCAGATATGGGAATTGAAAGAGGGAGAAGGCGGGCAGTCCTTAGAAAAGTAAAGGTAAAATATGACAGGTTTTGTTCAACTCATCGTAGAAGATTACTAAAGTGAGAAGGGCTCAATTGAAACATGACGGATGGGAACATAAGTTTGTCCTGTTTGGCATGTGTTACAAATTCCTGAGGAATAAATTTGATAGACGAGATTTCATTTCTTTCCACGATAGACTTTTGGCCAGATAAAAGAGTAACAGTATTGGTTCCAAGCGTAAAAGTAACTCCATATATCTGTGATCTTAGAACTGAAGTATACTTTTGGGTTGTTTATGTTCCTAAGTTAATTGACACATTGAAGGATATTTTGAATTTATTTGGAGAATTTTATTATAGTGAATTTGAGAGATCAATTTGTGAGCGAGACATTTAAGGATTTTTTGCTTTTTGGAGATATCTGTGGTATCTCGATTTCTACCTATATATTCCTTGTAGTTGAAGCCTAATTCTTGGTTGTGTGCCAACAGCTTCCTGGAATTCTCTCATTATCGACCAAGTTCCTTCCGACAGTTATGAATCTCCTAAGAAAGCTAGCCGAGGAAGGCCAGAATTATGCTAATCCCGCAACCCAACAAAACCAGGTTCCTGCACCAATCCGAAGTGCCGGTGATGCATCATCATCAAGTGGTTCCTCTGCGGTGACTTCAGAAAATGGGGCCGAGTACTCCAGCCCCTCAGTACATGAAAACGCAATGTAACCTTCCTGTTAATACAACACTTGTACTCTACCGATATCATTGCCTTTCACAACTCCCATACGGACTCCAAGATGCAGGATCTAGGGTGTGAAAAGCACGAAAGCAAGAAGACGGAATAGCATAGTTGAAGGCACTGATTTTATTAGGTGCTTGATGCTACGCTGATGAGCTGTTGTCAAGAGTTGCCCAATTATAGTTTTTTTGTCTCATTATCGATAAATTACCTATTGTTTAAATGTGTCTGTTATACTTTGGTTTACTAGACAACAAAGGGAAAATTATTGTTTTAAATTGTAATGTGATATTATATGGAGTTTCAGGACTAGGCTATCGATATATAACTCAATTTTGGGGTTTTGCAACATATTGGCTTTAAGTTCAGTTTTAATCATTTTGAGGAATTGAGATAAATTTCAGATCTTGTTTTTTCGAAATGGTGCCAGAATTTAAAATGGAACAAGAAATGAGCGAGTTTTCAATATTATATATGTTTATTAATGATTGAGAGTACTTACCAAACTTATATCTCATTCATGATGCTCTACTTTAAATTTCTGAATCATTCTGAAAAAGGACATTCCGGTATTTAAGAATTTTCCTAAAATTCTGGGACCCTTTGATGTGAAAATTCTCTTCTTTTTCATAGGGTAGGTCCTTCAAGATTAAGATATACTCCCTGTGTTCTTTTTTAGGCTTAAATTCCGACAGGCCCCTGAACTTTGATCATCTGGTCAATTTGGCCCCTGAAGTTTGAAAATAGGTCTACTTGCCCCCTGAACTTTCACAACAGGTCATTTTGGCCATTTTCATAACTATTCAGGGGCAAATTAACAAATTTTAACTTTTCATAAAGGACAAAATAGGAATTTAGAATATAATAGACATTTTGGGGTCACTTTTAATAAAGAAAATATATTAGAGCTCTTTTAAGAAAAAAAATTATTAAAAACAAAATAAAATAAAATAAATAATCCCCCTCCCCCCGTCGTCCCCAACCCGCAATGAAATATAATAAAGACATTTTGCAGGTTCTATCAATGGTGAACGATTTTAGGGTGGGGTGGGTGGGGGTTTATTATTATTTAATAATTTAATATTAATTTTATATTACTTTTTAAATTAACTTGTAATGCCTATTATTGTTGTATGCCTATTTTACCCTTCATTTGAAGGTGAAAATGGCCAAAATGACCAGTTAGGATAGTTTAGGAGGCATGTAGACCTATTTTCAAACTTTAGGGGCCAAATTGACCAGATGAGCAAAGTTCAGGGGCCTGTCAGAATTTAAGCCTCTTTTTTACTCTCATATAAGTAATTTGCACATAAATTAAGAAAAAAATAAAAAGTAGTCAAAAAATATAAAATGACAATTAATTGAAATTTTATAATTGGTTGGTTGATAAATTCAAATAGTAATAAAAAAGTACATTGAAAATGTAAATTTACAATTAATAATGCTAGGATGACAAATATTTAAAAACAAAAATTAAAATTAGGAAGACAAATAACAAAGAAGAGAGGTAGTATGAGTCAGCAAATTGACATAAGAACAGTGCCTCATTTCCATAAATGGTTTGATGTAGGGGTATTTGGCCAAATAAAGAGAAACATTCTATCAACTGGACTGACCAACCAGCATATTGCATAACTACCTCAGATGAAAACATTTTCTTGGGAGTATTTGATTATTTTCAGTTATGCTACCAAAAGTTGGATATTTTCCAATGAACCCACTATGCAATTGCAATGAAGAATGTATTTCGACCACCGGAAACAATGCTCGGCTTCAAAACAATCAAAAACCATTGAGCTACAAGTCTATTGGCACCCGGAGACCATCATAGCTGAGTTGAACATCAAGACCTTCTAAATCCATTAGGTCCATTAGTCCTCCATTTACTTTCTCATGATCCATAAGGTGCATCATACCTTCAAGGGAAAATGGTATTTCATTCTCAGAGTTCCTTAGGAAAACAAGATCTCACGCTTGAAATTTATTCGTTTTTGATTTTTAACTCATCAGGTCAGCTTGAACAAAGAAAAAGCTCACTCCAATCCTTGATTCGTTATTAAAATTGAACTCATACAAGGTGGATTTCTTTGTTATACATGGTTAGGAACTAACGACACTTAACCATCTACTAGTAACTTAAGTGGAAAAAGAGCTTAAGATCTCATAGCATTCTAAGCAAGACTATCTATAGATATTCACAAGAGAACATACCAGTGAAAAGTGTTCTTTTAGGTTTGATTTTGCGAACTTCATCCAGTGCCTGAGAGCATCGTTCATATAATCATTATTGACATCCAATCTTTATTATCTAATCCTGTACATATTTAGACTAATGCTTTAAGAAGAAAGGAAATTGAAGATAAAAATCATACCCTTGGAAGTCCAAAATGAGTTGCAGAGGACCTGTCTGGCCTTAAGGCATCCTGACAGCACAGCAAAATATCGAAAGTTCAAATGAGAATGCCCAAGTTATTTGTAATATGTCAAATTTGAGCAATTAAGGAGTCCAAAAAATACCATGATAAGAAGTTCACAGTTCTCCAGGAGGGGATATGTTTCTTCAGGTATGTCACTGACATCACTACAGAGGCAAGAGACGAGTTAAATATGTAACATGTTAATAATCAACAAATGTTGTGTTAGTGATTGTATTTACCTAATGTAACATATATTGCCAAATCGGAAACCAAGTGAACGATAACCAGGACCATGCCATACTGGTATAGGAGTAAACTGCAAGAGGAAAACTGATATGAGGAAATGAAGTGCATACAGCAATCAATATTAGGCTTTATCTAGTGGACGTGAACAATGTCATTCGATTACACAGAGAACCTAGTGCCCTCTGGTTCAGTGGCACGATCAGTTACCACTCATCAATACAGTCACAAAACCAACTTGACACAGTATGACTGGCAGACCTTCTAGAAGCACAGAATGGTTCTATAAGATATTTACAGATATGGAGGTTGAGTTGAAGAAAACAACATAGTCGACTGACTGAAGTGCTACATAAAAAATTAGATGATCAGTTGATTACCAATGAAGCAAGCAAGCACTGCTGTGAATACAATGTTTTCACTTTAATTTAAAGCAGTTGAGTACATTTTGCGCTCAAACAATCATTGCAAGATTCAGATTGACATATCAATATTAAAGCTGTCTCACTCTGAATTCCACAAAATATAGGTGTATGGAAATAGTTCTTAAGTAGGGTCAGACCTCAAGGTTTCTGATAAGGCAACACTAACTATATTTTCTATTCTTTAAAGGGGTACAGCGATTATCAATACCAGATTTTACTCCAGAGTTCATACCTTCCAGCTTGTACTTGAAGACTTAGAAAAAGAATAATTGGATGGGGGGAAAGAAAAAAATATTAATTATTCAAATGATAAAAAATATTGACCTGAAGGCCATGAACAACGAAAGGATCTTCATTTATGATGTTAAATTGAAGTTCAGAAACTGCAGCACCAGGTATTATGGTACTTGTATCTACTAAATAGTGATGAGTTTTCTTCATCACCTACATGGAACAAAACAGGTAACAACATTATTTCGTGATAGAAATGGAAGATACAATCTATTTACAAACTGTATAATGTTTGATATCATACATAAATCTTAGAATGGTGTTCATGGTACCTCAAAATCACGTGGAGCAACATATATTGGTATATGGGGCTGGACATTATTTGTCCAATCACGGAGATCATCCAGACCTGGAGATAAATAAATTCAGTGCTGAAATCAAAGAACATGAGACATTGATAACAAAATGTAGTCATTTTTTAATATCATACAGTGGTAATATGAAAATGGTGTTCATGTCTTGACCTCCAATTGCATCAGCATGAGAATGAGTTATGATAACCGCATCGATTGTTCTTACCCTGAAAAATATATAACCAGGCATGACATGACACGGATGAGAGTAGGCAGGTTATACTTAAGAAACACTTTATTCACCAGAATACGTTATTGAGGAAATGTAAACAACTTTGATCTGTAATACCGCCTACCACTTAAAATGTGAGAATACGTTATTGAGGAGATGTAATCAACTTTGATCTGTAATACCGCCTACCACTAAAAATGTGTGGGGATCTTTAACTATAACAAATTTTTATTGTAACTGGCAATACCATGTTGGGGGAAGGACACATGTATTACTATATCCGAATCAGATAAATACTAATTACTATTTTGATTTTCAAAATGCTCGATTGCTTTATAATAAACATATAACTTGAAGATGTCAATCTTACCCATAAGATGGAAACCATTTAAGAGCACTATGGTAGAAAAACCTGCATGATATATAACAGAGCTCAGACTTTTGGTGAGTATATCAGCAAATTAGTAAGATAACACTCAATGGTGCAACTGAAGAAAACTAAATGAATCTTAATTGTATCCATTAAATAGAAGATATTCTGTTTTGTACAATTAGTGCCATCCAATTTTAGGGCAAGATGGGAAAACATTATAACCTGACCCGGCATTTATTCGATATTGCAATAACTATATTACAGTTTATTCCTCAATAAACAAGCACTATCTTCCTTCAGATGGTGAATGATTATAAAGAACAGCTATCCTAAACAGATTAGTAGTTCTGGTGATGTTCTAGTACCGACTACAGTAAAGTTAATCATCGGTGATGACTAATGACCAAATGAAATTTAGTTGTAAGAGTCCAAGTTGCAGAAATATCCAGCAAGCAATGTCCGTTTGAAACTATGAGTATAAAAGATGATTGGCTAAGGAACAAGTTACTTATATTCATAGGATGTTACTTATTAAATTGTCTCATAATTTCTTACAACTTTGCATGAAACCATTCTAAATTGTAACTATTTATAAAGATTTTAACATAACAACTGAAAATATAAAAAACCACTTCACTATAACATACTTTCCAGCATCAATCAGATAGTTGGTTTTTCCAGATGACTTGGCATGACGGACAAGAATGCTTGTGTTAAGCCTTCTATTCTTATTACCCGGTTGTGTAGCCTGGGAGCAAACCTATTTCGTAACATTAAAGAAGAACAAAACAAAAGCTTATGTCTTATCAAATCATAATCCCCTGAATGCAAGCAATAACTCGATCACATCTAATTCTTTTGAGAAACAATTTTAAGTAAGCCCTAGATGTGTTGGAATCTCACCTGACATGTTTTTGTAGGATGAGTTAGGCAGCTCACACGCGGAATTCCTTCACTAGTTCCCGTTCCAACAAATATGAGTTCAGATTGCTCAAGTGCTGATTGTGATCCAGTTTGAGATTTCTCAGAATCTGTGACACACAGTCATATTACATTATAAAAAATGTAAAGCATATTTTCTATTCCAACAAAAGAGCAGAACGACATCTATTTTCTGCACTCCATCTTATCAACATATCATGGCAAACCAAACACTACAAACCAAATTCCTTGTTAGCAAAAATATCAAAGAAAACAACGTTGGCAAATGTAGTCCGTTACATATTTGGATAGGTAAGACCAACAGAAAAACTGGAACTTCAACTCTAAAATAATCAAGAGTGAAACTCTTAACACTCCCTCCGTTCTTTTTTAGTTGTCCTTTTAGCATTAATTTTGTGTTTCTAAATACTTGTGTTTCGAGCATAATCAATTATAGTTTTACATTTTAAATGTACTTTTTGATTAATTTCTTACGAATGACTATCAATTATATAGTATCAATTGATTGCCATTTACATTTTCAATGTAGTTTTTGATACTTTTTTTTTAATTAAGGACGACTAAAAAAGAAACAGAGCGACTAACAAATAACCATCAAGATTGAAACTTTAACTAACCAACAGAAAATGTATACAAAATGTACCAAAAAAACACACCAATAACTACCTAGTGGCCTACATCATATTGACAAGGTCTCGGATTCAAGTCATTGCAAAGACTAACTTGTATAATAATATAATGTATCAAGAAAAGCCGCCAGGATTAGCCTAGAGACAACCAATCACATTAACAAGGTCACGAGTTTGAGTCGTTCCAAAGCCAAGGGCCGAATTTTATATACAAAATCAAATGGGTGTAAGAATTTATTACCAGAGTAGACAGAAGCTCTGAGAGGACCATGTTGGTGATAATGTCTGAATAACCTATTTCTTGAAAAAGAGATTGCAACATCCTTATGAAACAGAGAAAATTGGCGAGCTGAACGGGTCATGTTGATTAGAGAAAATGGTACGGGTCGGGCCATACCAATTGATTGGATCATAATGACTTTCTTTTTGGGACAGAAGAAGAAAAAGAAGCTGAAACTTGAAGAGGAGTTAGAGAGGCAGATTTCATACAGAGATGGAAAATGGGGTCTCAAACTAAACAACAAACTCTGATTTGGTTTCAGTTAAAATGACAATTTGGGTGTGCGTATAATTTTAATGTATAAACTTACCGTTTTGCCCATTTGTGAAGTTCCCCAATTGCTATATTTACAAATAGAGGGGCATAATTATAATTTCACACCCAAAATTCACTATTTAGGTGTGCGTACAAATCAGCTTTTTTACTACGGAGTTGTAAGAAGGTCATTCCAAATTTTTCTTTTCTTTCTTGTGATCGGAAAAGATGATGCACTCATCTTAGGCGTCCCATTTTGTTATCCCATCGCTCAATAGAGAAGGTAACTCGGGATGTGTCAGTAGCGGTACGGTACTCTACCTCAAGAAGCATGTCATTTCTTGAACAAATGTAAATTTATTCGGATCGAACCCATATACTTGTGAAGAAGCACACTCTTATAGTGGAGCCCGTGACCATTCGAGCTATGTGCCATAGCCATAATTTTTTTCATCATTTTGTGTGTGTGATGGATAGTGATAAAACAGTTGTCGTAACTAATATTTAATCGAATAGTATAGTATAGTGAAAAGTATTTTGACTAATGGTTGAAATATCCTGAATTCGAAATTCATTTCAGCATTGATTATAAAAAATTACATGAACTAATAATCGAAATATCATATGTTCGAAACTCATATCAAATCATAAATGTCCACATACATATACTTCCACGTTCCAGCCTAATTTTATCATTTTTCGCCATAGTGGGCTAGTCTTCCAAAACTCATATGTAAGCTTTGTTTATTGGGTACCAATGTTGAATGAACCAGGCCTGGCGGCCCCCCATGGGCCAAGCCCTAGCCGGTTCGGTCCCTTTCAGGCCGAGCCCATCTCGACGCCCCCTTCACGCTTCGTACACAAAGTAGAATTTCATATTATATATGCATTCTAAATAATATCTCATATACAACTTATATTAAATGACGATTCTTAGACTTACAAAGTAGAATTTCATGTTGTAGGATTAATATACTTTGATTTTGTCTAACGACTTCGGTAAAACGATGACCATAACGACATGTCTCGAGTGTAGCATGAATGCAGTGGCAGAAATGTCTATGTGTTGGGAAGGATTCATACGATCACATACATAGGTAGATCTCTAGCCTTTTGGAGGATTGATGGTGATTAAGGTGACCACCTCCAGTGCTAGATTACTATCCACATCAAATCACATATCCACAAAAAGTGCAGGTGCGAGAGTGTGATCACACATATATTATCACAACTTGACCGCAAGAGATTGCGATGCGAAGGAATCCTTCAAACAATTAATCGTCCAAGGATAGGTGAGGGTGTTAGAATATGAGCTTAAACAATTCTTATAATTATGCCCGTATTAGAGTTGATTCAACTGATTAGTTCATTTAAATTTAAATTCACGACAATTATATTAACAGAGTTTGATAAACTTAAATAGAAAACTCGTATAAATAAAATGGGGACATGATGATGACATACTAGAGGTCCTCTCATGATCAGAACAATAATACGATTATTATAAAAATCGGGTTTAAAGTGTAATGTACTAAGAATGTTGGGGTTAGTGTAATGTATTAAGAATGTTGGTGTGGATTATTCTAGATCAACAAATCTGCTATTCGGAAGTATTTATTGGTGTGGATTAGTTTTAGAGGTATTAAATTTTGAATACAACAAAAGTCCTTACTGTTCGCTACTGAAAAGATTTCCCGAAGTAAGATACACATTAATTATTGTATTGTTATATTATTAATCTAGAAGTATCCTGATTTTAAATCGAATGTCATACGTTAAAATGCGTAATTGAATCTATGTAATATCCAACACAATAATCAACCATAAAGACAGATCTTATTATCTCCTGATTTCTGTTGATGACAAATCTGATGAAGATGATACTTTTACTTCATTTTCTTTGCCTTCCGTTGGCAAACCAATTTACACCACTCTTCTCCTCGTTAAGCTTTAGCTTTCATTAGGTGTATTTTTTTTACAAATATGGTAGAAAAGCTAGTGATGGTTTAGTTTTTTTTTTTACAAATATGGTATAGAAGCTATTACAAGCTCAATAATAATGAGGATTGGTCTCGAGAGCCATGCTTTATGATGAAAAAAGAAAATATTGTGAAATTGTCTGGTTACCAATTAGTGTGGGTATTTTCTTGAATTTGAACGACCTTAGTTATCTATAATATTTATTATGTTTCTTGTACTAACGTTTCATGTATGTAATAATTGGATTGTTATGGATAAATTTCTATTGATTATTAATATATATCATACATTATCTATAAAAAATACTCTACAAATAATAAGGAGGAATATGTAATTTTAAATTACGCTTCATGAATACAAGACAATAAGATATTTATAAAGTCAACGCACATAAACAACGAGAAATTTGGCAGATTACCACACTTTGGGGACCTTATTTGGGAGAATGGACATAACTTTTTTAATTAAGAAAATACCAAACATTTGCACTGAACGGACTAAACTGCCCTTAAAAAAATCTAATATAAATACACTATTCTCTCTTTCATCATTATTAGTACTACACAATTCTAGCAAACTTCTCTCTACATCCCCTTTCTCTCTCGATCTCCTCTTTCTCTCTCGATCTCTTCCGCTTATTCAATACATACCGCCCACCTTATTGACCGGAATCTGTTGCTTCAATCCATCCTTGTGAGTAACATTTATTTTTTGGGCATTTAAAGATGTAAAGTTTGAATCTTTTTCAATTTAGTTGAGTTAAAATCACGTTTTTCAATATAGTTGTGTTAAAAATTACGTTTTTCAATTAGTTATTTACTTATGTGTATTGAATTTTTGTTATTTGAAGGTTTTTCAACAAAAGTTTGAATCTTTACGATTTTTATGGTTATATGGGTAAGTTTGCATACTAAAAATTGTAGATCTATGTGTAAAGTTTGTTTTTTGGTACTTTAACGTCATTCTTCGAACAAAAGTTTGAATCTTTAAGGTTTTTATGGGTATATGAGTAAGTTTGCATACTAAAAATTATAGATTTATGTGTAAAGTTTGTTTTTTGGTCTTTAACGTTATTTTTAGAACAAAAGTTTGAATCTTTTTAAGTTGAGCACACGACTTTGTGTTTAAATAATGTGTAAACTATGAATTTATGTTCTATGTGTGTTATGTGTATGTAATTTGAATATTTAATGTCGTTTTGTAATAAAAGTCTGAATCTTTGGGGTATTATGTTGATATAGTCTCATTTTCTAATAATTATAACACTGTATAATCAAATATAATTGATTATAACATTGTATAATAAAATATAATGGATTATAACGGTATACTAAAGTATAATCGAGCATAGCACGTTATAATGTAATATGTCATTTATGTGTAGTTACAACTCATATAATTTCTTTAATATTGAAATATGATGTTGATATAGTTGAGTTTATTATGATACATGACTCTGGGTTTAAATAATGTGTAAACTATGAATTTATGTTCTATGTGTGTTATGTGTATGTAATTTGAATATTTAATGTCGTTTTGTAATAAAAGTCTGAATCTTTGGGGTATTATGTTGATATAGTCTCTTTAGATGATTTGAATTTTAGTTTAATTATTTCAGGGTGAAGAAATTAGAGAGTTCAAGTTCTAAAGTAGCACGAGTGGCCATCGAAGAAAAGATTCTTGTTAAAGAATAGAAATATAATTCTTTTTTATTTTATTTTTTCTATTTCACGGTTTGTTTAGTATTAATTCTATGTATTTTGTACTAATTCTAATTCACTCATCCAATTTCTATGGTTGTATCTTATTTTTGTGCAATTACTTTTTGCTAATTAATATGCAATGTATAACATATCAATTTTTGTTAGTGTTGAACTCTGTAACATCAATTTGGTGCAAAAAATAATTGTAACGATAAATGGTAAAGTTAAATCGTGACAAATCTAAGTTCATTGTGAATTTAAACTGATTAAAACGTATTATAATAGATTATAATATATTATAATAATAGTCATTTCAATCCAAAAAACGAGAAAATAAAATAATAAAAAAAAAGAAAAAAAACCAAAAAACTTGTCTAATATTATTAATTTTTCATTAAGGGTAAAATAGTCAGTTCACTGCAAAAGTGTGGTATTTTCTTAATAAAAAAAGTTTTGTACATTCTTGCAAATAGGGTCCCCAAAGTGTGGTAATCTGCCAAATTTCTCCATAAACAACTAATACATCACAATGATCCTTTGTAACTTAAAGATAAATCAATTGAGTCTAAAAATAAAACATTTGCACTGCGACAAAAGCTAGAATCTTGTAATTGCGTACACGAAAGTTGGCTTCAACTCTATATCCTAATAATCAAGACAGTGAAATTTTAAGTGTAGTGTTCATTCGTTTGACCTAAAAGAATACAAGCAATGGTTTCGTATACTACTTCTCTAAGTCTTTATGTCGTATGTTTAAATTATTTACACACAAGTATTTTTATCTCGTTCCATGTTAAAAAAACAGATTGAAATCTTTCCAATTGCACATTGTACTTAAATGATTTAACGTTAAAATATATTTATTACTTGATCCGAACAATATCTTTTTTATGGACGTTGAATCTTCCCCTCATGGCCATTGGCATGTAGCGGACGGATGACCCTTTGTCCATGGTTGTAAATGACCTATTAGCAGCATTGTAATGAAAAGGATCAACGAGACACAAAATAAAAAACAAACCTTATAATTCGTAGCACATATAGATAATCAATTATTTGGAAAGTAGAAGCGTTGGCTTTTTCTCCTTTTGTTGGCCATTTGTGGCCTTTTTGAGTGGCTGTTTGTGGCCTTTGCGGCTTGTTGGTTTCGGTGCTTTGGACACATGTTCGGGTTTCTTTTCCTTTTCTTGTAAGTTAACTGAAGGTCAAATTTCAGTTCACAAAATGGGAAAATTTAGCAGGGTCGTTTTCAAAGGCCTAATTTTGAGATCATTTGAGATTGAGAAACTGTAGTTCTCGCACCCCCTTTTGTTTATTTTACGCCCTCTTCATTATCATTTTCTAATGATATCATATCTATTGATAAAAAATGTCTTTGACAAATGGCTCTATGGGACAACCAAAAACTCGGTTGTCCCGAATTGTACTTAGAGCCTAACTCTATATAGAGTTAGGTTTTACTAATCAAAAGGAAAACTGTCCATAAAAACATCCATAAAAATATCATAAAATCTAACTATCTATTTAATGTTAATCCAATGGTCCAGATATTAAGTTAGGTTTTACTAACCCATCTTAAGTTAGGTTGCAAGAAAATCATTAAATAACAAGTAGGCATTTAAAATGATATGATTCCAATATTGTAGGTTAGGCGCCGTTTCAATTGGATGGAGTATTATATAATGGTGGGTAAAATAAAAGACGAATTAATAGAGCCACTTGGTTGAACCCTATCCAAGTTTGGATAAGGCTTGCTGTTAAATTCCTAATAATATGAATTATATGAATGGTCATTACCATTTTTGGAGGCTCAGTCATTAGTTCCACACATTGATATGATGCTAGAATAAACATACATAATCAAAGTGGGACCATATTGCCCACCACAAGTGACAATTGAAGGTGATAGGTGCGTAAGAAAGTTACATGCTCTAGTTATGACTATTTTCACATGAAAAATTCTATTTGAAGTATTAAGTTTGTGATTATAGTTTAGAAGTTTTAAGTCCCTTTTGACGTGGTACTCTTATCTTCCAAATTTTCACATAATTTTTATTTCCAAATCGCTTATTCGACGATTGGTTATTCATAAATTGTGAATCAATAATAAAAATATATACTCGTAAAAGTAATCAATTTAGTGGAATAGATAAGTTTTTCATTACAATGTCATGAGCAGGGAAACGCCAGTTGATGTTGTAAAATTTCGATTCAATCAGGTGACGCCGATTGAAGTGATAAATTTTTTCCAATGAAGCCCTGACCAGGTCGATAGGGTGCCCCACCAGCATGTCCGGCCCAGAATGAGATCGTAGTTGAGGTTTCGAGACCAGAGGATCTGAGGGGCCAACTAACTTCTTCTGAACCCCTGCTTTCCCCGAAGGTTTGTTGGTAGTTTTTGTATTGTTCTTCTTTGGAGCCCCTAAGGAGGCTTGGTAACTCTTGGCCCGCGTAGATAGCCAGGTTGGGTGCCGGGCTGTCGCTCCATTTTTTAGGTATCCAGATCATAACCGAAGTCTATCACTGCCACTCCTATGACCAAGTTTGTTTACATCCAGAAAAGATCAAGGTATTGAATGAGAACAAGTTTAACATTATCCCACGATCAAGCATTATTCAACTATTTATAGACTCCTCCCTTTTGTCTCACTTAATAGCATAACCAGATATTCTTTCTTTGCTTGCTTGGTATAATGCTTCCACTCTTCAAGAAATTATGTGTGAATATATCCAATAAGACGGCGACATGTGGAGAGCCTTAGATTAAAGCCTCTTTTCTTTAAGACCACCCACAACAAAGGTTAAAGTAGGGGTCAAAGTGGAGTTAAATCAAAGGCAACAAAAATTAAAGTGGATGGGGTTTAAGTTGGGTGAAAAGATTGGGTGCATCAATACTTCCATGCATCAGGTGCATCAGGTACATCAGGTACCCATTTAAAGGTTTCACGTGGGTACTGTACCCACTTGAAACTTCATCATTGGTACTTGTACCCAAATTGTACTATGTCGTATTGTAACATTGTTATAGTACAATTTGGGTACAAGTACCAATAATGAAGTTTCAAGTGGGTACAGTACCCACGTAAAACCTTTAAATGGGTACCTGATGCACCGGGTGCACCGAATTATTGATGCACCGAATCCAGACCCTTAAGTTGGGTATCATCTTTTGATGCTCACATTTTTGGGGTTAATGTGGGCCCCGTGCTGAAAAGTAGCCAATGGAAAGCTACCACGCAGCCCTATGCATTTCACTTTCTTTTTTTTTTCCCCTTATTTACTAAAAGTATTATTTGACCAATAATTCATCAAAATAAAAATATAAAAAATATATCAATATTTTTTAATTTTTGAGATCTATAAATAGAGTCTAGGTTTGCTTCATTTGGACACAAAAAAACAAGTTTTTTTACAAATAAATTAAATATTATTTGTTATATTATAAAAATTAATTAATATAAAGATTATAATTTTAATAATAACATATGCATAAATAATGAGATAAGTAAATATATGGTAGTGTATAGGAGAAGGTGATGTGGAAGGGAGAGAAAGTGAATAAAATTATGAATAAAATTTTGTTGTAAAAATTGAATTTAATTGAGGATGTAAGTGGGTTTAAAGCTGACAATGGGACTATGTGAGCAAAACCTTTACGTTTCAACAACGAAAATTATCTACCACTCCGGAATCTCCACTAGGCATTACCAAAACACAAATCAAAGCAAGAATATAAGTAGTAGACGAAAGAACGAACCTCAAATCAAGAATATTTGAGGCCAATCGTTGCACGTATGTTTCATTTTCTCTCTACTGGAACCCTTTTTTTTATTTATAAATTCATGCATCCAAAGGGAAATTAGTCAAAAAAAAAAAATTCCCTATATTCCTAAATGATGATCACATTTTGATTTGTCATGGTCAACAAAACAAGAATTGAAACATAAATATCTCTTATTCTACATGCAAAAATATTATAAAAATTTGATATTTCAAAAATATATATTGAGACAAATCTAACAAAATCCCACAAACTATATTATTTCTTATCGTTTGATGAGAATTTATAATCAAATTTTGTAATGTTTGACTACCAAAAATTAAAATGTGACAATCTTTTAGAAACAGAGGGAGTACATCATTTGTTTCTGAAATGAAAAGACTAAATAACAGAGGAACCAGAAAAAAAAAAAAGAGTCATCATTAAAATTTAAAATAGACACTTCTAGTAAATTCAAAAAATAACAAAAAACAGCCTACTTTGATCGAGAACCAAAAAATCTTGCAACATAAATTTAGCAGAGTTCTTCTAATCATGTCCCAATCTTCTCCATTTTTCAATATGTGGAAATTTAAGATTTGGTGTTTATTTATAATTTGACAAAACTCGCGACAGAATCATCATAAAAAGGTCGAATAATTATTTTGTTATTGCCTCCTTTTCTTACAAATGTTTTAAAATATCTGGAGAAGTTATTATTGTTAAGTTACTCGCACCTAATCCTTAGTTAGATTCAAATTGCCCCAAACCTCAAATTTAGTTGGAATTTCATTTCTACAAATTGACAAATTCAGAATCTCACATCTATTAAAGTTTGATATAACTTTTTAATATAATTTTTTTTTTGTAAATTAGGGATGAGGAGAGTTTTCAACCCAGGACCTTCTGGTCACTACCAAGAACCTTTTCCACTAAACTATTCGATTAACTCAAACTTTTTAATATAATTAAACAAATTTACTTATTCTAAAATGTTTTATGAACAAAAAAGTAAGGTTCCATTTTGGTACAAAAGCCTAATTTGATCATCCATCAATCATCCACTAGTGGTAAATAAGTCTATGAAATACATATATTTATTTAAGATGGATATCGAAGTACTTAATAGTATATGACTAACTGATGGCTTTATAGACTAATAATATTTAATTCAAGTCTCAAATTACGAGATCTTGAATTCAACTCTTGTTGGAGACGTATTTTTTCTCGTACTTTCATTCTAATTATCTATTAATTTGCACATACTATAACTATCTAGTATTTGGCAATTTCTCTATTCATCATTGTAATATTATTGTATTCGTCATAGGGATGAGACAGGAAAAACAAAAGAATAACAGATAACTATAGCAAAGAATTTCAGTAATCAGAGCATTCACCAAAGCTTGTATTATAATTTTCTTACAACAAATTTGTCCTTATCCAAAGGTGCCAAGGTACTTGAAAGTAACCGTTTTCCACGATACAATAGTGTACACCAACGTTTCCTTATAAACACTCTGAGCAGCGTAATTGAACTAAGAACAAAACAAGAGCTATTACTAGAATGAAAAGTACGTGTTTATATTTCAATTAATGCTTGTGTCATTTGAAAGAAAGTTTACTCCAATATATAGATAGTTCAAAGGTGGTGATCATACTTGAGTCCTTTCAATTCAAAGGTGGAAAGTCAAAGGTCTTCAAACTTTAGGGTGCAAAATCAAACTTCAAATTCAACCAAATGCCCGCTCCCGGACTAATGTACGTACTCTCTTAATATATAAATGATTGATATATTTTGATCTTCATATCTAGTTACATTATAATTGTACTAATTAGTTAAAATAATCATCTTTTTAAAGAATGATGATGAAAAACTATATATCAATTAGTGAAAATTGTTAGTTTGAATTTACAAATATAACAAACACAATTTTTTTTAATATATTACATGATTTTATATATATTCTGAGTAATAAACTAATAATAAAAAGAATCTTGACAAATAGGGAAGAACGAGATGTTTTAAAAAAGAAAATCAGATGGGGCCACCGGCCAAGTACAATGAATGGATAACCTCGAAATGTTTCAACCAAGTAAGCAATCCCTCAACTAAAATCCACTAGGGATTTAAAAAACAAAATGTTAAATGGTAGTAACATGGACAAATCATTTGATTCTTTTTCATTTTGTAAATTAATAATTACTAACATGGGCAGATCATTTGTTTTTCTTTTTCTTTTTTTATAAATTAACCATTAATAGTCCCTCAACTACAATCCACTAGGGAATTTAAAAAAAAATGTTAAATGGTAGTAACATAAACAAATCATTTGATTCTTTTTTTATTTTGTAAATTATCAATTAATATTACAAGTAATAAATATATAAATTAGTAACTAATGTTACAATATGCATCAAACAAAATATGAAATAATTGTTTAGCTTGAAAGCTCTAATCAAATACCACCACACTATTAAACCATTCGTTTACTATCTTGTGATTACTTCATTCGTCCCCTTTCTAATGATTATTTGATTTTGCGCAAAATTTAAAGAAAAATTTGAATTGATCTCCATGAGTTTCCCTTTGTTTTTTCTTACCAAAGTTTTGATAAAATTGCACCCTAAAAGGTTATTGTTATTTAAGGAAAATAATCCTTAGATTAAAGGTATGTTTGTTTTAGGGACAATCAAAGGGATTGAAGGGGAATATATTTTTTTTATTGTGTTTAAGAATTTAATTTATTTCTATCCTTGGAGAAAATATTTTCACTAATTCACCCTCATACTTCTCGATTCCCTTCAAATTATCTCCCCCAAATTCTAATAGAATGAAGATAATAACATATTTAGTTATAGTTTTCCTCATTCCTCCTCATTTCTCTCTCTATCTCACATTATGGTACCCAAACAACAATAAATATATTAATTCCCTCTAGTTCTCTTCCTAGAATAATTTGAAAGAATTCTACTTCTCATGGTCCATCCGGATCTAAATCCCGATCTAAATTCACCATAAGGAGACAAATGGTGTATTTTTTATGGATAAAAGAAGAAAGAAACAGACATAAATGAGTCAGACCATAATAAACAACCATTCCACTCATGTTTGGTTGGCTCTTGATGACACCTAAACTGTGATGTAATTTCTTGAAAATGTTTGGTGAACAAATGCAACAAGCCAATAAAAAAAAATGTCAAAATAGACGGTAACTTCAAGATTACATATAGAATCTGTCACTTTATTTTGGTCTTTCTTTATTCAAAATCAATTATATGCAGAAAGAGAGGAACATTAACAGAAAATAGAGGAGAGGAAGAACAGCAATAATATACACAAAATACTGTATGGCACAGTAAAAAGCAGTGACTTTGCCTTGTAGTAACAAGTGGCACTTTTTTTTACTTGAAATCACTATCAGGTATGTGACTTGATGATTTTCCCCCTCTTTAAAATATGGTTGTTGTGTCTGTTTTTTCAATGCTTGTAACATTTTCTCAGTTCTTGATTTTTCATTAGGTAAAATGAGCAATTTGTATCTCTGGATGGTGTCTTTGTTGCTACTCCCGTTATTCGGGAGTAGCGACTATATTGAGCTTGTAACATCAGGCAGTTTAGGCAGGAATGTTGATGAGCCTTTGCAATCATCAGAATTAGCAAGTCTGCAACAAAGAAGCGCATTCCATTTTCAGCCTGCCAACAATTGGATGAATGGTAATGTCTTCACATATTCCTTCCTCCGAAACATCTGAAAAGTTATGATTTAAAGTTTTTTACTATGTAAATTCAAATATACTGCTTTTACGAACTAATAGTTGTGAATTGTGATATACTATTGTTCATATATTTTTTGGTAATTTTTCTAACATCGTCTCTTGCATTCTGCTACTGCATAACAAATGGTGTTATTGGATGGACTCATTAAACAGATCCAAATGGTACGTTTAACGTTGTCTTGAGTATTTTCGTGAGTAACGTTTACATAAATATAAGAGTATAAACCATTATCTCAGGACCTATGATCTACAAAGGGATTTACCATTTATTCTACCAGTACAACCCTGGTGGTGCAATTTGGATACAGAACATTAGCTGGGGACATTCTGTATCGACTGATCTCGTCAACTGGAGTCCTCTTCCCCTAGCAATGTGGCCATCCGAGCCCTACGATATCAAGGGATGCTGGTCAGGTTCCGTGACCATGCTCCCTGGAAATAAACCAGCCGTTCTGTACACTGGAATAGCCTCTAACAATAACCAAGTACAAAATTTAGCCTTGCCTAAAAATCTCTCTGATCCATACCTCGTTGAATGGGTTAAATCGCCAAATAATCCACTTATGACTCCTACGCCAACAAACAAAATTGATGGCGAATGGTTTAGGGATCCATCCACTGCTTGGATGCATGAAGACGGTGAATGGAGAGTGACAATTGGAATTGAAAGAGAGCGAACAGGAATGGCACTCTTATATAAGAGTGCAGATTTTGTTGATTGGATTGAAGTTTCACACTCTCTGCACTCTAAAGAGAACACTGGGATGTGGGAGTGCATCGATTTCTACCCCGTTTCTACCAGCAGCCATAAGGGACTGGACACATCTACAACTGGTTCCGGCATTAAACATGTACTGAAATCAAGCATGTTCGATGTACTACATGATTACTACGCAATTGGAACATATGACTCTGAAAAGGATATCTTCATACCAGACACAGATTTCACAACACAACATTCAGGTCTTCGGTACGATTATGGAAAACTTTATGCATCAAAGACATTTTTTGATAGTGCCACCGGCAGGAGAATCCTGTGGGGCTGGTCTAATGAGTCCACGGATACATCTATCGATATCGTACGAGGATGGGCTGGTGTTCAGGTAATATCACTACATCACTCTGCTGAATATCTAACTATACAATCCTAATTTCATGAACCCTCTCAAACAGACAATTCCGCGAAGTGTTTGGCTCGATAAATCTGGCAAACAATTGATTCAGTGGCCAATTGTTGAAATTGAAAAGCTTCGGACAAACAAATTTAGCTTACAAAATAAATTGCTGCGACGAGAATCAGTACAGGACATTCCTGGGGTCACTGGCAGCCAGGTAAGAGAGTAAATATATTTAACAACCCTCAAATTTTGCTTGTATGATAGACTCTAAATCCCTTTTTTCCCTGTACATGGTATAGGCAGATGTAGAAATATCATTCTCGATACCAAATTTCGATAAGGCAGAAATTCTGGACCCGAGTTGGACTAACCCGGAAGAACTCTGCAGCCTTAAGGGACCATCAGTGGGAGGAGGTATAGGGCCATTTGGTCTACTTCTCCTAGCTTCATCGGATCTCCAAGAATATACGGCAGTATACTTCAGAGTATTCAGAAACGAAACTAGATACGTGGTGCTCATGTGCACCGATCTCACCAAGTACATATCTGTTTCTTTTGCAACGATACACCATATTTCATTCCCAGTATCTACTCACCATAAACTACAATGTTATGTTTACAGGTCATCATTGTTTCTCGATTATGACAAACCCACATATGGAGCATTTCTAGATGTTAACCCAGCTAAAGAAGCGTTAACACTGAGAAGTTTGGTGAGTTCATAAATGATACTGTAATAAATTAAAAGTTAACCCCACTCCCGTTATCTTCTTCCTCCAACAGTCCAACTCCACCGCCACACTCACCACCATATTCCCCCTACCCCCACCTCCCCTGCTCCCTCCTACCCCCTGCCCCTGCACCCACACCCTGCTTCCCTCCTATCCCCCTACTCAGGCCTACCCCCTGCTACCGCCTACTCACCTACCCCCTGCTTCCCCCTATCCCCCTACTCCCTCATACCCCCTGCTACTCACCTACCCCCTGCCCCTGCAGCACCCCCTGCTTCCCCGCTATCCCCCTGCCCCCCTCCTACGCCTACCCCTGCTGCCCTCAGCCGACTAACAGATCATTTGATATTTTTTGTTTGTTCATTTTCTGATAGATTTTTGATATGTATTGACTTAACAGGTGGATCACTCTATAGTAGAGAGCTTCGGTGGAAATGGAAAGGCCTGCATTACAGCTCGAGTATATCCGACATCAGTTATTGACAGTGAGGCTCATTTGTATGCCTTCAATAATGGTGAACACGACGTAAACATAACGTATCTAAGTGCATGGAGCATGAAGAAAGCTGAAATTAGCTAAAGCGGTGATGTTTCCCTACAATAGTACATTATATTGAGATGAAATTCTTCAATTCTGCATCTTTATAAATAGGGTGATGCTATCAGCAAATTCAAGAGTTATCTATTTCTTAGAAAACACAAGAAAGATTCGAAGTGTTTCTTTCTGAAGAAAGATGATGAAAGATTGTGTATAGTATTTTGCAGTATTTTTGAGTAGCAAAATGATGAAGAATTATGTATGGATTGTAGTTTTGTTGTTTGTTTTCATCCCAATATTTACAAATTGAAGTTAATGCAAGCATTTTCATACAAATAACCAGAACAAGTAGATGCATATATAGCCTCCATTTTCCTTTCTCTTAGATCATTCAAATTTATTTCCATAACACTAAACGGCCCAATTGTAGAAATTCATTAATCGGGCCTGGGCCATACCCATATGAGGAGAGAGATCACTTCATAACCTAAGAAAGTCACCATACTAAAACCAATTGGTAATAAGTGGAGTTGTTCTTAGTTTATTAAATGATTATCTCTCTTCTTTATTTTCAATGTGGGACTTTCACATGTGACAATTTGAGCTCATTTGGAAAAATGCCCTCGTTTTCATTATACCACGACCCTGTATTTGAAGTTATCATTCCACCCAATAAAGAGGGTAAGGTGGCATGGGTAATTTGGGAAAATGCAAGTTTTGGTGGTGGCCAAAGAGTGAAGATTTGGGTGGTTTTGCAGCTACAATCTTTGAGTGTTGCGATGAGGGATGAGGAAGGTGGAGATGTTTACAAGGGAGGGATACGATGGTGGAGCACACAATTGTGAAAAGATCGTAATAACCCCGTTAAAACCTTACAAAATGACCGAAAACATCAAAAAAATTGGGGAGCGACCATTTGCTAATATACTTTCACGTTTTACTGATGTTTGGAAAAAAAGTCAGTTAGATCATTTATGTTTCGTACCGATCGAATATAATCACTAATGTTTAAAAAGTGCCTCATTCGGATCACTCCGTCAGTTTTTTTTGAAAGGTATTTCCGTTTAACATATTTTTCTTTTCATAAACCCTCAATTTAACTCTTATTCACCCTCTAATTCAAGTCGAGTTAACTTTAGTTTAACCCATCTGTTTCTTTAATTAGGGGTGAATAAAAGTTGAATGTGTTAATTGGACTTGAATTAGGGGTGAATAAGAGTTAAATTGACGGCGAGAATAAAATATGTTTAGGCAGAAATACTCATCAAAAAACTGATAGAGTGATCTGAATGAGACACTTTTTAAACATGTGAATGTGTTAATTGAACTTGAATTAATGATATATTTGGTCGGTAGAAACCATTTCCCCTTATTTGAATGCACAGTCTTAAATGGATATAAAGTGTTGCTTAAAAGTAAGTAAAAAATTGAGATAATCCTACTTGGAGTGAATGGCAATGTCAACATATTCTCTTGTAGCTCCTCCTCCTTCCTCATCTTCGCCTCGTCCTGCAATTTCTGCCTCCAATCGCACAAATCACCACCTCAAATTCCACCGTCGTTCCGCAGCCTCCACCACCGCCACATGTGCCATATCCGATAATGTTTCTTCAGGTAAATTCAATTGGTTATAGATGCATACACGGCTTCAGCCTTATTAATTGATTATATTCCTTCGTTCAGTTTACTTGTCGTCCTAGCACAATTTTTTTGTTCAAAAATATTTATAATTCGAGCATAGTATATCAACGAAGATATAGTTTCAAATAGTTGTACTTTTACATTTTAATGCATTTTGTTGACTACTATCTATTCTTATAAAATTTGTGTGCATATGACTTGAACGACAAGTAAAAATGAACGTAGTAGTGAGAAATATACAAATGTGTGACTGAGATTATAATTACCATCGGCACGTGTAACCGATCCAATTGGACCACATATATAAGTGGCATTTGATGGGGTTGGTTCTGATATAAATCCTTGCTAGACTGTGTTTTTTGAATATTTTTAGTGTAATTATCAAAATTTTCTTAGTGTACTTTAGTAATCATTCCATTTTCAATGGTCAAAATTAACATTATTTGTAACTGCAAACGACACATGTAACTTTGATTGGATTCGAAACCATCACATTGTTGTTAAAGTCCATTAAAAATACGACTACTTTATATGTAGCTTACCAAATATTATATAAACATACAAATATTTTATTTCAATATTCACATGGTGAACGATAAAATTTAAAACTGGCGGATATTTATGAGTGGAGGGAGTATCAACATAATATGGAGTAATTTTGATTCAAATCAATGTTACGCCTGTCAGTTGAGACTACCCGGGCTATGAATTTTTATGTTGAAGAGTAAACTGGACAATCTTTTTTGTATGAAGGTAGCAATTTTTCTGATAGTAGTTGTTTTTTCGTCTTCGTTTCGGTGAAGGTTTGGTGTCTACTAAAGATGCAGAGATGGACCTTACATTAACACTGAAGGTGAATATTTGTTGCATCTCTAAATTGTTTTGTTGCTTAGTTGGCCATTATATCATATATTCAAATTGTTGATAATTTGATGAGCTGTAATGTTGTGCAAATATACATTCTTATTGTTTCAGAGAAGGGCAAATGAAGTAGGCCCTGAATTGAAAGGAACTTCTGTATTCCTCCTTGGTAAGAACAATTATATATCTCGGTTCGTAGTTTCGTATCGTCTACATTGATGGGCATAACAGTTTGTCGATGGATTATTGGAAAGGGATGAATAATTCTCTTAAGAGTAGCTTGGGGAAACTTCTTGCAGATTCTTTAAGATACTACTACTTTGACAGGTATGTCATGTACCGATTCTGTTTATTACTCCATCCATTCCTAAAAGATGGCCAAGTTTGATAAAAAAAAAATTCCGGTCAAAATTGAGACTAGAGAGTAAAGAGTAATCTAGGATAGAAGACAAATTGAGAGAATCTTAAAATGTAGAGACTAGAGAGTAAGCTAGGATAGAACGAAGTGAGAGAGAAGATGAGGGGTGGAGCTACGCAGAATTGATTGTCATTATTGTAAAATGGAGGCATTAAAAGTGCTGCATAATAGTTGTGATACATACAATATATATGTTACAGTGATTGCGTAGTTGAAGAAGCAATCGGGGGAAGATTGGCTGCAAAATCTTTTTGGCAAAGTGATGAAAAGGGATATCAAGATACAGAGGTGATTTGACTTTCTGGTTACATCTGGATTATTATGGTCCATAAGTTCAGTCCGGATATCTAGGATCTTTGGTGTGCCACGGATGATTGACTATAGTTGCAATTTGGTTGGCCATAGACTGAGGTCCTGAAGCAGTTATCATCAATGGGACGTTTGGTTGTCTCTGCAGGGGACGGTGCAGTTCAGAGTGCGACCAATCTGTATGAATGACGTCTTTTAACATTTCCATTGAGTTATGCTGTCACTGGTTTATGGTTATTTGTAATATTGCTTTGTTATTCATTATCACAGTGCACTCTTGAGACATGGACTTTCAATATGGTTGGATGTTCCTCTCGACATAGTAGCCAGAGAGGTTGTGAATGGCGAAAATCAACTTTCTCTGTCTGAATTTTCTATATCTGGATCTCATGCTGAGGTATGTGTAAGCATAGAATGATATTGTGAACTTCCTTACAATCCTTACCTTGCCTCATCCTTCTCGTTGTTTCACATACTTGGTACATTCATCTATAGGTGATGTCTGAACTTAAAGCACTCTATGAAGCCAGACGGAGTGGATATGCTACTGCAGATACCACCATATCTCTCCAGAGTAATTCACCCTAATTCTTTTGTTACATGTTTTAACCAAATGGTTAATTGTTGTTAAACTAGATAGGTGTTCTTTTTCTTGGCAGAGGTAGCATCTGAGCTAGGTTACGATGCACCGGATGCAGTCAGAACAGAATGCTTGGCTTTGGAGGTCAGATTGACAGATTCATGACCCTCTACGTATTAAATCTAATCTTACATACAGTCACAGTTCGACTTATTTTTTCGTCCGCATCACCTATTTCCTTGCTTTGTGGTTGTTATATCAGATTATTAAGGAGATAGAAAAATTAGTAAGATATAAGAAGATGATGGAAGATGCTGCCAGACCATTTTAATTCCCATATACTGTAAGTGGTTGTTTTGTCACAAGTTTGGTTGTTACCTATGTGTATGCTTGCCTGAACTATATATTTTCTTGAACTCTTCTCTATTAAGTTAATATATTATCTTATATATTAACATTAACATGCCGCAATGTCTTTGATTTAGCGGTTCCCGACTGAGTGGGATATTTTACCCGGGGGGGGGGGGGGGGGGGGGGGGTATAGTTGGCAACCTTATTCAAGTTGTTTTCAAATTAACCTAAAGTGAAGTGCAAACACTATCTACTACTTCGTAAAGATAAGATTACGTAAGTAGTGGGATGATCTATTTAGATATATTTCGTTATATCCAATGGCCTGAAATGATAAAATCGGTGCCTTTATAGGACATGGAGATATTTATCTTGTGGTAATGTCCGATACATATACTTTACTCGAATCTGTAAGATATAAAGGAAGTGGCAGCATTGGATATATCATTAAAAATTAAACTTAATGTCTGATATTGAAGCTTCATGTTTCACACATTCATTATTTAATCATTTTTAGTGTGATGCAGGCTCTACTAAAAGATACCCATGAGGCAATTATTTCTACAGGACGCAGATGGCGACTTCGGTAAGGATACTGCTAGGGAGAGTTCCAGTGAAGTATGCATTTGTTGGTTTTACTTATGGAAATGATTTTCAAAACGATGGTTAAATCGCTTAACAAGATCATTACAAAAATGTAAAAACAATAATTGTAATTCTTGAAAAATAACATACCTTTGTTTTGTTTTTTTTAGAATTGGGCATCAGAATGGGATGAATTTTAGTATCAAAACGATCTTTTCCAAACATGTTATGTATATTTTAAACATGTTATGTATATTTTAATAAAACAAAGTCTCGGGGCTTTCATTTAAAAAAAAAAATGATCTTTTCCAAATGTATTGGAAACAAGAATGGAGAGTGATCGGGCCAAATTGGTAAGAAGGGAGGAATTTGCCTTTTTCTTGTTTTCACCAAACTTAAGAATGTTTGTTAATGTATTATCCACATGTATTATTGATGCTCACAATCTTGGCTAGTGTCTCTATATGAATAACATCATAGAAGAGTATTGTGCATGAGCCGAGTTATACCGAGCCGCCTGCTCTGCTAGGATCGAGTGATCCACGACTCGAGCTCGACTCTATCTAGAAAGAGACGAGCCTCGAGTTGGCGTTCATGCTCGATAATTTGGCGAAGATCAACAATTTTGTGTGGACGGGGTCTTCAGCTTATATGTTGAATCTTAATCAACGTCGAACCTTGAGAAAATATTTTGAACTTTCGAAAATTTAATGATTGTAACTTTGTAAGCATGTTATGATCTTTGAACCCCGCCACACCCCCACACCTCCACGGATTTGGTTTTGTTTTAATCGGTTCTCCCATTGACCGAATCAATATCAGTTCAGTTTCGTCAAAGGCCGAACCAAAATCGGTTTAATTCATATCGATTATAAAATTGCAGTTATTTTCGATTCAATTCGTTTTTGGATTTTATGAACACTTCCGACGCAAATATACTTTAGATATTACTCCGGAATAATTGGGTCGTGTCTTTTGGACATATCCTCCAACTTTAACTGTCCCAAAATTGTTGTCACATTCATAGCTTTGAACTTAGGTCATAGCTGTACGAAAAATTACCAAATTAGCTAGTACACAGGTTCATCTCAATATGACTATACTAATATGTCTTTCATGTAACTGAACCTCAAATTTCTAAAAATGGTAAACGAACAAGGGGTGTTAATCAATCTACCATCCCTAACATGGATCTGGCTATAAAAATTAAATATTCTCTGTCATGTTAGATTATTTTTTTGCTACATCACTAAATATTTTTAATTATCTTTACACCTTATAAGATTCACTTTTCTCTTTTATGTATATCATCAACATACACTTCACTATCTGTAATCTTAAAAGATGTATTAAATTTTTTATCATTCAAATAAAATAAATTTAAATTTTATTTATAGATATTGTAAAATAAAAAATATTAATATAATTTTTATTTTATATTATATTATAAGCTAAAATAATAAGTTAGGTTCAATTTTGCAAAATCTTTCTTCGAAAATGATCCCAATCATGTATGATGTAACTTTCCATTCGGATACATAGAACAATTTAATTGTCCTCAACTATTTTTAATATGACATTATTCTTTAATTGTTTGGTGTCATATTACAAATTTGAGAATAATGTCCTCAACTATCCACTATTGTAGATAGTCTAATTCAGGGTGAATGTTAAGTATTTCTATTTGATAAATAAAATTTGACATGTAACTACAATAAAGGTAGCATAATTTGTTGTTCGTTTTTGGAGGTTCAGTTAAAGTTTTACCAATTTTTTTACGAACCTGGTAATCTCTCCTACGTGTATTAGAGTCCTTTTGATTACACGTGTTGTAAATCGAGGAATGTGTTATAGTAACAGCCCTGCAAGGACAAGGACTAACCAGACACAAACAAGAACCAACAGCTACAATATCTCAACAAATTATTGTCTCCAACCAAAATGAATTCGAACTGACAATATCGAGCATATCTCTATGACTCTATCGCAATCACGTTGCTCATGACCACTTACCACTACACTATCATGCTAGCTTACCAAATTCTATCTTATTTCCACTTTGATTGAACTAATTAACCATTATAATAATATATGTTCCCATGCTTTCCTTCTTGTCATCTTCTTTGCACAATGTACGTAGATGAATAAAGAGAAGAAGGGCATACACACTAAAAATAACAATTACCTAAGTTTTATTATATACTGACATACATATAAACATTTTTGCAGAATTTTTGGTAGATTTAGGACATACCAAACCATATTTGCTCAAATGCCTTAATAATAACATCATGGTACTCATCAGAATTCAATGAAAGGAAACAAGTTAGAAGATCTTCCAATTCCTTGGATGTTACTATATGATTCTCCACAATCATTTCCACCATTGAATCCCTGAAGTCCTTTTTCGGGTTAACGGATGCCTTCACGACAGCAAAACTCTCCGAAAATGTGTTCTTTCTTGTTCTTGAACGCTTCTCCAATGGAACACTACTCTTTCTTGATTTATTCTGGAGCTTCTTGTTCAACAATTTGGGAGACTTTATTCCAACTTTTACCCCTGTTGATTTTCTTGGAAGAATTGGGGTAGCTGACTTTTCTTTCTTGATTTTCACACTCTCAAGATTGATGATTTTCATAATGTCCATTTCTGACGAACTATTGTAAGAATTTGGAAGCCTTGTCTGAATACGAGGAAGATTCAGCTCTGTAAATTCACATAGATTATCAAACGTTTCAAGTTTACCTTCAAATGGATTTTGATTCACATCGATAACGATTTCTGCACTGCAATTGCAAGAGCTAGACCATGAAGCCAGTCCATTGAATTCATCCAATGTATCTGACTCGAACTCAAACGAAGAAGATTTCACAAAATCAGAGTGGTTTCTTGCATGAATTTGTTCAGACTCACTGAAGGCAGAGTATGAGGTTGTACTAATGTGTCCAGGAGAAGGCCGGTAAATCGCTTTTCGCCTAGCTTTCTTGCATGATGTTCTTGATGGTTCAGGGATATGAGTGTCTGAAATTTTGTTATTGGTTTCCATGGTGTAGTAGAAATATTGTTGATTTTGTTCTTTAAGTTTTGAGAAATGTTTGTTGGTGGGATGGTTTTTGGTTTTGCTCATATCTTTGAGCTTGTAAAACCAAGTATTTGGCATCATATGTGATAATTTGAACCTAAAATTCCTCATGGAAGATTATGTGTTCCTCTCCCTTTTCTTCTATTTGGTGTTACACTCTCAAAAAATGAAGTTGTTTCTTCTCTTCACTTTGGTGTTGATTAAAAGAACAGTGAAGAGTTTTTATATTGGAAGTTTGGGAAAATACGCAATCTTAATTTAAGATTTACAAAAAAAAAGAAGAATTAAAAGATCCACCCACCACCTTTTAACATGAGAATCGAAGACCTCTAAGTTAATGAAAGACCTCATAATTACTAGGTCATTAAATATTTTCCTTATGATGTGATTTTGGCGATCTTTAATTTAAGATTTTGAGTGGATGCTCAATAAGATAAAGGGGCAAAAAAGGGAAGGTCGGAGAGTAACAGACAGGCCGAAAGTTTGGGACATTTCATGATTTTCATTTGTGTCCCATTTTGTATGATAGTGTCGGCATAAATAGTAATTATTCTTTAAGACTGGAAAGTGAACTCTTTACATACCACCAATTGTTCTTGCATTAGTCAATGACAATTGTTTTCGCAAGGCAAATATAATTAAAGACAAAAATAAGCTAGATGATGAATGATAATCCAATTTAGTGTTAATGTAAGATCTTTACATACGATTTATCTCTACTCTAATTAGCTTCAATCGTTTAGGATTCACCTAACTCAATAATGTTCGACTTAATAATAACACAAAAAAATAATAAAAAGCACAAGTATTATTATATCAGATTGATATAACAACCATACATCACTTAAAACTTTATGAAAGCTTAAAACACAACTAACCTAGTCACTCAAATAATTTTCTTTAAAAAACACACTAAATATCAATAATTCTTGTGTTCATCCTCAAAGCTTGTGCATGAACTATTTATCTAGGTATGTTGATATTTCAACCTAATTCACCCCACTTCATCTTCCCCAACTTTCAACCACCACCCTCCCCACCATCACCATCTACCTTACTACCAACCCCATTTCAAATCACTGCCAACTCATCTTCTTTCCCACTTTCTTCCTCAAATCATAACAACCAACACCACAAACAATCCCCTCTTAATCACTTTAAGTTGGTAGTGATTTTGTGATTTGAAATGAAGTTGGTGGAGGTTGGTAGTAAGGTAGATTGTAATGGTGGGGAGGGTGGTGGTTCAAAGTTGGGGAAAATGAAGTGAGGTAAGTTGGGGAAGATGATGTATCATAGAAGGCGAAAGGTAATTTAGTCTGTTCGCCTCAAATTTGTGGTATTCTTCAAATAAAGTGTTTTAATGCATTTTTGCTAATAGAGCCCATTGACTATGATATTCTTCAAAATTTCTCATTCCCATAATATCTTCAATGTAACAACTCAATCACCTCGAAGTTTCCTAGTGTAGATAGAATTCTTCTAAAACATAACGATTGTCGAGTGTTAATTTCCATCTATTAGGTAATTCTGATTGATCTTAGGGGAAAATCGAAATCGTCAATTGATCTTCGGGTAAGTAATATAAAAACTCCTCTTTAGTGTTAACATAGTAACATATTAGTCTTCGACGTGTACCTTTCATGTTGTGATTGATTAATTTTACGATATTAATCTAGACCATCTAATAAAAAATAAATCACTTTAATATTTGAGGAAATCCTAAATTAATGTAGACCCCTTAATTTCTCGGTATCAATTTTCATTGAAATAAATTTTAGATGTCTCCACTTATTTTATTAATTGTTTGTTGACTAACAACCAGCATCATAATTTCGCATGTCCAAAATTATATGAGCAGGGACCTCAATCGTCGATTATATTCCCAAACATTCATATAAGTTTACGTGTATTTATTAAGAACAATTAAATATTTGAGGAAATATATATATACACGGTCTACAATATTAGTAGGCGAACCTCAGCCAAACATCCCAATTGAGTGATGATGCGTACTTGTGGATTGAGATATTTTAAATTGAATGTTTGAAATCGATATAAATTTTAAAATAATAATTGCTTAAAATATTAAAATATATTAAAATTTAAATATAAATAATAATTTTTATAATATTTTCTTTATATAATGTTTTTATTACAAATGTTTGTTCGAGTGAACCATTTCAAGCATGAAGGGGTCGCTATTATTGATGCGACTATGGCAAATGAAATTATGACTTAAGGAAATGTCGGAATGTCTTGAAGGTGATATACTACAAAACATTTTAATGCTACCGTACCATCATTGATGATATAAAATGACATAACAACAACCATCTAAAGTATACTGATGATCACAAGCATGTAATAAGTACGTGTCTCAAAATTGTATTTTTATATGTTTGGCCAAGTCCTCGATCCTCTCAACTATATTTCGTAATTTATTTTATTGTGATAATTCATAAATAGTGTTGTGAGGTTGTTCTTATAATAATTACAACAATTACCTATATTTAAAAATATCTTATAAACATAGCTGATTGTTACGACCATCAGTCCTTCATTAAATATAATCCTTGAATTATAAATCGTACATAAATAGAAATGTTAGGTATATTATCCAAAATTCACATATAATTGCGGTTTATATTAGACTTATTTTCTTTTGGCCTCATAAACTATCCGAACGTAAGAGGATGGAGTCTCAATTTTCATTCTTTTCAAAGATGTCAAATTTAGCGTCCATTATAAGGAAAATTACCAAAGTGATATGTTTTTGGCCACTTGTATGATTAAAGATGTCACTTTGAAACATGCTCAATTATAGGATGAAGATGAACATTTTGAAATACTTCCTCGGTTTTCGTTTACATATTGTTTAGGCTAAGGTTTTTTAATTTTATTTTACAAAAATTGAAAAATAAATCGAAAAATAAAATTGAAAAATAAATCTGGAAAGAAATTAAAAAATGGTAAAAGAAATCGACAAATAAATCGGAAAAAAATCCAAAAAAAAAAACCGAATAAGAAAATGGAGAAAAAATGAAAAAGAAATCGAAAGTTTAAATTGAAAAAAGTAACAAAAAAGTAAGCTTAAGTGTTAAAAAATTATATGTTAAGTGAATTTGGGGGAAGAGGGTTGGGATTTTTAGTTTGACCCCAAAAGTAAGTTAGTCTAAGCTAGTTTAAGTATTAAAAATTATGTTTTTGCCCCAATTTTAACTGAAAAATTAATGTGGGGATCAAACTGCAACTTCCGGGCCACTTTCAGGGATTAAGCTGCACCCGTGCCACTATTGGGTGCCAAAGTGCAATCTGATACCACTTTCAGTGACCATTTCGACAATTCTCTCTATTGTTATGTGAGTGAGACTTTTAATTGAGATTTTCATTTTATCATTTAACATAAAAATAAAATAAAAGTGAAAAGATAAAATTTGAAAGGCTTGAATAACTAGGGATCTTTTATAATAAATTAGGCAAAGACTTAACCATTTAATTTATTTCTTTTTTTTGTAAGGTATTTATATGAATAGTAAATACCCAATCAATGTAATGCATTGCCCGTCATTAAGACATTAAAATTTATCAATAAAATTAAATAATTCGAAAAGTTAAGTTATTGAGTATTTCTAGGGGTAAGGGATGAACACAATAGTTTATAATACTTTTTTATTAAGATTGAATATTGTTTTGTTGAAACCAGAAACCTCTACTGATATACTTTTTCTTCATCGTGTAACATCTAAACAATAATAATGGTATGTGATATCAAAACAAAAAAAGAAGTAAAACCACCAATAATACTGGCAGAAAATAAAGAAAAATTTGATTGAAATGGACGACACAGTCCGTCGAAAAAAGTCTTGATGTATCATTTTGGTTTTATTGTTAACTGGTCTGCTTGGATGCACTTGTTAATCTATGGAAACAAAAGAGTACCTTATTGTATCATTTTATCGAATTAATTGAAGAAATAGTACTTCCGGTATATATAAAAATTGTTTTATCGAGCTAATTGAATATATTTTTTTGAAATTGAAAGCACATGCTTATAAGTAGTATATGATATATATATTTAAATTAATTAGAGATAATATTTTTTTTCAATAATAGTTATCAAGATCAAATTTTACAAAATAAGATTTTAGCAACTTATCGAGAAATAATAATAGAATAATTAGTTTAAGGAATTTAATAAAAAAAAATTATTGTAAAATAAATTTGTTATCTGGCAATCACTAATCAACATATATGATATTAAAACTCGCCTATTTTATGCTCTAATTTAAATTCCAAAATCGTTCAGAAAAATCATGTTCCGAAATTTAAGAAATTTCATAGGTTAACACCCCTAGATCCTTCTATATATTATATTTTTGGAATAAAGTTGAATTTCCACACTTGTATCAAAGATCTCTTAGCAAGTTGAGTTACAAACCAAGGAATGTATATGTATGTGCTTTAGTAATAACCATACAAAGGAGATGATCAATGAGTACAGTAACAAAATCAAAAGCAACCTTAAAATATACAATATCGTGGCATCTCTATCAAATTATGTTGTCAGTTACTATTAGATAGGCTATGGCCCTGAGGTCTCTATATATAATTTATAAGAAGTTGTGAAACCGTCATACTAATAACGCTATTCTTATCCTATAGTAGTACACAAATTAAGTAAATTACATATTTTATCTAATTAGAAGATTAGAATTTACTTGCTAATCCCTTTCATCAGCATAATACTTGAGCAATATGTGGAGGAAAATAGTTATCGTGGGCTACTACCGTACGTGCTTTTTATTGAAGGCATTTCACTTATGTTTTTTTGATACTCCGAATTATTTTAAATTTTCGAAAAAGACAGGAACAATAGTCAAGTTGTGCTGCTTGTTAATTAATTAAGGACCCAGTGATGTTTTTGATCCCCTCGTGCAAAATATATTTGTATTCTTCTTCATTTTTTGATTGGAACTAATTTAACCAACAATCACGACTTAGGGCTACTTTTGTCTACAGGACCACTTGTCATGCTTTTGGCTGTATACATACATAGCCAACAAGGAACATATAACTACATTACAGTATTATCTAGTACTCCCTTCGTCGTTAAAATATTGTTACATTATAATTTTTGTTGGTTAAACATTAAAACATTTGATCATGAATTCTCACTAAATTATAGTTTTGGAGGATCTTTGTTAGATTCGTCTCAATATACATTTTTGAAATATCAACTTTTTAAACTTTTTTTTCATGTGGAATATATAAGAGATTTTTACGGTTTAAATCATGTTTTGTTAACCATGAAAACTCAAAATGTGACAATCATTTAGAGATGGGGAATACTCTATAGATATTTATTAAATAAATACATAACAATGACGACCTATGTCAAAGATCGGTAATTAGAAGGGTAACTAAAATTGTGTTAATTGAATAGTCTAATGAAAAAAAAACTTTTTTTAATGATTAGAAGCGACTGGGTTCAAAACTCACCTCGTATCATTGCTAATTTTCGAAAAACAAAGGATAACTAAAATTCATTTAGTTTTTATTAACTATTTTTCATTATTAACAAGGGTTGAAAATGTCCATTAGTTATTTCATTTGATCGTTCCGTCTTAATAATCTCGGTCATTTATAATCATTGCTCAATTAAATGGTTTGTTTAAACACAATAAAATAAATTTGTGTATTTATATTTATATATAATGTTTACGGTTCAAATTAAAAACTAAATACTTAAATTTGTTATTAGTTTCATTTAAATTATTTACAAAAAATTTATTATATCAATTTTTTACATCAAAAATATTAATTAAATAAAATATTAATACGTCCACATATTTAATGTACACTCCAAGGAAGAGTATATATATGATATTCGAGTTGTACTTATATGCTTACAACTATTTTGTGAGCACCATGCTCACAAGGGTTTCATGGTCATTTAAGAAATGTTTTTTTTTTATGGAATGTGAAAAAGTAACACCAAATTTATTGCACTCCAAATTTATTACCATTTATTAACCAAAATAACACCCAAATCTGGAATCTTAATTATGAAATTTTACAAAATATACTCACAATTTTAAACTTGAATACTTAATACATATAAACAATACAAATTTGATTGGTGTACTCAAATTAAATTTTTATTTTCTATTGTGATTTATATAATTTGGTTTGGTATTGCATTAAGTCTAGTCAAGACAAATTCAATTGGTATTTTAATTATTCCACCAATTTTGGTAGTAATCATATTACAATTTCTTAAGCGGTTAGAGTTAATTTTGTGTTTAGAGATAATGAGAGATACCAAAATACATTTTAAGCATAAATAGTAAAGATATATAAATAAATTTTATGTGGTGTTATTGAAGAAATATGCAACACCAATGTATATTATTCATTGGTGTTATTGAACAAGAACGAAACACCAGTGTGTATTAGTAAATGGTGTCACTAAAAATATATATAAAATGAGATTAATACAAGAATTGTTTATTATTGAAGAAATATATCTAAAATGAGATTTATACTAGTAAAGATATATAAATAAATTTTATGTGGTGTTATTGAAGAAATATGCAACACCAATGTATATTATTCAGTGGTGTTATTGAACAAGAACGGAACACCAGTGTGTATTAGTAAATGGTGTCACTAAAAATATATTTAAAATGAGATTAATACTAGAATTGTTTATTATTGAATAAATATATCTAAAATGAGATTTATACTAGTAAAGATATATAAATAAATTTTATGTGGTGTTATTGAAGAAATATGTAACACCAATGTATATTATTCAGTGGTGTTATTGAACAAGAACGGAACACCAGTGTGTATTAGTAAATGGTGTCACTAAAAATATATCTAAAATGAGATGAATACTAGAATTATTTATTATTGAAGAAATATATCTAAAATGAGATTAATACTAGTAAAGATATATAAATAAATTTTATGTAGTGTTATTGAAGAAATATGCAACACCAATGTATATTATTCAGTGGTGTTATTGAACAAGAACGGAACACCAGTGTGTATTTATAAATGGTGTCACTAAAAATATATCTAAAATGAGATTAATACTATAATTGTTTATTATTGAAGAAATATATCTAAAATGAGATTAATACTAGTAAAGATATATAAATAAATTTTATGTGGTGTTGTTGAATAAATATGCAACACTAATATATATTATTCAGTGGTGTTATTAAACAAGAACGGAACACCAGTGTGTATTAGTAAATGGTGTCACTAAAAATATATCTAAAATGAGATTAATACTAGAATTATTTATTAGTGAAGAAATATATCTAAAATGAGATTAATACTAGTAAAGATATATAAATAAATTCTATATGGTGTTATTGAAGAAATATGCAACATCAATGTATATTATTCAGTGGTGTTATTGACATGAGACTGAGAAAATTCATTGGTTTTTGATTGAAATAATTAAAATTAGAAAAAAAGTTATACTTCAATTTATTTTAAATGAGATTAATACTAGAATTCATATTTACACATTGGTGAGCTGAAGTAATCATTGTATTTAGCTTCCTCTCTCCAATCTCAATTAATTGCTAATTACTCTATCATTAATACCCAAAATACCACTATTATTGTTTTTCCACTTAAAGATGTAAGGACAAAAATACCCAATTAAATATGAACCATATGATTAAAATATCACTTAAACTCTTAATCTAACGGCTCAGATAGTTGTGAGCACCATGTGAGCATGACCTCCTAAGCATACAAGAATTTTCTCATGATATTCCCTCCAACCTTAAATAATTGTCACATTTTGACCTTTGGTGGTCTACAAAATACGATTTAAAATGTAAATAATATCTATTATTCTACATCCGAAAAATTTATAAACAGTTGATATTTCAAACATATATCTTGAGACGAATATAACAAGATCCCACAAGACTATATTATTTCTTATCGTTTAATGAGAATCCATAATCAAATTTTTATTATATTTGATCAATAAAAATTAAAACGTTATAATATTTGGGTTTTGATTTTTAGACTCTAAAAATTGATTATTACACTCCATTTTCTCTATTTTATTCTTCAATTTACTCTATAAAAATCTACAAAAAATGATAAAGTGGAGTGTGGTTATGAAATTTGGAATATAAAAATCAAAGACCTAATATTTGGGTTTTGATTTTTACAATCCAAAAATTGATTATTACACTCCATTTTCTCTATTTTATCCTTCAATTTACTCTATGAAAATCTTCAAAAAATGATAAAGTGGAATGTAGTTATGAAATTTGGAGTATAAAAATCAAATTCCTAATATTTTAGAGACGGAGGGAGTACATAATATGGAGTACTTATTAGAGTTTTCTTAGGTTTCATTATATTGCCGTTTGAATAAAATAGAGGTTTGTCTATTTGTTGGTATGCGTGGACATTCATGTGGCGATTTTGTTGTCCAACAAATGGGTAAATTAGACCACAATAAAAAGTTAGGGATAAAGACTTGACGATAGAATCTGTGGAGAACTGTTAGCGATTTGTCTCATTTTCAAGATATTACCGAGTTTTTATTGTATTTTTAGTAATAGCAGACATGGATGAGGGGGCTGGGGTCAGGGATAGACATCAGCCTCTAAATTTTCTGATGTCGTTGTATTTAGTGTATTGTAATTTTTAAATTTTATAACATATAGTAATATAAAAAAAAAGTAAGTAAATTAAATCACGTGAAATTATGGCTTTTTAAATAAATGATTCATGTCATAAATTAGTACATTCTCCGTTATTTTTACTTGTTGTTTTAGACTTTGACACAAGAATTAAGAATTTTATATTATTTACTTGTATACCCTCATTTATTAGAGGAATAAACAATAACATCTCAAGTTCCAAGACAAAAATATAATACATGTTCATTTAATGACAAGGTCAAAATAGGAAAACTAAATCAAAAAGTGTCTTGGAAATGTAAAACGGCAAGTAAATAAAAATATTTTTTTGCTAGAACGACAAGTAAAAAAAACGGAGGAAGTAATTGTTATGACTAAAAATATCATTACAGGAAGGAATCAAATTAATAACATTGAAATCATTAATAATAAAATCTTTAAGATCGTAGGAGCAACCCGCATTTGTAGGCATCTAGAAAAATGGTGTGATTCTCAATTCTTGAGGCAATAATAATGGCATTGAGAATCCCGGTATAAATATTCTGCAAGTTGAACTCATTGTTGTTGTTACTGCAATCCTTAATCAGTTTGGATCCTTTGATGAAGTTGCGCTTGCCATAACTAGTTGATGTAATGAACCAGAATGAGTCTTTGTCTGAGGAGACACCTTGCAATATCTTGCTGTCTCATTTGCTTACAACTTCTTGTGCAAGGGTTGCTACAAAGGATGATGTGATCTCCGTAGGAGACAGTTGTCGGTTTTCTCTGAAAGCAAATTCTTGTTGGTAGGATGATGGCGTCTCTTGAAGGTAGAACCTTTGAGCCAATCATTATCAAGGGAATTTGGCAAGCAAAATGCTTTTGGAAGTAATAAGATTGATCTCATTGAAGAGTCTATCATTCCTAGTAAGCCAAATAACCCAAAAAGTATTTCTAAACTTTCGGATATCTTTTATGTTAATATGGGTCATTTTGAAGAAAATCCTGAGGCCAGGCTCTTCCAGGTCCAAGAAAAAGAAGATTTAAAAGTGAATGCTGACATGGCATATGTGGGGAAGTATTTGGAGTTGAGCAATTTCGATGGACAAGTCTTTCCGTTAGTACACATGTAGTATAATGAATAGATGTCTTTTATAAAACTCTTGCTCTAGAAGGCATTTCGATTTGGTCACAAATATTACTCTTGTAAAATGAAATCTTGCTATGTAGATCTAAGAATCATCATTTAAATAAATTCTTATTAAAATTACTTCGGACATTTATGTATTATCTTCTAGACTCTCATGACGATTATATCTAGTAATATGGTTGAAAACTTGAAATCATAACCAAATCACTTACAAATGTGGTTGACTAGAGTGAAAATACTCTGTTATGATCAAAGATATATATTTATGCATAATTTGCGTACATAATACATACTTACGGAGATCATTTATCTATCGTTTTCACTTACGGGAATTAAAGTGCAATGATTTCTCATTTACCATTTCTACAATTACCTCTCATAATCAATACCTTTATCTTGACACGTGACTTCAACAATTTTCAAACTCCGTGTTGATAGATTAAATACATTTCGAATTTCAAGGCTATAAGTCACTTCAGCGACATCTAATTTTTTTTTAGCTTCTTTATACTTTTTTATCCATAACATAATAAGGTGGGGGTTAGGGTAAGATGGGATGGGTTTGTTGGAATATCCCGGGGTTGCAAGACACAATGAACTACGATAGTTCATATGTCTAGAAAACCCTAATTCGTTAATCGTTAGAACTTACACAATGAAACTAGCTCATAGAAGTATATGTTTAAAGGTAGTGTGAATATGCTACAAATAACATATAAAAGAGTAGTGCTACAAAATTATACCTTTGAAGCGTGAGCGGAAGCTTTGTAAATCTTTAAGCGCTTATCCCCACACCTTGCTCCTTTGCTTTCTCCTTGAAGAAATGTCTATCACCAAGGTGATATGAAACTACTATGAAATAGTCCACACCAATACCTTAGATAGCAATAAGACACACTTGGACTAGTGTGTGTTATTGAGGAGTATGTAGTCTTTACTACTATAGCAAAAATGTAGAACTAGTTCTACACTCTACACTTAGAGTTTTGCTAGAGGGTTGAGGTTGAAGATGAAGTGTGTTTGTTTGTGTTCTTGTGTTCTCTAGCAAGAGATATTCAAGACTTAGATTGATATCTTCACATTCAATATCATCTTATGATATAGAATGGATGATGAAACATATTGCACACTAAACAAACACATTAACCATCCATATGGTTAATGCCTCTTGGTCCATGGAAGATGCTCTTACAAGAGTTCTTCCCAAGGGATACAAAGCCTTCCCAAGGCATAAAGTAGCCACCAAGATGTCAACTCCTCATAATGATGAGATTAGTTAATTAATCTTAATTAATTAATTAAATCATATCTTGTTTAATTAATTCATTAATTAATTAAATCATTTCAATAAATGATAATATATAAATATATATCTCACATATATATATATATACACAAACCCTAAATAGTGCGTCCTGAACTAATTCCGGGCGCACCATCGGTTCGGTCGAGACACGATCTCGATCGAACCGAAATTCCTCAATATGGATCAAATCCCTTATTCACTTTCGGGTCACTACTCGAAAGTATCTTCGGTAATTGTTATGTGTGTGACCTCATAGCCCGAGTAACGAAAGCATCGGGATTCAACGTATAAGACCGTATACTCGAATCCCGAAGATCATCGTGAGAGCCTAGTCTGCCATTCGATGACCCCCGGCATTATCTCGGGTGAGACTACTGATAGTTCAGATAACTATCGGTTGTTGAACCGTATATATAGATGATATAGTTCACGGGCACTAATTGAGGAAATTGACACATCAATTTCCAACAGGGTTGTATCTAATATGATATTTGAATTTTATGTTTTGCTTAACTAATAAAATTGATTATTTAAAATTGATCTAGTTAAGTGTATGTTATTTAAAAAAAGATTAATAGCTAGTTTGATTATACATGTTTAAAACCATTCATCATTTGATCACACATGTTTCGAAAAATGTCCCATTTGATCATGCATGTTTCAAAAATTGACCATCGGGTCACTCCGTCAATTACTCAGTTAACTCATCCGATAACGGTATCACGTGAGGGGTAAAGTAGTCATTTTACATCAATTTTGAGGAAATTGAATTGGAGTAATGGCTCATTCGGTCATATATGTTCCAGACCATTCATCATTTGATCATACATGTTTCAGAATGAGTCATATGATCATTATTGTTTGAAAAATTGACTCATTTGATCATACATGTTTCAAAAATTAACTAATTTGATCATACATCTTTCAAAAATAATACTCACTCCGTCCCTAAAAGATTGCTACATTTTGACTTCCATGATCAACAAAACACAATCTAAAACGTAAATATTTCTTGTTTTTACATGCGAAAAAATTATAAGAAGTTGATATTTCAAAATTATATATTGAGACGAATCTAGCAAGATCGCACATGACTATATTTTATCTTACCGTTTAATGAGAATTCTTGATCAAACATTCTAAAGTTTGACCACAAAAGTCAAAATGTATCAATCTCTTTAGGGACTGAGGGAGTAATACCTAAACAATTTATGTTTATTATAAAAATTGAATCTTGGTGTGATTTAAATGGGATGGAAATGACGATCGTGGTTAAAATTGAAGGGGTCACTCAGAGGAACAACGTCGCAACCCAAGTAGACAATTGCCGTTAAGTGTTATGGGGATGACGATGGTGGTTGAGTGGCCCCACTCAACCGCCATCGTCAACTCGGGCTGTGACATTGTTCCTATGATTGACCACTGTAGTCTAAACCACCATCGTCATCCCTACCTCATTTACTCAACCGCGATCGCCATCCCTACCCCACTCAACCACCATTGTTAACTTGGACCGCGACCTTGTTCACCTAAATGCCCTCCCCCTGTCTTAACCACCATCATCATTCCCACCCCACTCAAGTGTAATGCACATAAAATTTCTATTTCGCCATTAAATGATATAATGAATTTCATGTGCTAAAAATACTTTTTTCATCAGTTTGAGTGTAAAAAATACTATATAGGTGTCTCTTTGAAATGTTAAACAATATAGGTGACTATGCAAAATGATTATTTGAGTTTAGGTGTCTAGATGATTAAAAAAAGTCATATATATAACAGAAAACTTTTATAATATAATTAAAAACTAGTTTGTCATAATATTAAATTAAAATAGTTGTCAGCATATTTTTATTTATATACTTAACAATATTATTGATTATAATATGAAACTTAATAAAACATAAACATGACAGAATCATTAAGGACTTATATTTTCGTAATGACGATCGAACTAATACATCACATTCACACCATAATATTTTGGGATTCAAATATTAATTGAGCCACATTCCATCTATCACTGCCCCTGTTTGCTTTCGGGCCTTCAGTGTCGAAGTCTGGGGAAAACACCCAATATTTGGTGGGCTCAAACAAGGCTAGGGCATGGCGCTCAAAACCTAACGTGAGCCGTTCGTACGCTTAGGAGTATCGGCCGAAGTCGAACCAGGAAAAGGGCCCAGCCCATGGGTCGTCCGCCCCATGCCCGGTTCATTTTCCATGCCGACGTGTTCGACTCCCTTAAAGAGCGAAACTTACGTTACCTTAATTTCAATTGAAATTTTTTTCTCTCTTTTTCAAATATATAATTTCAAACTCGAATAGTAAATCCAAGTGGTCCAATAACTTGATTTACATCAAGCTACACTTATTCGTTTTAGAATTTAAAAGTATTAGAGTAACTTAGTTTTCCTGGTCAGGTCAATAAGATCATGAAAGATTTAGATTTTATATTTTTCTATAAAAACGGATTTACATGGACCAATACATGATTTTCTTTTAGTCTTTCTGGGATCTGTTCTTATATTAGGGGTCTACGAGTAGTAGCACTTCTCAATTCAATCTATTCGACCTTTGCGTTGATGTTTTACTTTAAAAGAAATGTGTTTGAAACTTTAAGATCAAAATCAAATAATGTTTATTAATTTTTATAATCACTATAGCAGGGGCGGACGTAAGACTATAATATGTGTTATTCATTTTATTACTTAAAATATATATAAAAAAAATAAACAAGAATATTCATTAAGAACGTATAAAGTTAATAAAAAAAAACATGATGCTACAAAGATTTGACCCAAAACCTCTTACATATTTGCTAATGACTTAACCATTTAAGCTATTTTATTTTTACGTAGGATATTCCTATGAGTACCCTACACACTCTAGGTCCGTCCCTCCAATATAATATCCTACTTGTATAGGATATTAAGTTAAATATTTTAAACAATGTAACAGAAAAATAAAGTTATACAAAAGTAATTATAACAAACAGTTTTATTGGATGATTGAAAATGTATATTATAAATTTACTATTCCCATTGTCCCTAAAAGATTGTCACATTTTGACTTTTGGTGGTCAACAAAACACGATTTAAAACATAAATATCTATTATTTTACATGCGAAAAAATTATAAAAAGTTAATATTTCAAAAATATATATTGAGACGAATCTAACAAGGTCTCACAAGACTATATTATTTCTTATAGTTTAATGGGAATTCATGATCAATTTTTGTAATGTTTGACTAACAAAAGTCAAAATGTGACAATCTTTTAGGGACGGAGGTAGTATTAAATATGGATTGACCCTTTTGGTGATTAAGATGGATAGCGGATACATGTATCATACGTACACATCATGTGGAGGCCATAAAACTATTGAGCCGGCCCTGTTTAGCATTTTTACAATATCTCAAACCCCATAGCATATAAATATATTGCCAGTGGTATATATAAAAACTAGGTATATAATTTGATATAATGAAAACAATAACATGTTGTTCAATTGCTGTCTTCTATCAGATGGAATCTTTGCATCCATCTTGTATTAGAATTTGATCATCTCTTCAGAAGTATGATGAGATTGCTCTTTGTTACTTTTATATAGGTGCAACACTATCTAGCTCCCTTATTTTCTCAATCAATGGCTGCTGCAAAGATTGAAATGCTAACCCAAAAATTGATAAAACCATCTTCTTCAACTCCAGATCATTTAAGAATTTATAAGTTATCTTTCTTGGATCAATTACAATGCCTCAAATATCTACCAACTACTCTGTATTATGAAAATGATTCCAGAAATAATGGGAATCAACCTTCGTCATTCGAGTATATTGAGAAAGCCTTGGCTGATGTTTTGACCTTCTATTACCCTTATGCTGGCAAGCTAGCAGACAACGTTGTTATCGACTGTAATGACATGGGAGTAATGTTCACAGAAGTAAGGATTCATTGCTCCATGTCTGAGTTTCTTAGGCAACCTTGTCCCCTGGATCAAAACTTATTGTATTGCATTGACTACCTACCTTGGAAAGATCACGTAAAGGGGGAGTGTTTGGCAGCCGCGCAACTTAGCCATTTTGAATGCGGGGGAAAGGCCATAAGCTTTTGTCAAACACATAAGGTAGGAGATGCTACTACCTTGTGTAATTTCCTTAATGCCTGGGCAGCCATGGCTAGTATGACGTTTGGTGTTACTACTGTTGATCCGTTGTTGTTAACCACTCCCCCGCTCATTGGGGCATCGTTGATGCCACCAGATGAGGATCAAGTTGCCTCGGATTCCTATGATAGGAGCGTTGAACCAGGTATTGTGTCAAGAAGATTCAGGTCAGTACGTATGAGTTATAAAGTTCAAAATGATAACTAGCTCCTCAGATATACTCCTTCCATCACATAATGTTATTCTCGTCGTATTAAATTCTGGTTCCTGCTGCAGGTTTTGTGCAGCAAAAATAGGTGACCTCAAGGCTAAAGTTGCTGCAGAATCAGATGTCAAAAATCCAACAAGGTTTGAAGTTGTAACAGCTCTTCTCAACAAATGCGTAGCCATGTCGTCCGCGTTTAAGCCATTCGCAATATACTGTCCAGTGAACAATCGCAAGCTAACAACACCACCACTTCCATCAAACATAGTTGGCAATTTTGGTGCACCAATTGTTATTGTTATTGCCGAAGATAAAGATTTGGAGCTTCCAGAATTAGTATCCAAATTGAGAATGGAGAAAGACCAAGTGTACCGAAACTACAACAAGATTGCTCGAAACGATAAGGAGAAGTTAATCTCAACAGCAATTGAAGATCTTGGAAAATTTCCTCAAGAAATGAGGACTATAATAACTAGCAGTTGGCTTAAAATGCCATTTTGTGATGCGGATTTTGGATGGGGAAGGCCCTTGAAGGCCTTGCCATTAGCTCCACCTGTGGAAGATTGCTTCATATTGATGGATGATAGAAATGGAGATGGAGTTTATGCAATTGCGACTCTGCATGAAAAAGTTATGGCAAAATTTGAGGTTCATGACGAGCTTCTTGAATTTGCTTCTATAGATGGATGCTTTTAGCTTTAGGTTCATGTTTGTTGTATGTAGGCCTGTGAATAAATTCCAAAAATCTTAGTATATTCGGCTCGAAGTTCGGCACGGACTACCAAATGAGGAATCGAAACTTGAGATTGGATATTTGACGAGCCGAACCGTTTAAAAAGGTTCTGCTTGATCGCCATATATGATTTTAATATATAAAGCACATAATATATTATACTTAATTGCATATTCTCTAATCTAAATAAATTCTCTTTTCCAAAGCCCCCTCCCCCCACCGCCGCCTCTCCCTCATCTAATCTCTTTTCAAAAGGCCCGCTCCCCCTCTTGCCATCAGTTCTCCATACCACCCCGCTCCCTCGTAAATCGCAGGGTGGTTCTCCTTCGTAAGTCGCATCACCTCTATAATCTGTATAGATAATCAAAATTAGGTTTTTAAAATTAAGTATTTAATTAATTTTTAGTTTAATAAGGTAATAAAAATATTTGGATTTTGGTACTAATCAACTTTAAACATCACATTTTTATTTTGTTGGTTCAATTTAGTTTTCAACTACTCCCTGCATCCCTAAAAGATTGTCATATTTTGATTTTTGGTGGTCACAAAACACGATTTAAAACATAAATATCTATTATTTTACATACGAAAAAATTATAAAAAGTTAATATTTCAAAAATATATATTGAGGCGAATCTAACAAGGTCCCACAAGATTATATTATTTCTTATGGTTTAATGGGAATTCATGATCAAATTTTATAATGTTTGACTAACAGAAGTCAAAATATGACAATCTTTTAGGGACAGAGGGAGTATTACTTTTTTTATTTAATTAGGTTTTCAATTAGTTTTTTTGTTCTTAATTAATGTTCCAATTGTTGCCGAGCCGAACACTTTCGAACAGGTTCGGCTCGAACCTTATTTTCTAAGGTTAGGCCTGATTGAGCCGAATCGAGCCTAAGGTTCGTAGGTCTTCGAACCGAACATGACTCTTGCAAATATTCGGCTCGATTACAGGCGTACCTAGTTGTATGTAGGCTGTAAGTGAACCGTAAAGCGCGATTCGACTCGGGTGTATCTGGCTCGAGAAGGTTCGGTTCGTGGCTCGGTCGGGATATCAATCGCTGAACCGAACCTTGAAATCAATATTAGGCTCAGTTTCGCAAACGGTTCGTAAAAGCTCGTATCGAAAATTATCAGTCGTACATGCAACGCTAAAATGTTGTCCCTTAAAAGTCTTGAAAATTACATTTTGTCCCCAAAAATATTAAAAATTACACTTTTGCCTAAATATAGTAAAAATATATATTGTTGAGCTAAAAGTCTTTAAAAGTTCTATTTTATCCCCAAAAGTCTTAAAATATACATTAGGAGTAGGGACTAAATGAGAACTATGTGTATATTATCAAATACTATATCTGTAACACCGATATTCACTGAGACAAAAGTACAATTTGACCCCATGTATTGGGACTATTGCTACAATTAACACTTCAAATTAACGACAATTTTGTTTGGTTTCCAAAATTGTGGTTAAGCGAAGTAAATCTCCTTCTCGACTTTAAATAGCTCAGCAAGGGCAAATTAAAAACTCAAATGATACGATTGCTTAAACTTGATAATATGAATTGAAACTACTTGCATACTTAATTGGTATCCAACAAACAACTTCCATTTTATTAAGAAATCATTTAAAAGCACAACATGTAGGATGTCGAAGTCACATCTCACTTCGTTCAAGAAACATAATCTTAAATATTAACATGTCCGCCAGAAGTTTACTTAGTGCACATTCTACTAATAGCGGATGCGGATTTTGCCTTACATTAGCATGTGGCACCATATCGATATGGTTCATTTACATACATACATTACACAACTTATTCTTCAAATCTTGAAAGCTGACAAAACAGAAAAGTCTTTTCTCATTGTTTCCATATAGTGATAGGAAAAGTCCTGAATGGTCGTTTCTTTGTATATTTGTGGGTTGTCTTCTGTTATTAACTCCTTGATTGGTCCGTAAACTTTTGTTGCAGCCTCAAACCCTTGGGCAAAAATGGATGCAACTGATATTCTTGGACCAACCTTGTTGGCTAACACTCTATGTTGGCAGCTTATAAATTTGTCATTTGTTATGAGCTGAAATATCGGGTGGGAGAGGGGGGAATTATTATTAATAACTCACTAACAGACAATTTTCGATTTGGTCCCAGATAGTAGTGGGTCGAAGTTGCATTTCAGTTCTAAATAGTTACATTATTGTAGATTAGTCCCCAAAAATGACTTAAGTGTTGTGATATAATCTCCAACAATGAATTATTGCACATTAACCCCCATTTTTCCAAGGATCATATTGTAACATTTGTTACTTTTGGGATTATATTGCAACAATTATGTCATTATCAAGAACTAATCTGCAACTTTGTAACTATCTGAAACTAAAGTGCAACTGCGTCCTAGTATCTAAGACCAAATATGTAATTACCTAATACATCGATCCACTAGAAACTGACCTGAAAAAGGTCTCCAGCATTGATAACCAGAGCACCAGGCAGAGGCAAAACATTGATCCACTTATTGTCATAAAGAATTTGAAGGCCTCCAATTTGGTCTTGTAGTAGAATGGTGAGGAAACCATAGTCTGCATGCCTACAGGAACCCAGTGCAAGTTCTGGCTCTGGACATGCGGGATAGTAGTGGCAATAGGCAGTCATGCCCTCAGAACACCCCATATCATACAAACGATGACGATCAAGTCCAAGCGCCTCAGAAAATAGTTCGAATAGCGAGTTTCCCAAACCTATTACCCTCTTCGAATACTCCAAGACAATCTCACTGCAAAGGGGAATCAAAAGCCACAAAAACGAAAATAGTTTATCCGTTAAATTGAAGATTTCTAATAGTAGATCCAAAGTGTTCGTAATTGTTCAAGAAGAAATGAAATAAAAGAAATTCTAGAGCTAGCACAGTTATCGTATGAGGTATGCCCAACGCTAAATACAGAAACACATAATAGATAGATATGAATATCACGAGCTGTCCCGTGCAAGATAATTTACCTGCATATCTGAGGCAGGTCGTCTCGATTGGGAAGCTTAGGGGCCATGGTGCAGTTAAATGTATCTCTCCAATCAACTGATGGGCCATGATACAAATGAAAGTTGCTATTATACACAACTGTTTTCATAAAGTCCCTAGTGTACCATTTCCTCCTCTCCTCATCATCCTGATCATAGAACCTCCTCACTCCTCTCAACATTTCTTCCAAAACATTCACTGGAATCTCATGATTCACCACTTGGAAACACCCAAAAGTCATTGATGCAGATTTGATCTCCTCGACTACCTCCTTACGTCGAATCGGGTCATTCTCAATTCCATCCAAGTCGATAACTGGAATCGCGATTCCAGTGGAATCGGTTTCCAGGTTACAGGGTGGGGAATGGAAAATCTTGGAGATTTTCGTGATTCCAGAGTCTGCGACACCTTTTACACCATCTTTGGTCTCATCAAAAGCTTTTATTTCACTTGCTCTATCATAAGTCTCCTCAACTGTTGGAGCCATTTGGTTTTCAATATATGTTTAGGAAATAATTAGGCCTTAGACAAATAAGTAGTATATTTATGCTCGAGAGCATGGCAGGGCAGGGGCGAAACTAGAGGGGCTGGGGTGGGCATCGGCCCCCTAGATTTTTCAATACCATTATATTTAATATATAGGATTTTTGAATTTTGTGATATAGTGATATATAATATAAACCATATAACTAATTGAAATTGTAGTTTAGTTGGTTGGAGCTTCGTAGATAATGATATTTATATTCATGTAAGTGCTTTAATGGTCCCTACCCTCTTTCTCTACTTGCGATTGTAATTCTTGATCACTGCAATGATGCTAAGCTTAACCGTTAGACGACTCAATTATCTCTATATTTCATTTCTTATTCATGGTATTTTACCTTTGTGTTAATGATTTTACCATTTCAGTTCTTGATCTTGCTTGCTACTCCACTTCATTGTTATTTTATATCATTTTTATACTACAAATAAAATATTAATATCAATAAATGAAGTGGGAAAATTATTAACCTAATGTTATATTCCCTCAGTTCTTTTTTATTTGTCTTTCTAGCTTTAATTTTTTTGTTCTAAATATTTGCTAGCATAATTCATTATAAATTTATATTTTCAATGCACTTTATTTATTACTTTTTCTTATGAAGTTATCAACCAACCAATTATATTTTAATTGATTGTGAAAGTTACTATCCATCAATATACGAAAACATCAATTATTTTGAATTTATTGAACGTAATAGTATATAATATGTTTTTCCCCTCAAATGATAGAAGTTACAAATTCATGCAATGGCAAATACATATTAAACTAAGTAAATGAGAGTTCTAAACTCCAAATAAACATTGTTTTATGGACTGTGTCCCAATGAACTTCTGCTTCATCAAAGTTACTCTGATCCCCAAAATGATAGAACGAAATGCCGAAAATGCTACATAATGGGTGCTAGAAATTGCAAAAATTATCCAAAAACGAAGAAAGTATATTTAATATAGTCCTCTACGAGATCTGAACATGAGAACTCTTGATAGAAAATCACGCCGGATAATGCTAGGTTAAGAGCCTTACAAAACACTATGTTGGATACTCAATGGTAAACTCAATTTTAAATTGATTTAGTTAAATTTATGATTATAATTAAAAGAGGTATTCAATTTTATGATTAGATTAAAAGAGTAATTCGATTGATGAAATCCAAATTATGGTATAGTCTAGCGAGTTTCATAATAAAACTTCTTTTTTTGTAAATTAGTGATGAGGTGAGTTTCAAATCCAGAATTTATCTTTTGATGATTAGCAAAAGTTTTTTCCATTAATAATAACTTGAATCTCAAATTTAGTATTATTATCATTAGTATTTTATATTGTATTTATAAATATGATATTAGTGTGTCCATAATATTTATAAAAGTCAATACAGTATAAACTTTTATATTATTGTATCTTTTCTTATTTTCTACACTGTATGACTGCATCTATTCTGATCTCTTTTATGATTTTGGCCGGCTCTTTTAATTTGTTGTACCCCTGTATATTATATTTTGAGTGTATGATTGTAATCTCTGTTCTTATTTTGTTTCGGTTAGGCCGGCTCTTTTGTTGTATTGTATGAACTCATTATCTATTCAATATATATATTTGGGAACAGGATATTTGAAGGTTTTTTTTTTCGTAGTCCATGTTCTTCTTAATTATAGAAAATTTTAAGATAATTATGTACTTTTTATAAACTTTTTTGTATAATAACTACTCATTAACACAATCAAATATATTTGTCTTTACTTTTTATAAATGAATTTGCAAAGATTTTGTGTTATTTTATGCCTTTTTAATTAAAGTTTAGGTAAGGAGAAATAAGGGTAAAAGGTCCTGATCATCACACATATTTGCACCAGTTCATCATTGATATATAAAATATGTCTGTTCATTGCTCATATTTCAAAAATGGACAAAAATGGTCATGCCGTCAATTTTTTGTTAAATAAATACTTTTAGATTTATGTTCGTCATTTAATTAAAAACATTAGGAATATATTTGGCATTTTCATACTTTCAACATCTAATGTTTTGCAAAAACCCTTGTTCGAGACACATGTTTGCAATTAGGTTCGAGTTCATTATAATATCTGAAAATATCTTTGTTCGTCACTTATGTTTTAAAATAGGGCTAAAATTGGTCTTACCATCATTTGTTTGTTAAATGACTACTTTTAGGGGTATTTCGTCATTTTCTTTTATTACTTTTAACATCTAATATTATAAAATATCACGTTTATCACTTAAGTTTCAAAAATGTTAACAAAATGATCTTACCGTTCCTTTATCTATTGATTATTTTCAGTAGTTATTTTTTTGTCAATTTCTTAAATGCTCATGTATCTTTACAAACTAACAAGTATATTAATCTGACAATAAAGACTTCATATTGAAGTATCTTAAAGTGCTAGAGCTAGTAGATTTAGTACCTAGCCTCTTCAGACTTTTTGGTTCGAAAATGTTAAAGTAAAAAAAGGACAAAAGTAACCCGAAATTTTAAAAAGATGAAGAAGAGGTGAAAAGATTGGGTGCATCAATACTTCCATGCATCAGGTGCATCAGGTACCCATTTAAAGGTTTCACGTGGGTACTGTACCCACTTGAAACTTCATTATTGGTACTTGTACCCAAATTGTACTATAACAATGGTACAATACCACATATTTATCAATCCAAAATAAATATGTGGTATTGTACTATTGTTATAGTATAATTTGGGTACAAGTACCAATGATGAAGTTTCAAGTGGGTACAGTACCCACGTAAAACCTTTAAATGGGTACCTGATGCACCGGGTGCACCGAATTATTGATGCACCGGGTGCACCGAATTATTGATGCACCGAATCCGGACTCGAAGAAAATAGCCTTAAAAATAGTCATTTAGTGAGAAAAATGAAGTCAAACCCATCTTTACCACTTCCAAAATATGATGGACCAGAACTTAGTTCCAAACATGGATGATGAACAGTGACTTTTGCCCAATATTTGATACTAAAAGTAAAAGAAATACGAAAAATTGCTAATTTTATTTTTTTGATGAAGATATCCCTAAAATAGTCCTTTGAACCGTTAGTCGGAAACCAAATTGTAACATTTTTGCCAATATTTAAGATCATATTAAATGAATTAATTATTTGAAATTAAAATGCAACTCCATTTTACTATTGGATTATTTTAGCAATTAGCTGATTGTTTTTGCATATAATCATATGATGGTTGATACTTGAAAATGAAAGACGCCGTCTATTCTAATTATGTACGTATATAATGGTAAACATGTTGGTGGGATTATTAGCAGTTAGTGAATAAGATATTAAAGATGCCAGATCAAGAAAAAAGGCATCTAAAGCTCAAATTAGATTAAAATTGTTTGGAAAGATTCCATTGTTGAAGATGCCAACAAAGCCTAGTAAGATTCCTCTTGTAGTATTCTTCCGTAAGCTGGCAGGATTATAGGATTTGGCAACTTGTCGCTTAGATTATAATTGGATATTGTACATACACTGGTTTGTCCCACGGAAAACGTCATGTAATATTTCCTCCATGGTTACTTGTCGTTTTAAATTTTAACACAAAGGTAAATCCATAAAATCAATTTTTTTATTCCTTTTGCACACTTGGATCCAAGAAAACCAGAATAGGAAGGATCTGTTGAACAAGTTGGAACCTCACTGACCTTCTCGGGCAGTTACTCTAAGCAGGGGTCAATCAAATTCCGAGAGGCTTCATGAAGTGCTTCTTTCGGAGTTAAACTTCCATTACCTCTTCTTCTTCACTTCCTGAAGCTATTCTTTCGCAAAGAGCTTATTCGTGCACCTTCTTCAATAGAAGTGAATTCCACTGGTAATATTTAATAATTTCGTATCTTTACTTGTATACTCTTAGTTATATTTGAAATAAACAATATTATTTCAATTTTCAATATATAAGATGATTGATATTCATTTAATGGCAAAGTCTTTATTATAGAAAAAAGAAACCAAAAAGTGTTTTGAAATTATAAAACGATACGTAAATAAAAACAAGAAAAGTTGCTAAAGCGATAAATAAAAAAACGAAAAAAACTAATAAACAAGTGAAAATTGCTAAAGGAAAATTGCTAAAGCGATAAATAAAAAAATATAATAAACAAGAGAAAGTTGCATTTCAAACGAAGTATTTAATTTATACAAGGTCAAACAACGATCTTTAATTTATACTACGATAGGAAATCTTTTTCATAAACAATAAATATGTGTACATATAAAAAAGAAATCATTGTCCCCTCATAAATCATTTAATTACCGAATACACCTGAAAACATAAAAGAAACTCATGAACAAATTTAAAAAAAGTGACTACAGTGCAAATTTAAAGAAAGTCACATATGCCCTCGATCAATATCAACAATTTAAATAATTAAATATATAAGGTAAAGAATAAATTTCGAATTAATAATAGGTGTTTAGTTTCCTTTTAACAAAGTGGCAAAACAATTTTCAAACTGCCCTCAAACAATATCAGTCGTTGAATTAAAAAATAATAGTTGCTAATCTAGTGGCTGGTTAGACACTTAGGAGCATGTGCATAATAGGAGTTCAACTTACTAAAACTGACACTTTTTCAGCTCTCCTAAAATAGCTTGGCTCCCTATAATTTATTCATTCACCCTCATATTTGTACTCTCCCTATTCTCTAATTACAATTATTATGGTTCAATTAGTTGTGAATAACAGAGGATCTGCTAAAGAACAATTAGTCCCAAAATTAGAAAAATGACAATTGAAAGTGAATTATAAAGAAAAATTTAGGAGAACTGATGAACAGTGCAGTTAAAGGATTCTTTAAGCAGCTAAGTGCCTAAGTCCTAATCATCACTAACCGTCTAACCCCTCTTTGTATTCTGGGCCAAAATACCCAATCTTTGGTGGGCTCAAACAAGGATAGGTATTGGGCCCAAAACCTAATGTGGGCCGTCCATGGGCTTTGGTAGTATCGGTCAAACTCGAACAAGGATAAAGGGCCTAGATAGCTCATGGCTCGTCCGCCTCATGCCCCATTCATTTGCCATGGCTGTTGGTGGCTGAGTAATTATTTGTTTTATATCTCAATAATAAGTTTAATAGCAATATAACATTCAATTTCTTATTTATTTTGAAAAAAATTGTATACTACAACTTGAGTTATCATTAACTAGTAGATGAAAAAATAATTGAACTTAATAACATTTTAAAGAAAATAGTGAAGTCTTATATATAGAACCTATATTTTGTATTGAAAACTATAAATGGAGAACATTGTATGAATTATATTTAGGTCATCCCAAGTAAGAGAGAAGAATAGTCAACAGCTACTTCATGGATCCGACGCCCCATGTTGTATGTAGGAACCATCTACCGTTATTAATTTATGGAATCGAAAGAGTGGTAATATTGTTTATTTAGTTAGTTTTTATTATCTCCAACCGACCATTAGCTAGTTTTGATCTTTATTATTCCTCCCTTTGGTAAGATATCGAACAATTTTCAAACCCCTTTCGTGTTTGTTAAGGGGTATTCAACTTTTTTCCTCTCAAGTTCCACGTACTTCTGATGAGCCAAACAAAAGATAAATATGAAATGACTGATTCAATTACTTTCTTTTACCGACCACATACAATATTATTTGGTCAAGCTCGCGGATCAACTAATGACGAGTTGACGACTAATGAATAATGGTTTAATAAGACTTATTTGTTTTTGCCCCCTATACTATTACATTGATTTTAATGTGTCCCCTGTACTTTTGATCGTGTTTGACTGTCTACAAATTTTTAACTTTTTTATAATGTTTGATTGTTTAGAAATTCAATATACACTTTAACTCATTTTTTTAATTTTTGACATTAATAATCACTTTTGCTTTTAAGGATGTTTCTCTATATTAGGTATAGGTATATTAACAATTTTTAGTAATTCATATTTAATAAAATATTTTTTGACTAATTAATCAAGCAACAGTATCACATTTTAAGTATAACCTATTCAGATGCTTAATGCTTATCCTGAAATAAAAAGATATTACGTGTCCAAAGCAATTACTAGTCTTTGAAGAATCAAGTAATCAACACTAAAACCATTATATTAACCATTGGTTGCAAAACCAACACTACATAACCTCATCAAAAATCATTTTCATTTTCTTGAGCTTCTTCGCTCCTCTCTGTTTTTGTAATACACTCCGGCATCCATAATCTAATATGCCGAAAATCGAGGGATCTCCACCGTCAACACACCCAACGCCACCACCACAGGCACCGCGGAACAACCCGTTAACCGGAAAATATGAGCTCGGAAAACTCCTAGGATATGGTGCATTTGCCAAAGTGTACCACGCTAGGGATGTCACAAACGGTCAAAGCGTCGCAATTAAAATCATCACCAAAACCAAAATCCCATCAAACCTAGACTTAATGTCAAACATCAAACGAGAGATTTCCATTATGACGAAACTCGATCACCCCAACATCGTCAAATTATTCGAGGTGTTAGCATCGAAAACCAAGATTTATTTCGTTATGGAATTCGTAAAGGGGGGTGAATTATTCGATAAAATCGCGAAACATGGCCGATTCAGTGAGGATCTTACCCGGAAATGTTTTCAACAACTCATCTCCGCCGTGAGCTACTGCCATGCACGTGGAATCTACCACCGTGATCTCAAACCGGAGAATATCTTATTGGATGAAGATGGAGACATCAAAGTGTCCGATTTCGGCCTAAGTGCAGTAGCAGAGCAAATCAGACAAGATGGTCTCTTGCATACCCTTTGTGGGACACCTTCATATGTTGCTCCTGAGATTATATCAGGAAGAGGATATGATGGAGCCAAAATTGATATTTGGTCATGTGGTGTCGTTTTATTTGTTTTAAGTGCAGGTTACTTACCGTTTAACGACTCGAATTTAATGGCATTGTACCATAAAATTCGCAATGGCCAATACAAATGTCCTAAATGGATGTCATCTGATTTGAAGAAGTTTTTGTCTCGGATTTTGTGTGCAAACCCGATTAAGAGAATCAAAATCGACGAAATAAAGAGACATTCTTGGTTCAAGAAAGGGTACATTGATGTTAGATTCTTTGATGATAATAAGGTTGAAGAAAACAATGATGTTCGAAAATCATTACTCAATGCGTTTGATTTGATCTCTTTCTCCTCTGGATTGGATTTATCCGCGTTGTTTGACGATAGATGCAATTCGGTCGAGGACTCGGAGCGTGTGTTGGTGCAGGAAACGTCGTGGGAGAGGATAATTGGGAAGGTTTGTGAGATAATGAAGGAAGAAAAAGGGGGGAAGAGTTGTGTTCGATTGACGAAGAAGAAAGAATGGGGGGTGGAACTACAAGGGCAATTTGGGAAATTCATTATTGTTGTGGAAGTTTATCAATTGACTGATGAACTGTTTGTTGTGGAGGCTAAAAGAATGGCTGGAGAAGCTATTCATTTTGATGAGTTCTGGAAGAGCAAAATCAGGCCTCACATAATGAGAATGTCCGATGTTAAAATTCATTAAATTTTTAATTCATTAATGATAAATAATGCAGATTATATTATTTTAGAATTAATTTTTCATTTAGTACATTTTAGGTAAGATGTACTATTTTCTCAAGAAAATCATTGATGTTGATTATATAATTATATTTTGACTTTTTTTAGTAATTTGTATTAATTTATGTAATGAATTTTGATGGCCACCCTAAATAGGTACATAGAAATGTTAGTGCATGTAATGATTACTTTCAGGGCGGACCTTACTATGTTCAAGTTTGTTCATTTGAACCACCTCCATTTTTACATAAAAAACAAAAAAACAAAAAAACAAAAAATATTATATTATATGCCTTTGACTTGATGATCAAGCTTCAACCGAGAGACCTGATCTATGCGGCTTCACAGTTAGGAAGGAGTATTGTGGTTGTTTTGGGAAGAAGGGGAGGCGACGTGAGGTGGGGGCTTTCGGTTTGAAGAGGAGAAGAGAAGAGAAGAAAATAAATTATGTGGTTTTGGTTTTGACAGGGAAGAAGAGAAAAGGGAGTAGCTTACCCTTTACGCAATAAATTAGATTAGTTTTCTGATATTTTCTTTTTTACCCTAAATTTTTTTTTTCTCTAATAAAAAGCCCCAAACTTATATAATGTACACGCAAGAGACTACGGAATAGTATTTTTATAGTAAATATATATCATCACCCATTATAAAACAAAAATACATGGCATATTTTTTTTTTATGGAATTATTATTTACATTGATTAAAAAAATTATTAATATAACTTTTAATTTTGATTCACATCTAATATATTAATCAACAAATAAGTTAGTAGATCAATTTAAATTTTGATAGTTTACTTATAATGGAATTAATAATTTACCAAGCTCTCAAAAGACAAAATTTAAATTAATATTTATTCACTTTTAAAAAATTATTGTTCTATAATAGATAATTTATTGTAAATATTTTGTTATAGTACAAAATACACAAAAAAGAAATTTTAAATATATTTTGAATCACCACATCGAAGACCCTAGATCCGTCCCTCATTACTTCTGCCCATTTTTGCTATGGCTGAATTGCCCAACAAAAGTAGAGTCAATTTAAAAATTAATACTCCCTTCGTCCCTAAAAGATTGATACATTTTGACTTTTGTGGTCAAACTTTAGAAAGTTTGATCAAGGATTCTCATTAAACGGTAAGATAAAATATAGTCATGTGGGATCTTGTTAGATTCGTCTCAATATATATTTTTGAAATATCAACTTCTTATAATTTTTTCGCATGTAAAATAAGAAATATTTACGGTTTAGATTGTGTTTTGTTGACCATGAAAGTTAAAATGTAACAATCTTTTAGGGACGGAGGGAGTATTAACTAAGTTGAATTTGTTAAAAAATTAAAAATAATATATATGTGTATCTGTTTGTATATAACTTCTAAATGTATGCTAAGTGTCTGTATTTCTTAATTTTTTGCAATGACTAAATCGCTAGTGAATTAATTATAAAGTAACTATTAATTACTGAAAGTTAAAAATAATCCATATCTAACTTCTCAGGATATTGAAAGTTTTTTTCTTAGAATTGTTTTCCCTTTTTCCTTTTTAATATGACTAAATTATCCTTCCAAGTAAGATTAACTATAATAGACTATTAGTTAATGAACAATATTTAGCCTTATCCATTAGCTCGTGAATGAATGATGCATGTAATGGTGATTTTCACGTCAATAAAGTTGTAGTTTATTAAAGTAATAATATTCGTAAAATTTTCTATGACTACGATATAAAATTTGTATAAATACTCAAGTATATCTTGAATTTAATGTTTGGACACAATTATTTAATAACTTTTAAATGATAAGCCACCAATATTAATTTCTTATTGAAATCATTACTAAAATATTAATTGCAATTGAAGAGCATGTTATCTATATACTGATATACACATTAAAATTCGTATATTTTAGTCTGATTTGAATGTTTATACTATTTTGGTACTATCTTTCAAAATAGTAGATTGTTTTTTCATAATAGATTATTTTTGAATTCAATATACTTTTCAACTAATATTCCATTTTTGGTTTTAGTAATTGCTTTTGCTTTTGAGAGTAATTTATCTATATTATGTAGGTATATAATAATAATATTTCTTGATCCATATATCTCCTTTGTCCCAAAATAGTTGATGTTTAGTACTATTTTTTTGCCTCAAAATAGTTGACGTTTTCAATTTTCAATGCAATATCTAGATAGATTTCCTCTTTAGCCCCTATTAAATTCTCAGAATAAAATGTAATCATATAGTATTATGCATCTTCCATTAATATAGGTTGTCATTTATTTCCTATTCTATTTCATTAATTAGGGATGTGCATCCTTGTAAAATTACACTGTTTCTTAATAGTTGTATAATTGCTAGAACTTCAACTATTTTAAGACAGAGGAAGTGTTTTTTTGCTAGACAATCATATAATTTAAAACACCGAACATTAAAGTAAAATTATAAAATACATTTATGACTTTCAATACATGAGTCTTTACTTTCTTTTTACACCAATACCACAATTCTTTACATTGTCGAAGATTAATTTTTCTTTAAACTATTTTAGAAGATGGAGTAAACAGTGTCTTTATGACTTAATATTTAATAAGTCTCATTTATATATAAACACTGAGATAAGCTTTTAAAAACCGTATATAAGAAAAGCGTTATCTAAAACTAACTTATTTGGATATTGACTTTTAAAACGTCATTTAGACAAATCATAATGGTATGTGGATTAGATGACACCTTTTACAGTGTAATCTTATAATCATAATGGTAACTTACATTTGACACCATATTGAGTGAAAATCAGCGTTCGACTCTTTCTTGTGTCTTCTATAAATCGTGCCTTCAAAATATATGCACCCGACTATCAAGTTTCTGCTTAGTGCAAATGGAAACGAGATGTTGGGGGATGCATTCTTAGAGGTAATTGCTGAAATGGTCCCAGTAAGTGGGTGTCCGTTGCACTTTCGTCCCTGTAAGTGGGACCGATGCGCAAATGGTCCCTGATATTGTGTAACTGGTGCGGAAATGGTCCCTATTTTAACGGATCCGTTAGTTTTTAACGTTTTTGATATTTTTAAGGTCATTCTGGGGTGATTTCATGATTTTGAAGAGTTTTGGGCATCCTGGGTCGTGTTGTAGTTTGAAACTTCAAACGGCTATAACTTTGCGCTCAGGTGTCCGATTGGGATGAATTTTATACCGATTTCATGTATTTTTTCGAGACGAATCTAATGGCAGACAGCCAAAGGTGGTCAGGGTCATTTTTTGCCCTCAAAAACCCTTTTTATGGCTTAAAATGATATTTTTATGATTCACACTACATTTTTTAAATCTTCAAAAGATTTTATGATTCCCATCCAATAACATTGTTTTTTTAAAGTACTATGATATTACTTTAGAAGCTTACTTTATCGCAATTAAGCATACAAAAGGTTGGTAGGATATAAGTAAGGTTAAAATAGATATCATTCCACAAAAACTTGTCATAATTGCTTAACTAAAGCAAAAAACAAATCCCTTTCTAGAATAGGATCTAAGAAGTAAGCACCAAAAACCCTTTTATGGCTTAAAATGATATTTTTATGATTTACACTACTTTTTTTAAAATCTTTAAAAAATTTATGAGTTTCATCCAATAACATTAATTTTTTTACAATAGGATCTAAGAAGTAAGCATCAAAAGAAAAAACATAGTATTTTTAGTTAAAATACTCTATAAAGGGATGATAAAAAGATAAAAGTAAGCATAAAGACTTCGAAATCACCGTTGGTTAACTAAAGGGACTTGTTTTTGCTTTAGTTAAGCAATTATGACAAGATTTTGTATAATGGTATCTATTTTAACCTTACTTTTATCCTACCACCTTTTTGTATGCTTAATTGTGATCAACTAAGCTTCTAAAGTAATATCATAGTACTTAAAAAAATCAATGTTATTAGATGGGAATCATAAAATCTTTAAAGATTTAAAAAATTTAGTGGGAATCATAAAAATGTCATTTAAGCCATAAAAAGGGTTATTGAGGGCAAAAAATCACCCAGACCACCTTTGCTTATCTGCCATTGGATTCGTCTCGAAAAAATACATGAAATCGATATAAAATTCATCCCAATCGGACACCTGAGCGCAAAGTTATGGCCGTTTGAAGTTTCGAACTACAAGACAACCCAGAATGCCCAAAACTCTTCAAAATTATGAAATCGCCCCAAAAATGAACTCAAAAATATCAAAAACGTTAAAAACTAACGGATCCGTTAAAATGGGGACCATTTGCGCACCCGTTACACACTATCAGGGACCATTTGCGCATCGGTCCCACTTACAGGGACCAAAGTGCAACGGACACCCACTTACTGGGACCATTTCAGCAATTACCTCTGCATTCTTACGCATAAAGAGCCTTCTCATTGAGGAAACTGAAGTTGTGCACCAGAAAGCATCAAGAATGCAGTTTCCAGAACTTGGTTTGGCGATTTAGGTGTTTATAATTCATCTTAATCACAATTGTATCTATATCACCATACTACTCCAAAGAATGAAAGACACAACAATTACATGAATCGGCACCAAATGTAATTGTCAACTGTAGATGCAACTAACTGAACGCTTCTTTCCCCGCATATACTCAACGACAGAGTGTCACGTCATTCCAGCTCTGTGCTGATTTTACCCACCAACTTATCAGAAGGTCGAGCCATTGAATCCAAAAAAAGAGCGCTGCAAAGAATGCATCAATTAAAATAACAAAAAGGAATTCAATGGACATGATCTTCACGATGAGAACATTGCAGATGATTTCCTGACTCTTCACTTTATGAGCATTTAGAAGCGAAGTGGAACGAGGCAAATATATCCAAGTAAATGTGGATTGCAATTTACAAAATTGTCTCATTTAAGCTATTATCATCATTACTGAAAGTAACTGATACGATAAAAATCGCTCTGTATAAACAATTTACTTCATTCATTCCCTTAATCCCATCTATCTGTCTACCAGTCCAACACAACTTAAAATTAGGACTGAATAGGTTAACAATTTCAATTACATTGCAAGTGAAAGTGTTTAGGAAAATGAAATATTACCGGAGCATCGTAAAATTTGATGTAGAACCTAGAACTTTGAATGGAGAGCTTCGTTTCAAGAATCTCAGCCACGGTTGAACTTAGCTTCGCATTAACAGTTGGATTGAGGCCACCAATTGATATCAGCTCCCCATATGCAGCTGGTTCTTCCGTACCCGAAAACGATATCGGAACCGCTCCATTCACCAGTATCATCACATACTTACACACCATAACAGTTCATATCAAATTAATTGGTACTCTTGAAAAAGTACTAGCACGTCCCAAGTAGATAGGTACAGTACAAATTGATTTATAAGTCTATACATCACTTATCCATATTCCAATTTAACTAATCATCTCTTAAATTTTTTAAAATGTCAAAACAAGACAATCTTTACAAATTGTGTGGAAAAAGCATACCCAAGTATCGTTTGTCTAACGAGGTTCCATCCTAAAATCAATTGGTAGGATCACTCCGTATATAACTAGTTATTTTTATGATTAAATGCGCAGACTCTTAACATGGTATCCTGAGTCAGCGCATTGTTAAGTTACATGTGCAATTGGGTATTAGGAGCTCAATCACTCTGTACATTATCTTTCAGGTGAATATATAAGATCCTCGAAACTCGTAGTCCCGTACTATCACTATTTAGCATTAAGATGAAACTCAGAAGAGTCTTAACAGAAATGACATAAAAGGATAATGAGATTGAGTTGGACATATTATCAAAAAGTTAAGATGCAAGGTCTATGAACTTACAGACTCGGGTTTGCCTATAATTTTGGCGACGGCTTTGGTTGCATCTTTGAGAATGTCGGAAGCAACAACGGCATCAACCGGCACGTTGGTGTATAGATTCAGTGTTGGCATTTTCCAACTCCAAACTCTATTACAACTACAACAACTGACCTAACTACTGCAATGATATGTGTAACAATCGACAACCGTTACTTTTGGATAGTGGTAAGGAATTTTGTCTATCCTGAGCTGTTTATAATTGCGGGACAATCTACTTGTATTATTCTACAACACCAGATAATTGAAGGATAATTTAATTGAGGGAATAATTGAATTGTTGAAAATTGAAAATTAATGCAAAATTCAATTTTGGATGATAAATTGTTTATTTGTTCTAATTTATTATTTAAGCCCATAAATTGTTTATTTGTTCTAATTTATTTTGTATAATAAATTGTTTATTTGTTTTAATCTAAAATAAATAAAAATATATATCAATATTTTTTATTTTACAAGATTTAAAAAGTAGAAATATATTTATTTTATTTGGATAATAAATTTTTGACACACTCTTTCAAAGTTATATATGGTGGGGTGTATTGGGTGATATGAAGGAAAGAGTAAAAGAGAATTGTCTTATGATGGAATGTAAAAGTAATTGAGGATGTTTGATGATGAGATGAAAGAATAATCTCACATGATAAAAGATAATTGTTTTTTACGATACACCATGTACCATGTCGTGGGTAGTTTAAATAAGTCTGCATGGTAGTGATGGACTGATGGTACTCCCTTTATTTGTTTTAGTTGTCCTCCTAACTCTTTTCACATCAATTATGAAATAATGATTGTTTACATATGTCTTTAAATAATGAATTAATCAACAATTACATTAGTGTATTAATATTATACTTATTGTACTTTCAATACACTAAATATGAACTTAAGAGGAAATGTCCTCAAATATTGTTTTGAAAAAGTAAAATATCAAAAAAACAATTAAAACATCAATTAAAAAAGTGGAGGAAATTGTTTTTTAAAGATTTATTATGGTGGGAACATATTTCCAGGACAATAAATTCTTTCAATTTTGTCCTCATAGCATGTGCGTTCGATTTATGTAATATTTTTTTGGTATATTAACGAACGCATAGAACTCTTGTTCCAGATACATACTGAATGCATGAAATACACGTTCGAGATATACACCGAACGTGAGATTGTTTGAAAGGATATTGGTAATTTGATATGGAGTACTGTATATTAAGGACACCGTATATAGCATTATCGCTTCGTGTTAATGGGCTTTATGGATGAAATGATCTAGTATGAAGACGTATTACTATTCCCTATTAACAGAATGTCGCTTACCATTATGAGTTGAAAACAAGCCGCTGTGGCTAAATTGTAGACACGCTGCTATGCTCTTAGGAAGCAGTGCTAGAGCATCTCGGTTCGTGTCCGATGGAGTAAGTACTGGCTTGGTTTTGTTATTTCCATGACCTGTATCATCTTATTGCCAATAGAAAAGACAATGGAAGAGTATTGATTGCAAGAAGAGCCACCATTCTTGATATGACGAACCAATATTTTTGGTATGAAAAACATGGTTATACTCAAACTGCATGTATAGAAGTCAGGGTAATTTATCCTGCAACAACAATTGTTGCATTAACTGTTGTTGCTCATTGATCACCTGTGGCTGCTCGTCTTGTGACGATTGATGCTGCTGCTGTTGCACGTTATCCTGCGATTGCTTCTCCAGCTCCTCTTGTGAAAGCTGTTGGTTTTCATCTTGCCAAGCCCAGACGATATCTTGAAGTCCTGGTCTAACACCCTCATTCAACATCTTCTGAAATTCTAGAGTATCGCCGCTGGATTTCTTTACCTCCACTAAATGAAACTCAGGTGTAACCTGAAATATCTCTGCATCGACAGCCAAAATACCTTTTCTGCCTTCTATCAAACCCTCAAACCTCAATCCACCCGCGTCCTTTTTCCTAAGCTTCAGATTTAGATGCTTGGCAATTTCTTCCAGTTTAGTATAAATGGCTGATACAGGTTGCTTAGAAGTAAACCTTGCTTCTCTTTTTCTGGAAGGTTCCTCGAACAATCTGGACAGGTCAAATCCAGCAGAGAGAGAGATTATATCAAATGCATTCAAGCTGGAAAGCCTTGGCATATCTCGCCTGTCCTCATCCAGATCAGATTGGACGTCTACATTTGAAGATATAAGCTTCTTGAAATCTGCATGTGTTACAGACCTAGAGATTGTACCCCTCCTAAACCAAGGGTTTTCCTTGATCTTTGCAATCGATATTCTTGTATTTGGATTTGGATCCAGTATTCTTGCAAGCAACTTGCGCACTTCGGGTGGAAACCATCCGGGACATTTGTATTGGGCTTTACCAATTTTCCGGTACATCTCCACTAAATTTTGGTCTTGAAAGGGAAGGTAACCAGCCAATAGGACATATAGAATGACCCCACATGACCAGACGTCTGCTTTTGCCCCATCGTACCCTTTCCTGTTTATTACTTCTGGAGCAACATAGGCAGGAGTTCCACAAGTGGTGTGTAGGAGACCATCTTGGCGCTTCGAGTTTGTAAGAGCGCTCAATCCAAAATCAGAAATTTTCAGGTTATCATACTCATCTAACAGTAAATTTTCAGGTTTCAGATCCCGGTGATATACACCTCGACTGTGGCAGAAGTCTACAGCATTAATCAATTGCTGGAAGTACCTTCGAGCAAGGTCTTCCTTCAGCTTCCCCTTCGCCACCTTTTTAAAGAGCTCACCGCCCTTGGCATATTCCATAACGAAATATATCTTAGTCTTGGTGGCCAAGACTTCATAAAGATGCACAACGTTAGGGTGTTTAACTAGTCTCATGACAGATATTTCTCGCTTAATCTGCTCGACCAGACCAACTTGCAAAACCTTGTCCTTGTCAATCACTTTAATGGCTACACTCTCACCAGTCGAAATACTCCTCGCATAATAAACCTTAGCAAATGTTCCTTGGCCCAACAATCTCCCTAACTCATACTTTTCCATCAGAAAAGACTTGTTGTAATCCTACGACAAAAAATTGCAAGTAATGTGCTACTATTCCCCCTGCTTCTATATAGATATATTCCCAAGTAGGATTACGTATATCTAATACTCTCAACCATCCTCCAACGCATTGTGCATTAACAAAACCCTTAGTTCTAGAATTCTTAGACAACCTCTCTCTTTTGGTGTCAAGTATTTGATAAGCTACCTCTAACACGTTGAATATCGTCAAACACAAATGAATGATGTTGTAGAGAGACAACAACCTTATGAGCATCTGTAGAATGACTCCAAATACTGTAACACATCTTTCAGCATTTCCAGTTGCCTCTAGTGGCACTAGAGAACAATTTCCTCAACATAAATGACAGGCTTCCACCAACCACTCAAAGATCCAGCCAGAATAATACAATAAGTCTGTCAATAACAAGAATAATGTCGATAATTAGCAGGCCTAAACGAACCAGGGATATTACATAGTAAAGCACTTACATTTTACACCTCAATAACTTCAAATTGCAGCAAACAGTAATTGTATAGAAATCTCATGTTGCAAATTGAGAACAGTAGCAAGCTTCTTATTAAATGTGAATAGAGAGAGGTATTTGCAAAATCTTAGTACATTGCGCACCATATCATTATCAGCTGGTATCTTAGTTCTGATTAATGTGAACCTCAACCTTAACATGTAATCTAGGATCATTATACGTGCACTCGGAGCTGCAAAGATCAAGGAGATAAAATCACTACTATAATTTCAAATAGCATTTGAGTAAGAAATAAACTTAGGAAATCTTTTAGATTCCAAATATTATGCCAATAGTTAATTACCACCACAAAACATGAGGGAAAAATGCAGATAAATCTGATTTCAAAATGTTATTACAACATCCATAATTTCCTTCGATGGACATGATTTTAAAGCACCTATTTAATAGAATATACACTGCAATAGTTAGTGTAGTATTGTTTTAGAGGCTAGCTTGAGTAGCAACAAAATAAAGGTTTTCTCTAAGTACACCGATAAGGGTACAAATTCGAAGAGAAAGAATGCAAACCAATATGTGTTGGCAATCTGGCATTCCATAACGAGTCGTTGCTGACTACGTCTACTACAAAATTAGTCGACAAAATGAGTGTAACCTCCCAGCTCAAATCTTATTCATTCCAGGAACCAGATAATCAAGGGAACCTCAATTTGTTTGTCTACATATGAAACACACAAAAATGGATGCTTTAATTTTAATTTCATTTTCAAGATATCACCTCATCAAAACAAATTAGAATATCAACAACACAAAAAAATCAGTCCATCACATATTCAGAAGTTGACCAGCATTCAAAAAAACTCCATACTAAACTCAATAACTAACAAAAGGGAAACAAATTTTAACAAAGTTGCAATCTTCAACTGATTAAATAGCATAAAAGATTATGAGCACCCTTATTAATTTTTATTTTTTTAAAATCCCTTGAATTCAATCATGGAAACAAAGAATTAAAGACCATACATTTGGAAAAACTTCCACAAAACAATCAATCAATCAATCAACTAGCAAGCTCAAAATAAAAACAAAAAGTCAACCAAGAATCAGAAATAGTCCATATCCAACTCAATCACAAACAAAAGGGCAACCAATTTGGAAGAAAATAACAATCTTGAAATGATCTTAAGTACCTGCGGTGAGATCGAGAAGTTGATGATGATTTGTATAAGGAGAAACAAAGAAAAAAATTAAAGAGTAAATGAAGAAATTCAGAAGGCTTAATTAAAAACAAAATTTATGTAATTATTATTAATAGTAATAATAGACAGCTTTGCAACTCAACTATGAAAGACGAAAGTTAACGAGGTACATAGAGAAAGGAGAAGTTTACACATGTGATGAGAGTCCACGTAGGACGGTGTCCGAAGCCGACATAATGTGTACTTTGGGGTGAGTATTACTTTGAGAACATAGTAAAGCTTGAAACAATTTGAACATAGTTTAGTTTGAAAAAACAGGGATCACTATACACACCTAAATAGTGGGTTATTATTACATTAATTTTCAACTTTCTTCACGAAAACGTCTTAAAACCAGGGCTTAATTTCTGTTTGATTAATTTAATTGATTGTGTGCCAAAATAATTTATCAACTTAAATTTTAATTGATTTTTCGTCTGGTTAAATATTGATTTCATTCATATGTTAAATTTATTTATTAACTGATAATATTTAATTGATTTTTACTACATTCAAAAGATTAATCAAAAACAAGTTAAAGCTTAAAGACACAAAACTCAATTCTACCTAAATCATCCAAGGCTCCTACCCTAGTGGTATCTGGCTCGAGCCTCTTTCCAAGAAGTCTCGAGTTCAAATGTCGTTGTGCATACTCTCATTTGCTTAGTTTAGAAATATAATGTATTTCCTATCGCATGACCATTTGTAAATACTATTGTTTGAACGAAAAAAAATTCTACCTAAGCCACCCGGGGCCTTGCTCTAGTGCCAACCACGTTCTGTGCCAACAATGCTAACATGACCCTCATCATGACACATTAAATTTCTCAATTAATGGTTCACACACCACATCCAAAACACCCACTCTATCTCAACACTCACCAAACTACAAAGTACGCACTCTCTCTCTCTCTCAAACAACACCAAACAACCATTCTTTCTTCAACAACAACAAAAATCCTTCAAGAAAACAACAAAATCGGCCCACATTTTTAATCGAACAAGGTATGAACCTAAAAATTATTACTTTTCTCAAATTTTTGGCGAATTTTTGCTGATTTGGATTTCAATTTTTAGTTCATATATACACAAAAATTAGTTCATCACTCGATCTCATCTCTCAAACACTTGAGTACAGATTGATATATAACTCGTTCGATTGAATAGTTATTCATCCTATTTAGCTTCAGCAAAAATGGTGAGTTTCTTCAAATTCAATTGTTATACGAGATCTGGCCTAGTTGGACAAGAAAAGTAGTTAATACATCAATTAAATTTTCATAGATTTCTACACATTGATTTTTATGTCAAAGATGTCGTTCAACTTACCAGGCATGCATGAACAAAACCTGTGCATAAGAGATAACAAGACCAGTACCTTCACAGTTCTTGTTACAATTCACTTAACCACCAAAGTAGTCAACTTTATCTTGTTTAAATCATAATACCATTAGAGTACTTTCAAACTTAATTAGTTAACGTCGGATGACTTTTGAACTCGAACAATACTTTTGTACTCTTAACATAAATTCTAAGAGTATATTTGCACTCCACCATGTATTCGCAGAGTATATTTGAACTCTAACAATATCAAATTTCGTTAATTAAATAATGTCAGAGTACTTTGTACTCTAACATGTTTTTGCAGAGTATATTTGCACTCCACCACGAAGAATATATAACTGGGCTGGAGTACTTTTGTACTCTGACATAAATTCTCAGAGTATATTTGCACTACACCACGAAGAATATATAACTCGGTTGGAGTACTTTTGTACTCTGACATAAATTTTATGAGTATATTTGCACTCCACCAAGAATAACAAATGCACAAGTAAATGTGTTGTATACTTCATGTGAGAAGAATTACTAGAACACACAATTTCATTGAAGCTACATATGCATGTTTTCTTGCTCGGTTTGATTTTCGAACCGGTTACGATTCGGTTAAACGGATCGTAATTCGTTTCCACTCGCTCGGTAAAACCGTTTATAATTTTTTATAATTAAAATATAGTTAAATTAAACGTATCGTTCGTACTTTGTCGCAAATCGCTCGTTAACCGTTGGCTCGTTAATCGTTCGTTAAAATGTTTTATAATACTTCTTTTAATTTAAAAAATTATACCAAATATAGCCTAATTATCCAATTTGCGAGTGGAAAACGGATTACGACTGAAACGATTAGCGTACCGAGCGAGCGATTTTTATTTCGAACAGATTAACGAACCGATTTTTTCGAATTTATCGAACCGATTAACGATTCGGTTTTTTCCGAATTAATTTCGAACCGGTTACGAATCAAACTTTCGAACCGGTTTTATTAACGGCCCTATTTGCGAGTGAACCGATTTGATTACCGGTCCGAACCGGTTTGGTCCAAAACCGGCTCGTTAACAGCTTTATCTATGAGTACTAACACAACTGCTCAAACTATTGCTCCTGACATTACCTATGTATATATGGTAATTGAAACATGCGTTCAAACATTGATTTCGGATTTTTCTTTTTTTGTAAATTAACGATGAAAGTATGCGTATAATAGTATTAGACATAACAAATACAGAGATTACTAACTACTAGATGTTTGTACACAGTCCAGCATGTGCGAACTCGTCCATCGTATTTATAATATACGATCTTTTATTAATAAATAAATATATTATTTCTATGTAATACTACCTCTGTTTTTTTTATCGGACGTTTTAGGCTTTTGGTTTCATTTTTCTTAATATGATGTTTTACAATTTCAATGTACTTTTTGCTAACTTTTTTCATTGGAAGTGTCAATTAACCAATAATATAGTGACAATCAATTGAAATTTTACATTTTCAATGCACTTTTTGACTACATTTAATTTTTTTCTTAATCTATGTGAAAATTCTAGAACGTCATATAAAAAACGGAGGGAGTACTATTATTTAATTCATCTTAAATAACTAAATTTAAATTTGATGAGCAAAATAATATAACTTTCTAAATCATTTTCAAAAAATGAAGGTAAAGTATAGTAATGTTTATAGATAATTATTGTACATGTTTATAAAAAATAAATAATTTTAATTAGTCATATCTCCTATATATTAGGAGAATATGGGGCTTTATATGGCTTCAAAATAACTTTAAACTCTCCCCTTCCCCCAATTATATAGTAAGATATATTAAGATAAAGTGTTAAGAGGAAATAGTATGAGACAATTTTATCTAATGAAACTTGAACCCAAGACCTCTTACATGGAAGTTTGGTCAGATGCCACCTAATTATTAAGCCAGCAAAATTATGAAAATAAAAACCAACCCGTCAATTTGAAGGAAAAGATGAATGATAGGAACTTATTGGTATTGATTATGAGATGGAGTTGAGAGGGAATTATTTGATGGGCTGGCCTCACAAACCACCACGGGTCTTTCCAGCACGTTTTGTCCTCACTCACGTGCTCATCATGACACTTCCCAGTGGTCACCCATCCCAGAATTACCTCAGGTCAAACACGCTTAATTTTGAAGCTCTTATGAGTTGGGCTACCGAAAAGAAGATGCATCTTGATGATATGAGTAGTATCAATCAAATCATATCAAACATATCACATTGCCCACTCTGGGTCGGGTATTATAATCTCCCCCACTAAAGTACTCAACGCCCTCGTTGAGCCACATCCACATCTAGGACCGTACAATCCATGTGAAACTCTAGAGGTGGCTACTACGGCCTCAAGAGGTGTCTCCCGTTCTCGACGTAGCACTTTGCGCCGCATAGCACTTTGTTCTCACATTTCGGATTAGATCAATATATGTTTGGTCTCGTTGATTCTCATTTTCTTTTCTTCAATAAAGCTTGGTCCTCTTGACCGGTGATTGACCTTTCATCATTGTCACCACATCTAATATTTTAGTAGCTTTATGTAAATATTATGGCAAGCATCAATTGCATATAGAATGACATTAGTCTTGTGACTGCTAAATATGATTCTAACATGGCTATGAGATAAATCATTTAAGGTAAATCTATGTTTAAGTCATCATTAAAAAACAAGGTGTACGGACTCATAGTCCAACACTGCGTTCGAGTCCTGACAAGACATCCTAGTAAAAACATATGTCTCTGCCCCCGTTGTTATTGTAGGATTTACTTTCAGTATGATATCGTTTGACAAGAAAAAGTAAGATTTGATCCATCGTATTAGGTTCGCTTGACCAGTTATGGTTGTCCCAATACGACGTATGTAAATTTGTTTTTTTTTTCTTGTATAAACATCGTCATTGCTTGAATATTGCATTAAGTCCACATACCTACTGAAATTATCAAAAGTGGTTGTTAAAGTCCACCAAGCATGATCCATTAAATGAGACAACAACCTATAAAGTAATAAATAACCCTTCAAAAAAAATTCAAACTTTGTTTTTGTACATAAATTTAACGAGGTATCACTAGATTAAATGTTTTTGATGTCATTATTAAATAAAAGTTGGCGTTATTGTTCTAAAAAACAAATTACAAGTTAGGTCCAACCACTCATACAAGCGGTTGCCTACAAACGTAATAATGTCACTAGATCATGCAGGCAAGAATGAAAAAAGTAAACGGCTCGAAACTCTCAACTGGCTAAGTTGTAATATATAGAAAAATGGATTTGTGTTTTTTCTTTGATCAATTCTTCGACGTTATTTGTTTATGTTGGTAGTTGCATGTAAAGAACATGTTCATTGAAAAAACAAAAAATGTTAATTAAAGAATAATCCGACATGCTATATATGTTTTCCTCGCTCGAGCCATATATATCATCTTAAAGAACATGTGCATGGTTATGACAAAAAAAAGTAAGGCTTAAATTATTCCTGCCTCCTCAACATTATTTGTTGATTTGGTCAGTTTGCTTTTGGAAATTTTAAAATTGGTATAGTTATGCCCTAAATTGGTTATTTTTGGGATTCCATCCCCTTTATACGCTAAAGTTGACGAATTTTAAATTTTAGCAAAAAACAAAATAAAAATTCAATATATATTAGGTTTTGAGGGCAATTTAAATATTCAAATGTTCTCCACCTTCTTTTTAGATAAATATAATTATAATAGAAAATAAAAAGTAAAATAATCCCTATCCCTACTCCGGCCCGATCACTGAATCTTCAGACCTGAGATCCTCTTCTCCAATAAAATTCCACCCTCTTGAATCCTCCAAGCGCCACCAACCCTCTTCCCCATAATCCTCCTAGTGCAGGCTACCACTTTTTCCTGTCGCCCCCTCCCCTTAAAGCCTCTTAACTCCGGCCATCCACTTCTCTTCTCCATAAACGTGCTCTGGCCACCACCCCCACCCAACGGCATCCCTTGAACTTCTTCCCTGCAAACTTGTTGTTCTCTTGAAGCCTTCCATTACCGACAAATTTGGGGTGGGGTGCAGTGAACATGACATGTTAAGGGTGGTGGTGGTGGGGGGGGTTGATTATGCCTTAAAGAAAGCCATAATGTGTTTTTCTTATTATATGTTGTTGGATTACAATTTTGCCCTATTAAAACTTAAAATCAACCAATTTTAACTTGAAAAATAGACGGAACCCCTAAAATGACCATTACCGATAGTTCGGGAGACAAGTAAACCGATTTTAAAACTTCAGAGGGCAAGCTGGCCAGATCGTCAATTCCTTTATCATATTATCATAATGAGGCTTATTATATTTTTCAATTAATTTTTTTATGAACTCATATTGTGATAATAAATTATTTGTAAATTACAAAAATAAATGTGCATCATAAGAATTACTAAACAAATATATCATTTTTATGTAAAATTATTTAACTCATTTTAAATAAGCTTAGTACTGACGGGTAGTTATTATGTGAAATATTGATAATAATAAAATAATTTATATTAGTTTATATTCCTATAATTTATGAGATCATGAGACTTCAAAATAACCTGGAAAGTCTAAACCTCTAATTTATATTAGTTTATATTATTATAATTTATATTAGTGTATATTCCTATATTAGATTATACAATGTTTAATGGAAGAAATGACTGTTTTCATATATATATATATGCTAATTTTATTTTACTCTTATTATCAAATCACAATCAATTAAAAAGTCGTACTTTTGTTATTTATCATTTGATTTTTATCTTATTATAATCAGATAATAACATCCAAAACTTCTGGTTATAGTATGGGCAGGAAACTTCCGAAAATAAATTATGAATTTATTTCTTATTAGAACTCCTAAAGCTTTATTTAAATATAATTTAAAGTGTTAAATTCTAGTGCTTAACTTTTTTTTTTTTTTTATAAATTAGCGATGAGGTGAAATTTCGAACCCATGACCTTCTGTCACTAGCGAAAGCCTTTTCCACTGGGCTATTCGAATATCTCGAAATTCTAGTGCTTAACTTTTAAATATTGATTGAGATATTTCTATGTGCCAAGTATAGTACAAATTTGTAGTATGACATAAATTCAGCTCTATAAATGACGTTAAATAGTTTTTGTAGTACATTCGTCCGCCCACAAGTTTATTATTTGTCGAAGAAATTCTTATTTAAATGTTTGTCAGGTTCAATATTTAAAGAAACGATATTTTAGCTATACATAAGTAAAAAATTCAATAAAAAATATATATAATAAGGTATCTTGTTTTATTACATTATTAACTGCAAACAAGCATATTCATATTATTTTATTGCAATCGTCTCATTTTCTATATGAAGTCAAATTTGTTGCCTTCTCGTGCCGATTTTACAATCAGAATCTTTAATGATATCGTATTTGTATATTGACCACAATCCTGGCAAACTTAATGATGATAAATAAACATTTTTGAGAAGGATGAAATTATCGTCCGAACAATACCACACATTCCCATCATAAAGTACATGAAATAGATAAATCACAAAGGCAAGTCAACTGATGCGGGTCGGATAGAGCGATGAATAAGCATTAAATCTTAGAGATATAACTATATATATAAGTCTCAAAACTCCATCAATAGCTTATTTGAGTTGCAACCATTTCTTGATTTCTTAAAGCTAGTAACCCTGCAACTGCTAGTTCTGCCTTCCCTTAGCAAGGCCCTCCACGACGATCAATGGCGTCTTCATCCTCTACCGATTCAGATGATCTCGAAAGGTTACGAAACCCGAAACATTACTTGCAGAAGCAGATGGTCCCGGATTGGTCAGATCTTGCGTTGAGACCAATCCGAACCAAGCCAGAAAATAAGCCCCGTCCATCATCAGAGTATTATCCAGAGTCGCCTGTTGTTGTTCCTTTCCACTGGGAATCTCAACCTGGAACGCCAAAACTAGGGTCCGGAGACAGCTTCATTGCTCCTCCGGCCCCTTCACCTACGTCGTTTCAGGTCCCATCGTCTCCATACAACCCGACTCCACGTGCACAAATACGACAATTTATTTCCACATTTGCATATGATGGTTCAAAAGACTATAAATCACCTTCATCGATTTTTAGCTTCAGTATTCGTCGACGATCAAAAGCCAGCTCCTGCAATTGCTGCTGTTCAATTTTTTGCTTCCGCATTCGTAGACGATCAAAAGCCAGTTCATGTAGTTGCTGCTATAGTATGCGATGAAGATCTTTTTATAGTCGTTGACCTCAATAACATCATTATTGTTCATGTCTTTTTCGTTTTGTTTTTGTCTAAACCAGAACTGTATTAGTCGTAAGGCTGTGTAAGTATATATTTTGATATGGATATATATTTTATTTCATGTGGCATTTGTATAAACATTGTGATGAAATTTGAAAACTCGTTATGTTTAAATGTGTTGTTTCGTATTATAAGCGTATTGCTTGTGTTGTAATTTGCTAGTATAATTGAATCTTTTAGAGACTGAATGAAGACCATAGAATTCGACTGTAAAGGTACATAAACTTCAATAGGAAAACACCAAGACGACTCGGACTGATTTAGCAGCTAAATCGGACTTACAATAACAGATTTTGTAAAAATGGACACACGGGACAACAACTGAAATCAGAGCTAATTGAATTAGCATGGTGGAAGATCAGGTGGTGGAGGCTCGACAGATTGCGATTTTCCTTTTCCATTCTCTACCACAAAAGCCATTCCTAACCCCCATGTTAGATGTGAATCTATGTGACAATGCATCAGCCATACACCTGCATAGTTGTTCAACGTCGTCTTTAGTAAGTTTCAAGATAAAATAGTGTATGTAAAGTTGTAGGGTCGGTTCCATACCTGGATTGTCAGCTATGAATCGAATGACTGACCATCCTCCAATAGGAACATTTATCGTATTCCTGACAGGCGGATCAACAAGGTTGAATTTCGCTGTGTCAGTTCTAGCATTGAAGTTACCAAAACCTTGTGCAACAACGAAGAAATGGTATCCATGGAGATGGATAGGATGATCCTCTGTAGTGCCAATAGCTGTATCTTGTAGGACGATTTGAACTCTTGATCCGAACTTTATCTTGTACATCTTAGTCCCCCTACGAGGGGTCCATAAGGCGCGACTTACATTTCCTGTGTAATCGAATTGCACAGGTGGAACAGGAGGAAAGTCTGTGGTGAAAACACCTGGAATGTTATTGTAATAAGCTTGTAACAATGATGTCCTCCTTGGAAGAACAAATGAAACATTGTTCATACTAGCAGCAAATTGTGTGTTATTAGGCCCTTGACATGTTGGCCCTGGACGGCAGTTGAAAAAGCCTAATCCCACTGTGAAAAACAGGTTTTCATTTACGGAAGTAGGGACTTTTCCGAAGGCAGGATTGCCCCTCATCTGTCTTGTGAATGCTGTCACAGTAGCCGTGTCATTGAAGCTTGGTAGTGTGGGAAGGACTGGTCTTGTTGATGATCTTGTTCTGCTATTCCTGTACTCGAGAATAGCAGTTGTGGTTGTATTGTCGAAGCCAGCATTTTGCGCGCTTTGGTAAGCTCTTGCTGCCATGTAATATCTACCTGGTCTTTGATCAGCGGTCAGGAGAACATTTGTTGTCTGTCCGGGTCCAACCATGATAACCCTTGTTGTGAAAGGTTTTGCATAGGCAGCATCATTCCCAACAACTGTTAATCTGTGGTTTGCTACTGTGAAGAAAAGTTCTTGATTGAGTGCAGCATTGACGACCCTAAGAAGAACGGTTTCTCCAGGCGTCACAGGGACTTTAAAGGTACCTTGTCTTGAGCATCTGTAAAGGTCTCCAGGTTGACCGTTTATAGTATAAGCATCTGAGACATTTGGGGCTGCTCCGGTGGACAAAGCCTGACTCATAACATCAAGAACATTCCTATTCCACCATTCCCCTGTTGAAGTTTGTGAAACATAATGTGATTAGCTCTCAACTTCGCCTTTTCTGTTGAGAAATATTAAATAGTTTAAGATATTACCGATCAAAATGGGGACGTCAAGCTTAGGACTTGAAAAGGGAAATGAAGATCCTGATTTCGGCAAAATGATAAGAGCCCCATACACAGTTGCCCGAAGCCACCTACTATGTGCATGCCACCAAAGTGTGCCTTCTTGATTTTCAATCTTGAAGCGATAAGTGTAAGTTGCTCCTGGTTTAATCGGGCATTGTGTTACATATTCCGGTCCATCTGCCCATGGAGTTCTCATCTGTCTAATTCCATGCCTGAAATCACACGACATTTGAGCCCGATGAATACTAGAACACTGAGTTAAGTAGAGTATATAACTTTACCAATGTATTGTGACATTATATTGAGCTCTATTCAGGACTCTGACGACAAGGGAATCGCCATTTCTGACGATTATCGTTGGCCCCGGAAATTGGCCGTTCACTGAGATTACATTATGCGTTCTGCATAATCTTGTCACTGGCATCGCTCCAACCTATTCCAAATATATATTTGTTATTGTTCCATACAAAGGTATATTAGCAAGCATACACAAAATGTACCAAGAAAAACGCGGTATTCGACATACGATAAATTGATGGTAATGAGTTTCTGCATTTGTCAAAGAAGCAAAGATATTGAACAATGCAAAACACACAATAGTGAGCAAATTAGCCACCCCCATCTCTCTTTGTTCCCACCCAAACTTCCTTGTTTGATGAAGTTGTGATGTTTTTATGCTTGAATTTGATCTTATGAGTAGGCATATTTATAGTACTAGGATTACTAACATGAATTTCTACACAAGAATATTATTGTCAGAATAGTTTTTTGGTGAAATAAAATATATAAACAAAAAAGTTAACTTTGTGGGAGTAGTTTAGGAGTCAGCTGAGGTAGGAAAATTGAGGGGAAACAAAGTCTAAAGACACTACGGATTTGGTGAACTCACTGGCCACTAACTCCTAAGCTTATGACCACAATGGCTATAATGCCAGCCCAGTCTAATGAGCGCGCATTCGACGAATAGCGACTGCGGATCTTCTAGGGCAAGGGCCAACTCAAATTTGTTGACTCTTTGAGGCATATCCCACTATTTACCTCTTCGTGATGATCCAGGACATGATACAGCGATATAGCGGGACTCTTATGACGAGGATATCATAAGTTTTGTTATATGGACTAAAAACAAAAAACAAATGTCGGAGGAAATATGCGTTGTTTATGGTCAATGATTAGGTAGAACAACGACTTATTATTTGACAATTATTGAACGTTTTGGACTTTTTATTTACTTAAAAAGTTAATTAAACAAGTAAATCAGTTTACACCAATATTCCAGGACTAGTAGTTAGTGGTTCTACTTTGTTGAAATTAGATGTGTGTTAAATTGAAGTCTAAGGCACTGATTAGTGATTGAAATGCAGGTCAACAAAAAAGTAGGAATAACACAAAATTAGTCGTCACCTAATGTTGTATTGAAAGAATTCATATAAAATCTAGATTTGAATTCTTTTTTTTTCCCTAAGGAAGTTGAATTTTTCTTTACTTGTGATCGAGGCCCCTTAGCCAGAAAGATTGTAAATTAAGGGATGTGTACTAGGAACATTTTTGTGACGGAGAAGATCAATCGGATACAAGATTAAAGGAAACCCTTGCAATATTTTAGCAACATATTATCTCTACGTGAATTGGAATTATTGATGTCTGAATTTAAAACTAGATTATGGCCTTGGAGGCTAATTTGATTAGTTTCATAATTCATACCAAAAGAACATCTTTTAATTCATTTTCTTGATTATTTTGTTCAATTTTGTATCAATACAAAAAGAAAGTTGTGTACATTTTATTTTGTTGGATAAAATGATTTATCGTGAATCCAAAATTTGACAGCATTATATTTGTTCAATGAGTTGTGCACGAAAATGAAACGGGAGTGAGGAAGTTTGGGAAAGGATTAAGCCGCACATATGACTATATGAGGAAGAGGAGCGGGAGAAAAAATTCCACTTAATAACTAAAGGCCTTCCATACCATACTAAATGAATTACTCCGTATTTATTACTCCCTTCGTCCCTAATCGTGCGTTTAGAGTGGGATGAATATAGGTGAGGGAAACATTTAAAATTAATCTAGGTTAGGGGAATATAGGTGAATCTAGGAGAAACTATTATAATTCATGTTTGGATCCATTACCCTTCAATAGGTTATTTGTCTTTCAGACAACCACGAGACCATCTCAGTTTCACAAGGGTTCTAAGAACGATCATCTGTTGCACCGAGATCTGATCCAGATCATGACCCTTCAATAGGTAAAACAATATAATTAATAACTTGCAAAACAATGTACTGACATTTATATCCTTCTCTTTAATATTATGTAAAACATCCCGTTTTTGTTCGCAAATTATTATTCAAGTGGTATTAGAATAGAAACATTAGCAAAACATAAATATTTTTAACAATGAAAAAAAAGTAACAATCTTTCGTGTCAGAATTAGTATAACTCAAGTGATTAGGTTCGCATGGCATTTATACTACCTCAACTCAACAATGCGATGAAAAGAGACCACCTTTGGGAAATGGAAAACATAATAAGGATAAGGGCAAATGACTTATGACATCACTCACCTTCGGAAAAAATCCAATTACATCACTTATATATAATAACGAGTGAGGTATATTTTCTTGGAGAAAATTGTGTGAACAACGAGGGATGGTATATCTTTTTGGAGGCAAATAATATTGATGGAGGGAAATATTATTGGTATGTATTTTAGTCTGATATCATAATTTAAAAAAAAAATAATCCATTAACCTAACATTACCCACCGATTTGGGGGTGAATGATTTGAGGGTGAATGAGCATAAATATGTTAACCTAAATTAACCTAGATTCACCTACATTAACATTAAAAATTATTATTTTTGGTTCCAAACGGGGTGAATGATAAATTTCACCTAGACTCACCTAGGGTCACCCCAATTCAAACGAACCATAAAAGATTGTCACATTTTTATTTTTGTTAGTCAAACATTACAAAATTTGATCATGAATTCTCATTAAACGATAAGAAATAATATAGTCTTGTGGGACCTTGTTAGATTCGTCTGAATATATATTTTTGAAATATTAACTTTTTATAATTTTTCGCATGTAGAATAATAGATATTTATGTTTTAAATCGTGTTTTGTTGACCACCAAAAATCAAAATGTGACAATCTTTTAGAGACGGAGAGAGTATTAATAGATGTGTGTACAATTCTGTCCGTACGATTTCATTTATCGTACTTAAATATATAATTTTCGATCAATTTTCCACGAACTTATAATGATAAAATAAATATACCATTTTGTGTAACTCGTCTTAACTAAGTCTAAATACAATGTGTTGAATAATATAAAATTTTGGCAAAGTCCTTCAATATTCATATATATAATTAAATAGTAATTATATTATTTTTCCTTCCTATAAAGTAGGAGATCATGGAGCTTCATATTCGCTCGCCCGTCCAATCCGGATACTATTCTTTACTGGCTAGCTCTTTCCTCTGACCGGAATATATAACTTCTAATTTCCCCTCTCACATTATATATAGGATAGATTACGTCAAGGGCCTCGCTCGAGACATTGCCACTTGATGACTTGGTTTAATTGCCGTTGTAACTTGACAACTTGTACTACATTCTAATTGTAATTTCAATGTTTAGTTTCATAATACACAAAAAAGTTCTATAAATTAGTAATGTTGGAATTGGCCAAATTTATTAATTTATAGAGTTTTTAAAAAAATAAATGAAGACTTTCCGATGTATGATATGAGTACCACTGTACCATAGTTCATAAGTACTTGTAGTGAATTGAACTACAAAGGTAAAAATATATCATGTTTAGACGTTCAAAATTTAGAAGAAATTGTGGCTATTGTAATTGAAAGCAGTGTTGACAATATAATTGAAGGTGATAGAGAGTTTCCGAGACCTATTATGTAAAAGGAGATATTTTTGGCATGTAAAACTCTTAAAGAAAATTTGTTGCAATATGAACACTAAAGCAGAACTATTAGAAGGAAGAAGAAAAATTAAAAATTATATTCAACAAGATTTGAACGAAATAGAAAATCATATTTTCACTTAATTCTAATAATATACTGTAACTTTTTTCATTCGAAGAATTATAAAATTTAAGATTCTTATGGGAGCTATATATATTATTAATAATTTCAAAAAACAGTTATTATCTATTTATGATTTTTTTTTAATTCTTTAAACTAGCCCAAATCGGACTTGAAGAATTTTTGCCTTTTATAAAAATTCAATAGTGTTACACAATACTATCGTAAGAGTATAAACAAAGCAACTTACGTGTTTTTTAAGAGTGAAAGTACTAATTTGTCCAAAAATGAACTACTCCCTCGGTTTCCCTATAGTTGTCTTTATAAACTTATATTTTTTATTTGGCGTATTTTCATGTAGGCACCTGAATTAAGTAAATTACTTCAAATAAATACTTATACGCTTTTACCTTTCAAGTTAACATTTGAATACGATTTTTGACACCTGAACTTTGTAAAATCCGAATTTTCTGCCTGACATGGGTATTTTAGGCAATCCACATCCAAAAACTAACCTATTAACATCCTAACTTAACCATACCTTCATTACCTAGTAATGAAGGTATGGTTAAGTTAGGATGTTAATAGGTTAGTTTTTGGATGTGGATTGCCTAAAATACTTATGTTCAGAATAGTTTTCGATTAAAAAGGCTGAAATTTTCGATTTTACAAAGTCCAGGTGTCAAAAATCGCGTTTAGGTGCTAATTGAAAGGTAAAAGAGTACACGAGCTTATTTGAAATGATTTCCTTAGTTCATGTGCCTATATGAAAAAAGGCCTTTTTGTTTTAAAATACTTCGTTCTAGTATAGAAAATTGTACCTTTTATTAAGTTATCAACTAGTCAATGATATAGCTTCAATTGTTTGCCATTTTATATTTTAAATATATTTTTGAAGTAATTTTATTTTTCGTAATCTATATGCGAATAGTTAGAGAGATAATTCTAAAGCAATGGAAAGAGTAGTATTTTCACTCCTAAAAGTACTATATGCTTTGGAGGGTGTGTCATGTGTGTATAACACCTCAGTTTGATATGGAGTAATATATTAATGAGAATGGGGGCAAGACAATGTTTTTGGATGGATCTATCAAATCTTCACTTTTGTTTCCCATGAGATGTTATTGATCAACATAGATATTATCTTGCCCTTGATCAACATAGATATTATCTTAAGTCAATTCTAAAGAGCATTAAAACATCCAACTTTAGGAATATATCTGATCTGTTATAAACACCAAAATAGTGATTTTGGGAGTGAAAGTACAAAATTATGCCCCCCTCCCTATTTGTAAGTGTAACAATTGGGGGACTTTACAAAGGGCTAAAATAGTAATTTAGAGAGTAAAAAAACACTGTTTCAGTGTTTGTTGTTGCCAGAATATCTGAATACTGGATAGAGAAGGGAGACAAAAGAAAAGCATACAACCCCTAAAGTTACAATATTGACACATACTTATACTTTTCCTCCTAAACATTCTTCATTACTCTTCCCTTTCTATACCTTTCCTTACCTCTTAAGACTTTGTCCCTTCATAATTCATATAATCATCTTCTCCATTAGTAAAAATCCTCATGTTTTCCGATCGGGACTTGCGGATTGGAACACCTCATTCTCATTCTATCTCAACAATGGCAGAAAAAATCCAAAGCATAGAAGCTCCACAATATAACTCGAAAGCGAGTAAGTTCAATTACCATTTCATCTACAAAGCTGTTATTGTTTCAATTTTCATAGTTATAGTTCCATTATTATCTTCTCAAGCTCCAGACCATATGAACCAAAACTTTCATCCAAGAAGTAAGGAACTTCTTCAGCTTGTTTTTGTTGTTATAGCTGTGTCTTATAGGTTATTTAGTAAAAGAAATGAAGACTCAGAGAAAGAAAATAGCTCTACATTTGATAATGCACATTCTTATGTATCTACATTACTTCAAGTTTCATCAGTTTTCCATGATGAGCATGAAAAACCATCCTCGTTCGACGACAACAACAAGATTCAAACATGGAATTCTCAGTATTATAGGGGTGAAACAATGGTGGTGATTGCTAACGAAGACTATGTTCATCAAGAACAGAGGACAACAAGTTCGATTATTGAAGAAAAGCCATTGCTTTTGCCTGTAAGAAGTTTAACATCACATGTCTCCGAGGCTCGTCTTTCTGAACCGATCCAAATTGTTTCTTCCCATAGATCTGAAAACAATGCAGATAAATCTATGAGCCATCTGAACATTCAGGATGATATGGAGGAAAACATTGGCGAGCGTTTAGGTTCAAAGAGGCTTTCTAGTAAAGGAAAACAAACCAGAAATCAAGAATCTGTAGGTTTGAGCACTAGTCCAAATGTGGAGGCAACGGAGACTACTATGGTTCATCGTTCGCCAATTCCATGGAGAACAAGATCAGGAAGGATGGTATTCGAAGAAGACGTAAATGGTTCTTTCCCACTAAAGTCAGAGGAATCAAGCTCATTATTCAAGTCCCTCTCATCATTGTCTTCAAGAATAGACTCGAATCCTCCTTCGCCAAACAAGGAAGCTTCACCCCCATTGGTAACTTCACCAAGAAAGCTATCTTCCTCTCCTTCATGGTTAGGAGAAGCACAAGAAAAAAGGATTGAAGATCTTCGAAAAAATAGTTACAGTAAGTCTTCACCTCCACCACGGACTACTCCATCGACCCCACAACCACCACCACCACCATATCTTAACAAATCATCTCTTTCGAGTGTAGGTTTATGGGAGACAAATGGTCAAACGAGAGAGACAAGTGAACTGAGGCGAAGCGTAAAAAGTGTGCCCATGGAGTTCAATGCGATCAATAGAGTGGAGGTGCCAAGAAGAGTGAACTCATCTTCAGAATTCAGGACTGCTAACCCGAATGAACTCAGAAATGATTTCAACAAACAAGAACAGGAGAAATGGTCGAAGGCCATCCAGGAATTTTTCGGTCACAAAAAAGAGCTCTCCAATAAAATGCTACATCAAAAGTGCCCATCTGAATCAAGGCAGAAATTCCTGGAACCACCCAATGAAGACGAAAACAAAGAATTTATCGAAAAGGGTGTCCTAGACAGAGAGGAAGACATTGAAACCGAGAGCGATGATGATTTCTTGGATGGAAACAGCCAAGAAGACAGACTACTAGGTAAGGAAGTAGTAGAAGCAGGCGCAAGTGAGGATTCTAATGTTGATAGAGGGCCTGATGTTGACAAGAAAGCTGATGAGTTTATAGCAAAATTCAGGCAACAAATTAGGCTTCAGAGGAAACAATCTAACAGGTTATCATCAACACCATATCCTGGAACTCATTCCAGATAACATTGTATCAGTTGTCACTCATTGTCAGGTCCCCTAATAAAGCTGATGAGTTTAGAACGTGATTTTTTGTTGAATTATATGACAATGGTTACATGTTGGAGAATTTATGATGATCACCAAATTATTTGAATTTGTGAATGACGTAACAAAAAAAATGAAATTTTTTGGTTCAATTATATGAAGCATAAACAGGTGAAATTTATTTGTTCAATAATATGGTGCAGAGATACAGTTTTGGAAAAATATTGCAGCCTTGTTTCACGTCTAAAAAGTGTTAGATGATATATTATTTTAATACCAAATTAATCCCTCAATAATAATGACCATTACGAAAATATAAAAAAGAAAAAAGAAAACTAACTAATGAAACGCACGATTATTTTGGTATCCAATGCCAACCAATTAACTTGACACTCCAATCTCAAAATCGTTTTAGCAACTCCTACCTTCACTCAATAAATGACAGTGAGGACAGGAGACTCAATACCCTTTCACATGCAATTTGATATATATGTGCTAAAATAATTGCTACTTTTATAGTTATTATAAGGTGGTTGACTTCTCAACCACAAAATCATTCTGATATACAAACAATTCCTTCTATACTATGTTTGTTACATGTTATTGTTCATAGACAATATACATAATTAATCAGAGACCATAAGATGTCAACAAGAATATCCAAAGGCCTGATCCACAAAGTCCCTCCTCTTTTACGGCTAAGGACTAAGTCTAGCGAGGATTTGTTCGATCCATTGCTACTCTCAATCGGTCCGTATCATCATGGCAAGCCGGAGCTTCAATTAGTCGAAGGACTCAAGCCACGAGCCGTGCAAATGTTCGTGGGAGGAAGCGATAAGGATAGAGACTTTTACTTGAATAAGATTTTGGAGACTATTAGTGATGTAAGAAGCTGTTATGTTGAAGGTTCCACAGATGAGTATGATGATGTTTACTTAGCTAATATGATGCTTCAAGATGCTTGTTTCCTCTTCAAATACGAAGCAATGTCGAAAGATCCAGCCACAATTCACCAGGTCGGTAGGTTCCTGTTTGAGTATATTATTCGCGATATTATCTTACTCGAGAACCAAATTCCATTATGGATTCTCAAGCGGTTAAACTACTCAACTAGTGATGATGGTGATAATAGTGGAACTTTGCTTGATGATTTAATTACAAGTGATCTTAATCCTGATTGGGATGACGTGAAATTAGAATTTTGTTACGATGATCCAGAGGACGAACCCATTCATCTTCTCGAACTCGAGAGAAGATTGACTTGTTTTGCCAAAGGTATAGCAAGTCTCGACCATATTACTAAATCATATCATGCTAAGTGTCTTGAATGGCTCATATCAAAATTCCCCAAGTTATGCAGTAGTAACAATAACGGGGACGAAGATATTGACGCTCAATTATTCAACAATTCATTTCGTTCAGCAATGGATCTCAAAGCAAGAGGCATCCATTGCAAGGTTGGTACTAGTGGTTGGGGTCGATTGGAGGACGTTAAGTTCAAATCCACGTATTTCTATGGCGAACTTCAACTTCCGAAACAGAGTGTTACTATATTCACCAAGGTTTACTTCTCCAACATGATAGCTCTTGAGAATTATCTTGTAGCGGAACGATGTTTCATTACAGCATATGTAAATATAATGAAGGTTCTTCTTGAAAGCACCAAGGATGTGAGGGAGTTGAGAGAAAAACATATATTATCAAACCTGTTGAGATCAGATGAGGATGTTTTGCAATTGTTTCTTGATTTGCCTGTAACATCATGGGACATTCTGCCTCCTTTTGCTAGTGTATTGTATGATCTTGAAGTATATTACAGGAAGCACACAAACAAATGGGTGGCTGAGTTGATCCAGACTAACTTTCGTTCCCCATGGACTACTATTGCTTTCACTGCAGCTGCTCTTCTTGTCGTCTTGACTATGATCCAGACTTACTTTGCAATCCGTCCGAGGACTCCTTAAGTGTTAACTATGAGTGTGCTAAAGGAGTTCGGTTGCGGTGCATCAATACTTCCATGCATCAGGTTCATCAATGTACCCAATCTTTTCACGTGCTAAATAGCACTATAATCCGTTGGTAATAATACTAGATTGTTTCTTGCCGATAAGTATTAATATAGTACTTATGTTTAATAATTGAATCTGAGAAGTTGACTTTGAAAACCAAAAAAATAAATAATTTGATGTAAATCCTCTAACCAATAATAGGGGATTTTATCTCGAATATCTAAGTACGATGATTACTAGTAAAGCTAGATGTTCTTCTTGTTAGTACGTGCAACCTGACAGGAACAAGTTCAATGTTGTAATATTCTATAAAATTATTTCCCAATTGAATTCAATTGTTTGACCATTCTACCAGTCAACCACTATATAACTACTCTTCCAAAATACTGAAAATTGCTGGAATAGTCTCAGCAATTATGTATTCGTTATACTTTGGTCTCAATTAGTTATTGGTCTGCCGAAATGATCTCAATAATTGATACATTTGTTGCATTTTAGTCCCTAAATTAAGTTGGACGTTAAAAATAGATGAAAATACGTGTTTAGAGCTGAATATTGGGGCAACAACATAAGTTTATTCAATACTTTAGTTAAAGACACAATTACAAATTAATTTGGGACCAAAACATAAAATCAAACAAAGCCACAATTACAAATTAATTTGGGACCAAAATATAAAATCAAACAAAGACACAATTACAAATTAATTTGGGACCAAAACATAAAATCAAACAAAAACACAATTACAAATTAATTTGGGACCAAAACATAAAATCAAACACTAATACCTAACATTTCACTTTATCTTTTGTTTATAATTAAATGAATTCGAATAGAATTTGAGCTTTACTATTAGCTTCGTTTTAAATTCGATTCACAATATGAAGGAGTTGATTTGATATTCGATATTCGCAAATATGTTCGTTTATAACTATTCGGTTCATATTAAATATTCAGTCTATTTTATTATATTTGGTTCGAATTGTGCAATCCACGTTTTATATTTGATTGATAATTAAGTTTGGATTTGGTATTCGTATTCGACATTCAGATTCGATCCGAATTTTATAATTAAATAAAAACCTTGATCCATTTAAAAATCAATTCTAATAAACCAAAAAACTACAAATTCAAATAAAACATAAACTTTAATTCAATTAATACTCAAACTACAATCTTGACAAAATCTCCCAGAAAGTAGAAGAGGTTTAAGAGCATCTCAGAAACGTTCAGAAGTATATGGGCATATTAAAATAAACTTCATAGTATAAAAAGTAAACAGTAAATTAAACGAAATAAGAAGACAAATATGAAAACTAAAAGAAGAAGGAAAAATTTAGGACAGTTATGCACAAAATAGTGGAAATTAAAAAGTGAGGTAGAGATTGATTCATTTGCTAAGAGAAGTTAATTGATGTAATAGGACTTCAAAATTTTATTAACCTGACTTTTTTTTTGTATAGTTCTTGATGAGGCCCCAAATTTGTCGGTTATTTAGGCCTCTGAGGCACTTGGGCCGAATTGAAGCTAGGCCAATCAACTTATAAGAAGTTAGTGAAACAGGGGCTGAGAGTATTCCAGCCGTTCACGTGGCACAATCTCAACACATCAAAGTACAAGGATTCAGATCTATAAATACACCCCCACTAACACTAGTGGAAGGTAATGATATTATTGCTCCATACTTACTAGTCACTCCTTCGTACCCATAATAACTTGACCGTCAGAGTGACTGTGACCTAGCCGGTGGTCTAGGTACCAGAGTGAGCATGGACAATCGATCAGGATCACACGGACAGCATGAATCGGCCGAGGGGCTTCGCGAGTCCGGGAGCCCGCCTCCCTTCTCTGAAGTCCCAAGGAGACCCAGGACAGGGCCGGCTGGTCACTCACAGGGACCGGCGGGCACCTTCCCTGGGCCGGCCCAGCCAAGAGAGACCACACAGGCCCATGATATGGATAGGGCCCGGCCTGGACCTCTATAAAATCTAGAGTAGAGAGGAGATCACCCTCTCCAATCGAACACAAACAGGGCAAGGAGCCCGTACAAGACTTTATTGAAGTGGATTCCCCTAACCGGGGAAATGACCCACATCAATTGGCGCCGTCTGAGCGGATTGCTCATAACACGAGACGCTCAAGTGTTCGGAGAATGGGCCGGTCCCCTTATGTTGATAGATCTTGGGACTGGCGTCCCACTTCCCCTGTATACACCCGGCACCGGGACCCATCCGTCACGTCCGAGGAATCTTACTCTCATTCATCCCGGCCTCCGAGAACAAGGGTAGGGATGGCAATTTTGACCCAACCCGCCGGGTATCCAACCCTACCCTAACGGGTCGGGTTTTTTGGGTTCATTTCGGGTAAGGGTCGGGTTATGGGTTTTACAATTTAAAACTCGGGCGGGTAAGGGTCGGGTTGTGGGTATAGGTTAAACCCTACCCGTCCCCTACCCATATATATAAGCTTATGCGAAGAGCCAAAGATTGAATTGTTCATTTTAATATTTTATTGTTACTTACTTATTTCCACTTGAATTTATATTTGTCTCCACTTACATTTATACTTTAGTTTTTTAAGCAGTGAAGCACTTGTTTTTGTGAAATTTTATTTTGTCCAAAAGTAAAATTAAATTGTTTGAACTTCGATTAAATTGTTGTGACTTAGGAAATCCACGGGTACTGCCCGTACCCATCGGGTTCTTTAAAGAAGGGTAGGGTCGGGTAATGGGTTGATATATCAATGGGTCGGGTCGGGTTTTGGGTTATATTTTTTTAAATGAGGGCCGGGTAGCGGGTATAGCAAAAACTCTCCCCAACCCTACCCATTGCCATCCCTAAACAAGGGGCAGGTACTCTCGGTCCCCGAAAAAGGACAACCGGAGTCTTGCCAGGAGAAGGCGCTCCCCCAGGTCTAGGTCCCCACGAAGGGACAACCGACAACCGGGGCATGAATGGTACTATCAAAACCCTTCCGACGATGAGAGTGAGAGCCCTCCCTCGAGCAGGAGAGACGCCCGGGAGCCAGAGGAGACACAACTCACAAGGTTCTATGGCAGACCATCCTCGGGGGCAGGACCATGCCGGGGGCATAAGAGACGACCATGCCTTGAGAGAGATGATCAAGGAAGTGATGAGAGACATGGTCCCTGCCCGAGGACCAGAGAGACACAGCATGTTGCAACCATACTCGAAAAGGATGCGAGAGGCGGAGATGCCAAAGGGATTCAGGGTGCCCAAATTCGACACGTTTAATGGTGTTGGGGATCCGACGAATCATCTTAAGTCCTTCGACTCACAACTGTCATTCTGGGCCAGCCAAAACGAGGTGTACGCTAGGGCATTCCCCAGTAGTCTGTCGGGATCGGCGTTGAAGTGGTTCCACAAACTGCCCCAGAATTCTGTAGACTGTTGGCAGGACGTGGCAGACAAGTTTCTGGATAAATTTGGGGCCTCCATTTGTTGGTGTGCTTCCTCTAATATACTTCAAGATCATACAATACATCAGCAAAGGAGGCAGAATGTCCCATGAAGTTACAGGCAAATCAATAAACAGTTGCAACACATCCTCATCTCAGGTTTGATAATACTCCCTCCGTCCCTAAAGATTTGTCACATTTTGATTTTTGGTGGTCAAATATTACAAAATATGATTATAAATTCGAACCCATGACCTTTTGGTCACTAGCAAGAGTCTTTTTCACTAAACTATTCGATTAACTCTATAAAAGGTTGATTTTGAGAAGCAATATATAATAGGGGATTCCATCGAATATCTCGAATATCTAAGTACGATGATTATTAGTAAAGCTAGATGTTCTTCTTGTTAGTACGTGCAACCTGGCAGGAATAAGTTCAACGTTGTAATGTTGGTTCAATATAAGATATTCTATAGAATTATTCCCAATCTGCTTTCGATGTTTGAATTCAATTGTTTAACCATACATGATACAACCACTATAGAATTACTCTTCCAAAAGTAGTAGTAGTAATTTTTAATTATGAGGCAAAAATTAATGATATATTCGATATTATATTTTTTCGTCCAATAAGGTATCGTATTTGAGAAAGAGAAAGTAAATAACAAATATTTTGAGACTAAATTCGAAATTCAAAAAAATTAAAAGACAAATATGAAAGCTAAAAGAAGAAGGAAAAAATTAGGAAAATTATGCACAAAATAGTGGAAATTAGTAACTGAGGTCGTAATTTTTGTAATGAGTACAAGAACCAAAATGTTTTCGGTGCTAAGTGATTATTAGGTGAAAATGAAGGAAATTGGATATTTCACGAGTAGGCAGTAGCCATATGTAAATTAAGGATGTATTCCAATAGTAGTTTTGTAAAAAATAAGAACAATGTAACATAGAATCACAAACAATTTATGTAATAATTTATTAAAGTATTATTTCCATACAAATTTAAACTCACTTGCTATTTTTCCTAAATTATGCCCTGGATGCTTATCATGCATATATTCCTTATCTCAATTATTACTTGAGATTATGCATAGGTATTATCTAAACATTCTGGGTTGTTTTTCGTGATTATCATACACAAAAAAGGAAATGAATATAGTCTAATAAAAAGGGAGTAAATGAAATAATTATGGCAATAAATGAGAATTCTAACTCAAAAAATAAAATACATAAAATAGTCCCTCTAAGGGATTAAAGGATATCCATTTAATACTTTTTGGATTAGCGAATAAAAATCAATTTGAGGTCAAAAACATTAATTAATTTAAACTGGAGAAAAAAACATGTTTCTGTAATTATCACAATTGAAAAATGAAATACTCATGTAAATAGTTTAACAAGGTAAATGAAATTGTGCCTCGGAACGTAACTCAGTTGGTAAAGAGTTTAGGTGATAAAGTGTTGTTAATATAGTCTCTTCGTTTGATATGGGTTCAAGTCCTTGCAAGGGCATGATCTTTTATTGGAGTGGTAAGACGAGGTATCATTATATTAAAATATATTATATTTCATCTGTCCCTAAAAAATTGGTACATTTTGATTTTTGGTAGTCAAACTTTAGAAAATTTGATCAAGAATTATCATTAAACGATAAAGAATAATATAGTCATGTGAGATCTTATTAGATTCGTCTCAATATATATTTTTGAATTATCAACATTTTATAATTTTTTCGAATATAAAATAAAAATATTCATATTTTAAATTACATTTTATTAATCACAAAAATTAAATATACCAATCTTTTAAAAAAGTACTAAAATTAATCAAATAATCTAATAAAAAACATTCTCACTAATAATCACAAAGTGTTAGCTGAGTGTTAGGTTTGAAACTCATCAATCTCTAAAATGTACGGTGAGTATCACGTTTTGTCGATATGTTTAAAAATGCCAATGCATTCGTGTGAGTATAAATAGCGCGTGGCGCACCGACAACATGGTCACCTACCTTCCACCGAGTATTTATGATTCACAAATCGTCCTAATTATTACACTTTCCAACATTGGAGTGCGTAATTTATTTCCTTCGTTAATCCTTATCTTAAATCATTTTCAATTGTAAATTCATATATCTATATCTATATATATGTATCATTATATATATTATCTATATATAATTTCGGGGTTGATTTTGTGATTGATCAGGAAAATGGATTACTTGAGTGATGAGAGGAAGAAGGCGGAATTCGATGTGGAGGATATGAAGATCGTGTGGGCCGGGTCAACCCACGCCCATCAACTCTCCGATCGAATTTCCAAGCTTGTTGCTAATGACCCTGTACGTGAATTTCTTTTTTTTTTTGTTTCGAAAAGATTGTCCACTTTGAGTTTTAATTGTCCAAATTAATAAAGTCTGTTGGTTCGATTCAATTTAATACTACTGTCGTTTTTTAGTTATTGTTTAAGTCATTTTTAGATAGATTAATTAAAAGAAAAAGTAGTCTAAAGGTAGTTTGAAAATGTAGAAGGATAATTGATTGAAAGTGTATGATTGCTTGGTTGATAATTGAAATAGAAACAGTAATAAAAAAAAATATTGAAAATGTGAAAGGGCAGTTTATTGTGCTTGAAAAAAATGATTTTGAAACAAAATTAGTAGGCCAAAACGACAACTAAGAATCAGGAGGAAGTATTACAGTCTTTAATCGAATATCCTAGTGGAAAATGCTGTTTCTAGTTCGAAACTCACCTCATCGCTAATTTACAAAAAAAAAAAAAACAAGAATTCAAATAAACTTCGTATGCCTTTTTGTTCCTTATGTTCCAAAAATAATTTTATTGTTTGATTTTAAGTTGTGGAAACTAATAATGTCAGTGAAGTGCATTGAAATCAAGCATTTTGAATGAACTTTGTTTTTCTTGTTTAGCTTAAATGATGATTCGGGCACCCTCTTGTTTCAAACGATTGTATGGTTTGATTTTCGATTGGTGAAAATGATAAAGTTTGTAAATTTAATTCATTTCTAGCATTCTACTAAACTTTTGATGATTTGGGCTCCCTCTTGTGTCAAAAAGATCTTCAAGTTTAGAATTTTGATGGATGACAAACTTAAACATTATGTGTTTGTAAATTATTTGATGCAATATGTATAAAAATTAGGAATTTTTAAGCGCTTTACTATTAATGTGATAATTATGATTCAAACCAAAGTTATCCTCGATTAATTTGCGAGTTTGTTGATTTTGACAATTGAAAATTAAACATGAATACCTTTGTGGGATGGTAGTTCTATTAACTTTTTGTCTACTGGTTTCATGAAGAAAAAAAATTGTTGATCCTTACTTTGATTTTCTTACATTTCATGTTAGAATTGAATTAAAATGTCTGAATTGATGATTGCATTAAATAAATTGAAATTTGTTGGAAAGTTTAATGTGACTTCTGAAATAGCTATAAAGATATCTTCTTGTTTGGCTATCTTAAGTACCGCTTTCAGTTAAATTGTGATAGGATTGAGTATGAAGCTTGTTGGAACCAAATTAAATGTTTGAATTATGCTGGTATTCAGGGTTACAAAGTTCAACTTTCTAGTAGAAGTTTAAGTTTTCTTCTTATAGTACCAGACTAGTTATCGAATTGTTTCTCTATCATATATTGTATTTTACGACTGAATTTTGAAATGAGGAGTATGATGAGGTGGTTGTATCCTGTCATGGAACATTAGATGATTAATTAGTCATTTTTAATAGTGCCATTTCTTATGTTGTATTATTTGTGATTTAGGCATTCCGGAAGGATGATAGGGCAATGCTACCCAGGAAAGAGTTGTTTAAGAATACAATTCGGAAGGCAACATATGCATGGAAACTGATAAATGAGTTGCGACTATCTGGTACATCTTCCGAGTCCTCATGACTAGGGTTATTGTTCTTATACATCTGTTTCTGACTATTAGATATTCCCTCCACCCTACAAAGATTGTCAAGTTTCATTTGTTTTTTTCAAATGTCATACTTGACAATCTTACTGGGATGGATGTAGTATAACTTGCATCTTCTCACAACCTCCAAAATTTGTCGACAGAGGAGGAAGCAGCTAGACTGAGGTTTTATGTGGACGAACCTGCTTTTACTGATCTTCATTGGGTAAATTTTCATTTTTAGATTGTCTCACTTTCTGTGAGTACCTCAAACAGATCTTTTGTTCTTTTACTATGTTTCTCAACCTGTCTTTGTTGATAATTTTAGGGAATGTTTGTTCCTGCTATAAAGGGACAGGGAACTGATGAGCAACAAAAGAAATGGCTGTCACTTGCCTACAAGATGCAAATAATTGGCTGCTATGCCCAAACAGAGCTTGGTCATGGATCAAACGTGCAAGGTCTTGAAACGACTGCAACATTTGATCCTAAGGCCGATGAATTCGTAATTCACAGTCCAACACTAACCTCCAGCAAAGTGAGTATGATAAGAATTAGGCGTCACAAGTACATGCTTTGCGTTTATCTGAGGACTATGTTCCTTCGTTATCCATAGAGCATAGAGTATGCCCCGTCTAGGAAATTCATTTAAAATTTCATCTATTAGTCAATAACTTTGCCCATTGTCTTCCTGCGTAGTGGTGGCCTGGTGGATTAGGTAAGATATCCACCCATGCTGTTGTTTATGCTCGTCTGATAACAGGAGGTCAAGATTATGGTGTCCATGGTGAGTAATACTGGTTGCCAAAAAGTTGACACTAGTGATCTATTAAGATATTTCTCTTTTAGAAGCTGCTATAATCACATTTCTTTTCACTATACATTTTTAGGTTTCATTGTCCAATTGCGGAGTCTGGAGGATCACAATCCTCTTCCTGGTATAACTGTTGGTGATATAGGAATGAAATTTGGAAATGGAGCTTATAATACCATGGACAATGGTGTACTAAGATTTGATCATGTACGTATTCCAAGGGACCAGATGTTGATGAGGTACATTGCTTGACTTCATTATTTCAATGTACTCATAATTATTTGTTATGCATATATGCTTATTCGATAGCATATGTAATTAGATGTTGGTTCCGTATGTTGAGAGATTGGCTCAGTGATAAGATAAAGTAGTTTTAGGGTAAAAGTCGAGGGTAATATTCGTTCACCTGTATTTCCAGAAAAAAGAGAGATGTTATATGCCTTTATTCTTCGTACATGGGGTAGTCCTATCTGCGAAGCCGATGGATTAAAAATCCTTTTCTTAACAAATATTAGGGTTTCACATGGTTTTACCTTATTGCTAAGGAAATGTTGAATGGTAAGAAATAATTAACTTTATAGTATATGAACTCGTGAGTATGTAAAGTCAAATCATATTCACGGCTCCTACCATTCGTGGTGGCTGTTACTGTTAACTGTCTTAAGCTGCTCATGTTTTTAAGGCTACATAAGAATCACTAAATTTCTACCAAATCTGCATTACTCTATATGATACATCCTCCATCTCAATTTTAGTAGGAGGTTTGACATATTATATAGAAAAAATATAAACTTGAAGTTATGTGGATGATTTATTTCCTTGCAAAGCAGTTGATTATCAAGGAGGGAGTATGCCTTAGGGACTAGGAAATGTAGGTGGTTAGGCTATGACTATGACATCTGTTCATTGATGTATTGTTTGATATGTCTTCAGAGTTTCTCAAGTTACAAGAGAAGGAAAATTCGTTGAATCTGATGTCCCTCGACAGCTTATGTATGGTACTATGGTCTTCGTCAGGAAGACAATTGTAGTGGATGCTTCTTATGCTTTGTCAAAAGCAGTCTGTATTGCTACAAGGTATAGTGCTGTTCGAAGACAATTTGGGTCGCAAAATGGCGGACCTGAGACACAGGTAATTTTTCTTTTCTAGTTTCAATTAGCCTTAATTATAAATGGGGCAGCATTTATTGTAGGAAGCCTACTACATAATGGCAAAAGGAGAATCTTTGTTCTATGTTTTATTCTGAGTTCTTTTTATAGATTTGATACTCTAGTTTCGCAGCTGTTTCGGACTTGGGTCCAGATATGTTTTATGTTTTCAATGTTTAGATGAATTCATGCATAGTTTTTCCCTACTTTGGATTTTAGGTGATTGATTATAAGACCCAGCAAAGTAGGCTCTTTCCTTTGCTGGCTTCAGCATATGCCTTCAGATTCGTTGGTGAATGGCTTAGTTGGTTATACACCGATGTCATGCAGAGGCTCCAAGCGAAGGACTTCTCAACACTACCTGAGGCTCATGCATGCACTGCAGGTTTGAAGTCATTGACCACTACTGCAACAGCTGTAAGTAAGAGCACCATTATGATTTTCTTCTTGTTTCTGCCATTCACTTTTTGCTGGGCCATAAACAATAGGAAAGCTATTTCCTCTTATATGCCGATTGTTTCCTTGATGCCCGTGCAATTCTTCAAGCAACATCACCCTTCTAACAGCTTCAGTGTAACCTATGAAGAATGTCATTGATGAGCTAATCTTGAGCTGCACTTCATGTTGATTTAGTAACAATCTGCCATCAGATACTCATGATGTACTGGCATATCTGTGCATTTGATTCGCTCACCAAAAGCTGCCTACTTACATCTTGCGTTTTTACAGGATGGGATAGAAGAATGCCGAAAATTATGTGGGGGCCATGGTTATCTTTGCACCAGCGGACTTCCAGAACTATTTGCAGTTTATGTTCCTGCGTGTACATATGAAGGAGATAATATTGTTTTAATGCTACAGGTTTCTAATTCTTCTGTATACTTGGCGACTAGGCTTTATTGAGTCATGTTAATGTTTTTTATATTTTTCCCTTCACATGTCTTTCGGGTTCATTGAATTTTCATTAAGAATACCACAAATAGATCAATAATATGTTTGGAATATCTTGACATACTTCTTGGTCCAATACTTTCATTCTGTATGTGTAACAATATGTTTTACTGTCCAGTTCGTAAGAATTTATTGTTTTCGATATTGTTCTGTTCAATAATTCGATAAAATTTGATTCTGTATCCTTGCTTCGGGATGCTGTTCTTGAGATTTCAACATTGACTTAGCCATATGCTATCAGCACCAATGATGAGGTGGATTTAGTGATTTACAGTATCTGCCGAAGGACATGATCTAATCTAGATTATTTCTGTAGGTTGCAAGGTTTCTTATGAAGACTGTTTCTCAGTTGGGGTCTGGCAAACAACCAGTCGGGACAATAGCATACATGAAAAGGATTGAGCACCTCATGCAGAGTCGCTCTGATGTTCAGAAGCGTATGCTATTTCTCTAATTGAACAAAGATCTCATTCTATGTCTAGCCTGTTTTTCTGCCCATAAATAATCTTATCAATAAGTGCATGTTGCTACTCCTCAAGCTAAGCATATTCAAATTACAATGAGTGTTACACTTTCCTTCTCTATATCCTGTTATTTAAATTATTTGGATAGTATTTTTTACTTCTCCTGTTTTTTTGCATGCAGCTCAGGATTGGCTAAAACCCAGTTCGGTCATGGAAGCTTTTGAGGCGAGAGCTGCTAGAATGTCTGTTGCATGTGCCAAAAACTTGAGCAAGTTCTCTAATCAAGAAGAAGGTACATCTTGGCTAAAAAATTGCAGTAATTGCTGTCAGTTAGCTCTGATTTTACTCTTGTTAACTTTTTGTTATGCCTCTCTTATTATCAGGTTTTGCGCAACTGTCGGCAGATTTGGTTGAGGCAGCGGTTGCCCATTGCCAGTTAATTGTTGTATCCAAGTAAGCATCTTATTCGGTGATCATTAAACAATTAGCACTGCCTATTAATTGTTGTATCCAAGTAAGCATCTTATTTTGTGATCATTAACAATTAGCACATGGTTTCTTGTCAAGTCTCTATCTAGTTGCTCTCTATGTATCTATCTCCCAAGTGTTCTCTTGTTCTCAATCTGCTTAAAGAGATCTTGGGTACAGTTTATGCTAGGTTAAAACATGGATGTTTTTGCTAATGGATAGGCGTGTTGCTAACTCTCTGATACTTGATTTAGATTTATGTACTCGTGTGACCATACTCTTCGGACTCATGTGCTAGGTTTATTGAGAAACTGCAACAAGATATTCCTGGAAAGGGGGTCAAACAGCAATTAGAGGTGCTTTCGGGCGTCTATTCGCTCTTCCTACTTCACAAACACCAGGGTGATTTCCTTGCTACTGGCTGCATTACTCCTAAACAAGCTTCTCTCGCGAATGAGCAACTCAGGACCTTGTACTCTCAGGTCTGTTTTATTCACTTTTTTGTTTTATTTATTTTTATGAATCACATTATTTCTCAACTCTATATCTAGTTCAATCAACCTCCCCCCCCCCCCTTTCAAACATCGGCTATATCACTTCATTCTGAGAAATTCTTGTTGTGCTGACTCGCATGACCATGCCATTTCAGGTTCGTCCTAATGCAATACCACTGGTTGATTCATTCAACTACACCGACCACTTCCTTGGTTCAATTCTAGGCCGTTATGACGGGAATGTGTACCCAAAACTTTACGAGGCAGCATGGAAGGATCCTCTAAATGACACAGTTGTACCTGATGGCTACCATGAGTACATTCGCCCGCTGTTGAAGCAACAGCTCCGTGCTGCTAAATTATAAATGTGAACCCGTAGCCATTTACATTATAGATATCTAGTTGATACTTGTTTTCGTTGATAATAAACTTAGTCTGATATAAAAGCCCTCTACCCTTGAAATGGTATAACTTGAGTTTGATCAACATTTTTATACAATTCACTACGTGTTGAATTGTAAATTATCTAGTTGTCAAGGATTATTATTGGAGAAATTAGTTGATCATTAGTGTGTTCGAATTGAAGCAACTGTGAACAACGGCAGGGGGCAAGATTGTGATTGAGCTCAACTGATCGTTGTGAAGATGCTTCATGGAATTTTTCGAAACAGCTTCAAAATAACACATCTTTTATTTATCGATAAAAAAAGAAAATAACACATCTGTTATTTATCGGTAATAGTTATATATACTTTTAAGTTGGCAAAAAGCAATATTGTCATTCAAAGAAACAGTTGAAAACTACTGCCATTATTCAAGACAAAAGATTAATTTTTGGTAAATTTTAAATTGTCTTTAGCTTAGAAAATAGGTTTTATTCATATAGGCACCTGAACCATTAAAAAGTTTCCAAATCAGTATTTGGCGATTTTTTTTTTAAATAGACACCTGGAACAAAAAAAATGACACATAAATATTTATTTTTCACATTTTTTCAGATTTTAAAATTTTAGATAGAGGGCAAATAGTCAAACTATACTTAAAACTAACTCATCCTAATTTAAAAACGTCATCTTCAACCTTACACCCACCTCCATCACAATCCAAAATCCCATACCCAACCCTACTCTACCTCACCTCAATTACACACTTCAAGTAAAATGTGGTTACAAGTCAGATTACTTGGATCTAAGTGCACTCTCCGGAATGGCCTAAGAGGTGGCACATGCGGCTGAATGTACCTCGGAGGGCCTGGAAAATTGACCAACGAATCCGTCGATTTCTTTAACTTATAAAGATATGAATTAGTACTTTTGCTTCGAATATTAACATCAGCATTTTTAGCATCAGACTTATCAAACTTACCAAAATTAGCATTTTCATTGTTATTAATAGTATTATTATGAGAAGATGAAATTGCATTATTATTGTTTGGACTAAGGGTACCTTTATTATGACCAGAAGAACCTCTTGATAAAAAAACTCATCTTCATGTAATTCATAATCTTCTTGGACCCAAGCAATCTGATTTGTAGCTACCATTTTGCTTGAAGTGTGTAATTAAGGTGGGGTGGGGCTGGGTATGAGATTATGAATTATGGTGGGAGTGGGTGTAAGGTTGAAGATGTTTTTAATGGAGTTGGGCTAAATATTTGAGGTTGGGTTAGTTTATAATTTGGTTAAATTAGTTTAAATATGGTTTAACTATTTTATCCCCTATCTAAAGCTTTAAAATCTTAAAAATTCATCAAAAAATGTAAAATGAAAGTTTTATGTGTCATTTTTTTTGTTCCAGATGTCTATTTGTGAAAAGAAGTTCACCAAGTACTGATTTGGAAATTTTTTAATAATTTAGATGTCTATATAAGAAAAAAAAGCCTAAAAGAATATGTTCTCACTACTATATTCGTATACTCTGTCAATTTACTCATTCTTAATCCATAAGATCCACAAACTTAAAACCATTTTTATTAACTTTTCTCTATAAAATCTACAAACTTGAAACCATCTTTATTAACTTTCTTTAAATTTTGTGCAAAAGTAAATGGTCCATAGATATATAACCACATAGTATGTTCGTTTTGGAGAGATTCTAAGAGTATCGGCAAGAAATATAGTATTTTTTATGGATTTCCCACTAATTCACCTTATTACCCCTCATTATCCTCGAATTTTTTTCCCTTGAATCCTAGGGAAATAACATATTTTAAATATATTCACTATAATTCCCTTAGCTCAAAATTGTGAATTCTTTTCGACCTTGGTTCCGTAGGAGCAAGTCATCGCGTATAACGGGAATCGAACCCCCTTTACTCCTCGATTCCTTCTAATTTTTTTCTTTAATGGTATGTTTGTTTTGAGAGAATCAAGGGGAATGAAAGGGAATTTTTTTTCTATTTTTGTTGTGTTTGGGAACCTAATTTGTTTCTACATAGGGGAACTATTCCCACTAATTCACCCGCATCCTCTCCAATTTCTCTCAAATTCTCTCCCTTCCAAATCCTAGAAGAATGGAGGAGAATAACATGTTTAGTTATATTTTTCCTCATTACCCTGATTACTCTGTGAAAAATTTTAAAGAATTTTCCTTCCCTTTCACCCCTATCCAAACACATTAATAAAATAGTCTTAAATAATTATCCTCCTCTAATTCACCCCGAACTGAACACATTAGGAGTAACATTTTATGATGGTATCATGTACGTGATATACCTTTCAAAACATAAGTTAATACTCACTCCATCCCTAAATGATCGGTATACTTTAACATTTTATAGTCAACAAAACACGATTTCAAAGGTAAATATTTCCATTATACATGCAAAATTTTTTTTTAAAAAGTTGATATTTCAAAAATATATATTAAGACGAATCCAACAAGATTCCATAAGACTATATTATATCTTATCGTGTGATGAAAATTCGTTGTCAAATTTTGTAAAATTAGACAAACAAAAATCAAAATGTACCAATCATCTAAATAAGATAAATACTCGTCCCCCTAATGTCACAATCAAGGGACCCCAACCCCTACGACGACGTCACACAAACCCTCCCAAATGCCCTCCAGACCCTTCCTCTGAATTCTCATTTGTATCCTTTATAAACCCGCCATTTTCGTCCTCTCTTATTTAAACTCCCCCCCCCCTCCCCCCCATGCCCCCCCCCCCCACGCCCTCACCCCACCACACACAAAAACCTCACATACTTGTCCCAAATCAATTGTACACTTTCCAAAATCAACACTCGACTCTGCCAAAACAATTGTCCACTTTCACATACATAAATACTTACTCTCGATGATTACTCATTCGTTTGCTTCGGATACGCAGACGAAGGCGGCGGAGCTAGCTTCCACGATTGTGTCTGCGGTGGCGCCGCCTCAAATCGCTGCGGCGTGTGTGGCGGTAGAAGAGTACTTGAAGAAGCATACGGCGGACCAGACGAGGTGGTTCTTCTCCATCACGTTCCCAACCCTAATTTGTAAGATATTCGGCTTTGATGACTCAGCTTATTCAGCTCCCAAGCTTCTTAACGGATGGTTAGATGTTGCCACGTCATCCAACGACACTGAGCTCTCAGGTAGAGTTGTTGGGATTGATTAATTTGTTTTATTTTTCAATTGCTGAAAATATGAAGAAATTATTGTTTGTTACTGTCTTATGTCCCAAAATCATTGTCCAATTTGTTGTTTTTAATTTGTTTTACTTTTCAAGAGAGAATATATTTGGTTTGCTTTTCAATCTGTCCCAAAATGAATGCCCACTTTGTAATCTTAATTGACACATTGTTTTGAATACTACAAGCAGTATTCATATATTTAGTGTCAATTAACATATTCATCGGATACTCTTTTTATTATATTTGTTTTTTTAATAATTGCTGAGAATATGAACTAATTGTGATTTGGGAGTTATTATACTGCCTACATTCGAACAAGGTTGTCTAACTTTGACGTTTAATGATGGACTTTTTGAAACTTGAGTTTAATATTATGTGAAAAATATATAGAAAACCATTGGATCTTCAACCTAATATTAGCATGATAATTTGTTTCAAGCAAAGTTGAGTGTGTCCATTAAGACTGCAAATGGATGACTAATAATTAAGGGCTCTCAGATAGGGTTTTGAAGTTTTGTTTAGTTTGAACAAGTTATCATTTGCGTTTTTATTGACCTGCGTCCCAAAAAGATTGTCCGCTTTGTAGTTTTGTTTTAATAGATACACTCAACTATTATCATGTTAATTGTAAAATAAATTGAAAATGCTAGCATTTAATACTAGATTTGCTGTTGCAAATTAATAGAGGACATGCATGGAAATAATTAAGTTCACTTTTGTTTCGCAAAGTCAACTATTAAACCGAATTAAAACACTGAAACAATTTTTTATGTGATTGAGAGGTTATTATCTTATTATCATTGCTTGTTGATCATTTGTCTTGTGATTAGCTTATTAAATCTGAGTCTCAAGACTGTCCTAAATTGGATTCCTAGTTCTCTCTTTTGTTTCTTTTTCCTATATTTTTTATGATGTGCATATTTATTTTTTATCGAACATCATAAACTCATGATTCTCATTACTCCACTTTATTGGTGTGTGTTCCCTACTCGACATTTTGGTATTCTCTATTCTGAATTTTAGTGATATAGAAACTAGTTTTTTCTTGTAATATAAATGTGTTGTAATCAAATAACTAGTTTTTTGTTTCTTTTTCCTAAATTTTTTGAGATGTGAATATTTATTTTTTATCGAACATCATGAGCTCCTGATCCTCATTACTCAACTTTATTGGTGTGTGTTCTCTACTCGACATTTTGGTATTCTCTATTCTGAATTTTAGTGTTATAGGAACTAGTTTTTCTTGTAATATAAATGTATTGGTAGAAATAACATTCTTATGTACAAATTTGATTATAAACAGGTCGAATATTCAACCTACTTTCACCGAATGGTGTGTTGTTGTCAACAATTTCAGCTGTTGACAGACTTTCGCTTGTGAAATACGTGTTTCCAATTGAGAGGCTACCAGAATGGGTTAAATATATGCTCCAAAATGAACGAAATTCTCGTACCCTTGGTGATTTGTGTCCGTTGTTCAAGGATAGGGTAAAGGAGGATGGAATGAAGGGTTCTTCATTCCAGATTCAGTTGAATGTTTTTGAGTATTATGTGTTCTGGTTCGCATATTATCCTGTATGCAGAGGAAATAATGAGGGTTCAGACAAAACAAGGGTAGGAAGTAATAAGAAGTTCGGACTGGAGAAATGGACTTGCTCAATTCCTCGTTTGGCAAGCACGAAACGCGAAACTAAGCAGAAAAATGAGGGAAATTTGTTCATAAAGCTCCTTTATGCTTATCTTTGTGATTATGTGCCAGACTATGATGTGAACTCAAATCAGCCTTATCGCAGTTCTCTACTTCATTTTGGTTCCGGATATGATAATAGTATAATTGAACGAGCCAATTTTTTTGTTGATGTGTTAATTCAGTTTTGGTTGGTCGACAATGATTTCTCCCCTGTTCCTGCTTCTATGAGCAAGTCTTTTGGTGTGACATTTCCTTTCCGTTCAGTGTTGGGTGAGATGCCACCTACTTCTGGTCTGGGTGAGGTGGTAAGCGTTTTCGTGAAGTATTTGAATTCAGTTTCTCTAATTGAGGGGTCAGACCTGGTTGAGTACACTGGGAGTCCATGTGATAAAGCTTCAGCTTCTGTTAATGCCCTTAAATCAAGAGATCCAACTCTGAGAGTGCATTCTGTTAATGCTTGGAATTCTCTCATTCAAAGGCCACTCTATAGATTTATATTGAGGACTTTCTTGTTTTGTCCTCTGGAATCTCCCATCAAGAATGTTTCTCAAGTATTTAGCCTTTGGATCAGTTACTTGGAACCTTGGAAGAGTAGCCTAGAGGAATTTGCAGAGCTTGATGCAAAACTCGGCCTGCCAATTAAACATAAGGTGGAGGCTGCTCAACCAGCATGTGAATATTCACCCTCTTGGCAAGGTTTTGTGTTGGCTAACTATCTATTCTACAGCTCATTGGTCATGCATTTCATTGGCTTTGCCCACAAGTTCCTACACACAGATGCCGAAGTGATAGTCCAGATGGTCTTAAAGGTTAGTAAAGAGACATGCTATTGGTGTGAATAATATCACTTGTATATTCAACTGAATAGCAACTATATATACAAAATATTCAATAGTTAGATTTTGTGTTTGTCTTTACCTAGTCCAGAATTGCTTTAATAATTCAATTCTTGTTTCACTGTGAAGTTCAACTTTAAACATGCACTTCCAAGTTTTTCTACATATTCAGAAGTCATTGTTGAGATTGTTTTCGAGTATCGAAACCCTTCTTAGGTCTTTCCCAAGATTACTCTCTCATGTTTTCCTTTTGCAAATACAATTGGTGACTATTTCTGGAACTGTCTTTTTCAATCTTAGTTTAACCCTTCAATTCATATTCTCTTCATTAGTATAACACCCCTGTACTTTTGCAGGTTATAAATATATTAACCTCATCTAAGGAGGTCATAGACCTTATAAAAAATATCGACACTGTTTATCATACGAACCCATCTGGTCAATCCAAGTCGTCGCTGAGCACCTTGTATCGATTTGTGCCAACAATTCGTGAGCAGCTAAAGGTACACTGTTAATGCTTTTGTTTCTGTGCTGTTTGGGTGATGCCTGTTACTTTGCTTTTCTGAACATCTTTTCAAAAGAGAGGGGGAGAAACAGAGAAAGCGAAAGTTTCATTGATGTAAAAACTGCTTGGAGACTTGTGATCAGAGTAATGCTAGTGTGATACTTAAGCATATCCTTGTCTCATTCCACTCACTATTTGTCTTGCTTTCTCTTTCTTTATGTTAAACCTTTTGGTCCCAGTTAATTATCAATCGGTGGCTTCCTTGCTTAAAGCCATCTTTAGTTACTGTTCATATACTGTGTGCAAACTTAAGGCCCTTGTTTGTGTAACATATGCCAATGGTATTGATACCCTCTGATGAGTAGAACTGTAGTCACAAGAGCTATCAATTGAATTAAATTTGTTAGGTGAAGCCATTGTATTATTCTACAATTACGAGGGAGTTTGGACTAGGGAAAAACGAGCATCTTATAAGCTACCTTCTTGCAAAAAAGCTTGGACTTGTAGCTTTTACGAAGTACCTTCTTATAAGCATAGAAGAAGAAAGCTATTATCAAACATCCTATACAGCCACCTACTAATGCTCAGTAGTAACAGAAATACTATTATAAGGCTTTCATTTTCTATGGTGGCAGAATATTGGGTTGTATGCTGATTGGTGTAAAATTCATATCATATTTGCTTGACATTGCATGTGATTGTGATTGCATGGTGGTTGGTGTTATGTTCATGTTTGCCTCATATGGCACGTGATTTTGTTGAAACTGTTACGTCTTGGTATATCAGGACTGGGAGGATGGTCTTTGTGAGAGTGATGCCGATGGATCATTTTTGTATGAGAACTGGAACAAAGATTTGAGACTTTTTAGCAACAGTGAAGATGGTGGACAACAATTGCTACAGGTAATGTACTTTTGTACGGCAATTTTAGCATGATTTATGTGGTATTCTTTGAGTTGCTGAGTCAGCTCCTTGCACGACAGCTTTTTGTTTTGCGTGCAGAGTCCGAGCTTCAAGCCATATCTGGTGACAATCTTGCCCAGAAGCTCCAGGACGTGGACGCGTTAAAAGCTCAACTAAGCTGCTTGTTTGGTACCTGCATTACAATGTCCTCTCCAAGAATGCATGAGCCAAGTTGTGATAATCAGATCTCACGTGATGATATATTTAGGCCTAAGAGTTTTGGAAACCGCATCGTGCCTGATGTGAAGTACAAGGGTGATTGGATGAACCGGCCTATCTCAGATGATGAGGTTGCATGGCTGGCACATTTGCTAGTCAAGGTATCGGGATGGTTGAATGAGCTGCTAGGGTTAAACCAAGTAGATAACAGCAGTCATGAGAATCCTGCTCCGTCCTATGTAGAATTATCGACTGACACCAACATTTCTGGCATTGCGAATATCATGAAGTTGGTGTTTTCATCCTTTCTCTCTATCGTCATTGCATTAAGTGCTTCAGCCGTAAAGTTCATGAGGAGGCACGGTTTGAGAGTTAACCTCAGGATGTTGGCCTTAAAGAAAGTGGTGATGTTGTTGCTTGTTGGTGTTGCTTGCAGCGCGTTGAGGAGGGGTTTCGCTTAGCTACTGTTGTGAACTCAGGAAAACAAGAAACACATAGACGGGAACACAAGGATCCCATAAATGATGTCTTTGGCAACTTGTATGTAAAAATGTTCTGAAAGCGAGAAAACAGCGTCTGCAGTTGTCTTTTCCATTTCGCAATTTGCAGAAAGAGTTCAGCATTTACATGTTTACCCAAAATAGAACAATATTTTTGTTCTTGGACAACGGTTTTTAGCTATATAATGATAATGATATAATTATACAACAAATTAGTGAAACTTGAAATGGAGATGATATATCATAAAGAAAACTAATCTTCACATCACCTTCTTTATTTTCACTCACTTATTTGTTAGATTATTTTGGTACATTACCTTTAATTATTTCTCCCATGTTAGTGTTTGATCTTCATCCACCTCCAGGTTTCATTAGCGATTCTTATATGGTTCGTAAGTTGAGTAGATTTATGTATGGTCTAAATCATGCTCCTTGAGGGCTCATCGGGCAGTTCTTAGAGAGTTGTGGTTTTGTTGCTCACCATGCAAATCTATCTTTGTTTCTTTTTCATCGTCATGGGTTTCGTTTATTTATGTTAGTGTATGTTGATGATATTTTTCCCTTGCGAGATTTAGGGATTCTCGATTTCTATTTGGGTATTTTTCGACAACCTTTCTCTAACGGTTCCCTATTTCTTCCAACCACAAGATATTGTGGATTTGTTGGATCATCTTGGTATGTGTTCTTGCGAAGGTGTTTTTATGCGTATTACTACTTCTACAGTAATCTTATCACGTCCCTAATAACCCCTTTGCCAATCGTACTTGGTATCGACAACAATGGGGGCTCTAGAATATGTCACTTTGATACACCTTGACTTGGGTTTTGTTCTGAATCGTGTATGTCAATTTATGCACGATCCTCAGGTTTCGCCTTGAGATGTTGGAAGTGAACCCTTTGGTATCTTTAGACTACTAAAAATAAAGGGTTAGTCATTCGTCATCTTCTAATAATCATCTACACGAATGTATTCAATCTCATTGGCATTCAACAAAAATTACGAATCTTAATTTTTTATTATCAAAATTTTGTAATAACTCTAATTTGTGTGTCGTTTATGATGACTCATCTTGTATGTTTTGGCCGAAATATGGTGATGAAGAAACATTTCTTCACCTCAAACTGCATTTTATATTCTATATCTATAAAAAAGAGTTAAATTAGAATTATAAAAATTATTATTTTAATTCATGCTTATTAGATTTTTCAATATATTATTGTTGTTTTAATTCTTGCTTATTGCTCTCTCTCGTTCATTTTAATAGACATTATAGGAACTCATGTCAAGGCTCTAACGACAATTTACTTTTTAGTTATCAATTAAAAATAAATAAAAGTTTGATATTATTGGTTTTGTTTTTGAAAAAAAAAATACATTGTTAATTTTCTTTTAATTTTCTAAATGTATTTTAAAAAATTCATTATAAAAGTCATGTCTCAAAAAGTAAGAAGATTATTAAAATGAATTGAAGGTCGTAGTATTTTAAATTAAGTTTTATATTTATAATTGTAATTAATGATATTTATAATTTATCCGTTGACGTATTGTTTTTAATTTATGTTGCAAATACATGAACGAAATAAAGTTAAGGCAAAAATGTTAATATATCTCAATTCATGTATTTTTCTAAAAAATTATTATCAAGCAACTTAACATATTCGGTATTTAGATTTAGTTATAATTTAGTTCTAGTTCCCATTATTTAGTTATATTACATGATGTATATATATAAATGAATTAAGATAGAGGCAAAATTGTTGATACAACTCAAAATTCAAGTCAGTTTTTGAAAACTATTATCAAACAACTAAAGATATTTAATATATAGTTATATTTCAGTTCTAATCATCATTTTTAGTTAACGTAATTTCGATTTTTAATTATAGATTTAAAAAACATGCCTATAATTTATGATCAGTGATATCCCCTGCGCAGATTATTATGTCAATAATAACACATATACTAAATTTATAATGATTTTGTATAGTTTCTACAAAATAATATTTCGTATATACTATTTCAAAAAATAAAGTTCAATGCATCGAATTCAAAACCCAAATATATGGAGTATATACTTTTGTAATATAGAATTTGTAATTTGTAATCGTTACTTGTCGAGTGCGAATCCATACAGTGAGCATATGAAATATATAGGTGAAGTTCGTAGAAGACGAATTATTTTCTGAAGTAATCCAATTGGGTCCTCAGGTGCCCACAAATTGAGATTCCTGGCCCAAATAAATAGCGTCCTGAAACCTAACCCCTTCACCTATTTCCTTCCCTTTTCTTCTTCAATCACCACACGCGCCACCGCCTGAAATCCAACCCTTACACCAACCACCACCACAATCCGCCGCGTGAACTTATATAAATATATTCACATAAATCTACTCTTGTTTTTTGTTCGAGTTAATTTCCATGGAAGAAACCCTAGTTCAAAATCAAAACCAACACGATGAGATGGGGTCAACTGACTTTATTCATCATCAACTCAACGATTCCCAATCCGTAGTCACAAACGGAAGTTCTGAAGTCGAGTCTCAATTGAACCCGTTAACTCCCAAAATCGAGCCTCAAGTTGAGACCAAACCGTTGATTTATTCGAACGAGTCTCAGCTTGGATCGAATTTGGTTTCTGAGAAGGAGTCTCAAATCGAATCGAAGCCCTTGGTTTCCGAAACCAACGGTGATGCAAAAGCTGGTGCAGGAGCTGGAGAAGGGACTCGGAGACGGAGACGAAGCAGGTGGGACCCACAGGATGACGTGGACAATACTGGAGGAGGAGGAAGTGAAACTGATGGTACTGTGAACGGGACTGGGCAGAAGAAGAGGAAATCGAGATGGGCGGACGATGATTCCCAGCCAAAGTTTCAGCTTCCTGATTTCATGAAGGATTTTATTGGAGGAGGTATTGATATGGATCCTGAAATTCAGATTTTGAATGCTAGATTAATCGAGATTAGTCGTATGTTGCAAGGTGGGTTACCTTTAGATGATCGTCCTGAAGGCGCTCGTTCGCCTTCTCCTGAGCCTGTTTATGATAATATGGGCATTAGGATTAATACTAGGGAGTTTAGGGCTCGTGAGAGGCTTAATAAAGAGAGACAGGATATTATTACGCAGATTATTAAGAGAAACCCGAATTATAAGCCCCCAGCTGATTATAGGCCTCCTAAGCTGTATAAGAAGTTGTTTATACCGATGAAGGAGTATCCGGGGTATAACTTTATTGGGTTGATTATTGGTCCAAGGGGGAATACGCAGAAGAGGATGGAGAAGGAGACGGGTGCTAAGATTGTGATTAGAGGGAAGGGTTCAATGAAGGAGGGGAAGTTGGGGCAGAAGAAGGATTTGAAGTATGATTTGGCGGAGAATGAGGACTTGCATGTTTTGGTTGAGGCTGATACGCAGGATGCGTTGGATGCTGCTGCTGGGATGGTCGAGAAGCTGTTGCAGCCGGTTGATGAGACGTTGAATGAGCATAAGAGGCAGCAGTTGAGGGAGTTAGCTGCATTGAATGGGACGATAAGGGAGGATGAGTTTTGTAGGTTGTGTGGTGAGCAAGGTCATAGGCAGTTTGCTTGCCCAGCTAAGACTTCTACTTTTAAGAGTGATGTGTTGTGTAAGATTTGTGGTGACGGTGGGCATCCAACCATTGATTGTCCTGTGAAAGGTACAACCGGGAAGAAGATGGACGATGAGTATCAGAATTTTTTGGCTGAATTAGGGGGGACTGTTCCTGAAGGTGTTTCGAAACCAAGTGTAGCATTGCCTTTGCCGGGTACTGGAGGTTCGGGAAGCACTCCTCCGTGGGTTAGTGGAAGTAATAGTGGAAGGTCTGGTCCCTCTGCGCATCCTGGTCTTGGGAGCACTATAGCTACTGGAAAGGAAATTGATGACACAAATTTGTACATTGGGTACCTACCACCTGCTTTTGATGATGATGCTCTCATTCAGTTGTTTTCACCTTTCGGTAGTATTGTAACAGCTAAGGTCATAAAGGATAGAGTGACGGGATTGAGTAAAGGTTATGGATTTGTCAAGTATTCTGACATATCTCAGGCAAACCAAGCCATTTCCAGCATGAATGGTTATCAACTAGACGGGAGAACTATAGCTGTTCGAGTTGCGGGGAGGCCACCCCAACCTCCTCCTCCTGCTCCTGCACCCATGGCTCCTGCTTATCCTGGTCCGAATCCATCAGCCTCGGGATACCCGATGCAGCATGTTGCACCTGGAGGTGTACCACCTGGTGGTTTCATGGGTGCCCCTCCTCCATGGGGTTCACAGGCTCCCCAGTTTGCACCTTATGCTTCTGCCCCAAATATGTATAATCCTGTCCAGGGTCAATATTTATCCCCTTATGGTGCACACTATCCGCCAGTGCCACAGGTGGGTAGCTCGGGGATGCCTCAGTATATGCCACCTGGGGAAACAGGTCCTCCTGGAGTGCAACCTCAAACAAGCGAAGCTGGTACTGCAACTAATAACATCTATGCTGGTTACTCTGGTATGGCTCCCCCAAACTCGCAACCACCATATCCTCCTCCAACTTCATACTATGCTCCACCACCACCTCCCCCAGTATCTTCAACAATGGAGCAACAGCATTATTCTACTGCACCGTGGGCTTCAAATCATGCACCGCCACCTCCTCCACCTCCATCTGGGGAGCCACCTCAACAGAATACTTATGGTGCAGACTCTGAGTATGAAAAGTTCATGGCTGAAATGAAATAAATGGATTGCAGTAAGCATGTAAGTTTGTAAATACCATGTAATGATACAATCTCTTATTTTCTTTTCTAATATAAGTAACTCATTTTACATCTCATGTCCAAGTACTGACAATAATGCACATTATTCTTTGCCGGTTGCTTCAGACTCCGGTGAGGGGCTAGGATGATACTTTTGAGAATATTTGTTGAAATTTGACGATGAATGATTCATTACATGCAGCTGTGACCTTATGTCCTTATCACTTGGAACGAAAAGCAAAGGAATTAAAAGTAACTATAAGAAGCTTTAATTGAAAAATTATGATTATGCAACCGACGGAACTATTCTTGAATAACCGGAATTGCTTGGGAATGTATAGCTTCTTTAGATTGCACCCTTAGTAGCTGTGCACTCGATACCAATGTACTTGATGATTAAATGGTGTAGGTATACACTAAATTGCATCTGAAGAACATACATCTATATATTCTACCCTGCGTCTGACAAACTTATTGCACTAAACCTTGATGTTTTTCCACTTAATGTATAAATTCCTATAAATTTAGTATCAGTAACTACACCCCATCCAAAACATAACATACAAAAACACCCAGATTGTGCAAGTAAATCCAGTAAATGTCTTCTTCACATATGACACTGATCGTTGTGTGTCATGATGGTTATTTTCATAAATGCAAATATTTAGAAATATAATTATATGTAAGTAACTTTACGACTTGCATTTGTGCATATTCTTCTTCTGCTATCACTACTATCAGATATGCTTGTGTTTCCAGTTTCTTTCTCCAATTAGTTTGTGAAATATATATATGTTGGTATTGATTTTCTTGTCCATTGAACTCTTTGGCAGGCAAAGTGCCCTTGGAACTTGGAAGCCTCTCTTAGATGTTTATTGATTTCAAATAATTGGAAGTTTCAGACTCACATCTTTTACTCTTGCCTGCTGTTGTTACAATTGCAGAGACCTATTCGCTCGAGATTATTCATCTAGTTGCTGCTCGAGAAAAACTGTGGAAGGAAATTTTGATGTTTAGTACTGCCTGTTTTTTTTCTGTGCAATGTTCAGACCTTTACTATTCTATCATGTCTTAATTTTTTTCAGCTACCTTTTGCAATGTTATGTTCCATTTAACAGTTAACTATTGTGTATTTGCCATTCTCCTATCTTTCTGTCTGACCTGTTTGTGCGGAGGTCTCAGTATGTGTTTTGCTTGGATCTGCCAAAGCACTATCTGGAGTTGTCTGATGCCGGAGGGTTTGTTCTAGTTCCAAATAACAATTTGGACATGATCAAATCGTTATAAGTTACTTTGAAGTGTGATGTGGTGTGATGAAATGCTTCCCCTGGTTCAGGTAAGGTTAGTTGATATGCATCTTCAGAGATTTCCCCTTTTTGCTTATGGTTAACTTTTGGCAGCGCGCCATACTCATTGGTTCAGTTTCAGTAATAATTTCTCTAATGAGGAGTGCTAGTGGTGACCTTGAGGTGAACTATAACATCTCTACTTCTTTGGATATCACCAGTCTTCTTTTTCATTACAGTATCTCCTCATTTCTTGATTCATTGAATGACTAATTTATCTTCTTTAACATTTAACTCTAGCAAGTCTTGTTTACAGAATGTTGATTCCTTTCTAACAACAGATCTTCTGAAGAGCAATAGATAGTGGGAATAGGACGTGAGTCATGTGTTAACTTCTTTTCTTAGTCACAGAAAAACTAATTTTTAGTTTGTTCAAATTGGGAAGCAGGAAGCCCCCGCCCCCTTTCGATGATTACTCTTTCTGGACAATATTTTAATAAAAACCTTGTTTTATTGCCTTTTTAAAAGTGGCATTGATATTTGGTTCCTTTTCTGTAAGTCATTTGCTAATCTGATTGTGTATCATGGGTATCATTTTGTACTCGCTAGTTATTGAAGTACATAAGCAAGAGTCCCTTGGTGTGTTAAGTACCTTAATATCTTGCAATATCATATAGCGATGAACTCATTGGGTGATCAAATATCTGACTATGTACTTTACTATAGCAGTTATTGTTAAAATGGTGAGATGGTAGTATGTTTATTGCAAAGAAAGCCCTACGTGTATGTAGCCTCTCTGACAATGTTAACATGAAGGAAACGTTCGGCGGTTTTACGTGGATACACCTTTACCAACTACCTAGTGTGTACCTTCTTTTTCTATTTATGAAGTGAGTTAGTTAAACATTCTGATTGTGATGTACGTGATATGCTTCTTAGGTTAAGTGAGTAGTAATTTGTTACTCGAAGGATGCTGCATAAAATGAATGGAGAATTGTTGTGAGAGTTTGTTTTCATGCTTGAAGTATGTTCGTCGTCGTAGAGGCAATGCATGTGACATTTTTAGCTTAAGTTTAGAGAAGCTTTTAATGGGTAATGACTTGAGTTCGGAGTTTGGACTCAGTCGAGGACTTGGTTAATGGGTATATGGGTCGACTGAGAGGTTTTAGGTCTTCTCAGGCCGACGTTTTCTCTTAAATAGATGTAGTAGGTACACTATTGGAAAGGTGTGTAGCCGTATAGGTGTAAATACCTCTGCCTCTTTTACTAAAGCTATAATTTGTGAGCAATGTCTAGCTTTTTATAATTGTGGGCAACATAAGTCTTGAAACGGGAGAGCATGCGGTTAATTGTTTTGTAGTATGTTGTGGGGGCGGATGCATATAGTGAATTCAATCTCTCAAAAGGCCTAGAATGAGTGTGGAATTCTTCAAATTTAGCTCAAGAATTTGCTTTTGAAAGATGTGAAAGTTTTGTTCTTAGGGTTTAAAAACGGTTATATATGTTCTTCACAAAAATGAACGACGGGAACTTGGGCCGAATGACGCAACATTCGTTCGAAGTACCAATCTTACACAACGGTCTATTAAATCACCCATTGGGTGATGGGGTCGGACGATCCAACATCTGGATCACCAGGGTATAGGGGTACGATCGGACCGGTTTTACCGGTTTTTTCCGAAAATAAAAAACCGATCCGACATATCGGTTTTTTTAAAAAACAAATCCGAAACCGATCCGCAAACCGAGAAAACCGATTTCGGTTAAAACCGGCGGTTTTCGGACCGGTTCGGTTTACCGACCGGTTTAACAAAATTAAAATTGAAAAAACTCAGAGTTGAACAAATTACAGTAAATCCTCAGATTCTCGATCTTAGTTGACATCAAAATTAAAACTCATAGGAGAATTAGGGTAGAAGAATTGAACAACTAACAAACAAATGTAATCCTCAGATTGTTGAATCTTCAGTTGTGCAATCAAACATCAATCAAGCAATTAATCCTCGTTGGGATCAATTTATAAGAAGAATTGAACAAAATATCAAACAAAAGATTTGTGACAATTAGAAACTGGACAATGGAATTGAAGAAAAAAAAATTAAATCAGATTGGAGTTGAGGATGGGATGAGGCGCGAGGTGGTGTGTATAGAAATAATGAAATGAGATTTTAGTTGGAAAGTTATGAGGGAATAATGGGGTGAGATTGGAGTTGGAATGGAGGTGAAGAGATTGGAGTTGGAAGGGAGGTGAAGAGGTGTGCGGCTGCTCATTCTTTATTTTAGGTTAGAAATGAGATTTAGGGCTATATACATTATAAATATATATACAACTTAAATAAAATATTGTCGGATCGGATCGGTTTTTTAACCGGCGGTTTTTTGTCAAAAAACTGAACCGATCCGATCCGATCGGTTTTTTCAAAAAAAAAACCATAACCGAACTGATCGGTTAAAAAATCGAACCGAGACCGCCGGTTTTGACTCGGTTCGGTTTTTCGGTTAAAAAAACCGTATCCATTCGTACCCCTACCAGGATATTCAAAGTGCACATCATCCGATCCAAGTTCCAAGTTCCAATTACGAGATAAGTTCTAATTACGAGATAATTTGTGAACAAAAGGGTAAATGATAAATAGGTTTGGTTAGATTCAAAAATTAATTTCAAACTTGATTTTAACATCGAGAATAATATTTAACCCATAATCAATCCAACAATCAGCCCAAAACATAGTTAGATTGATATAATCAAATGTAATTTTAAATGAAAATCAAGGACATTATAATTCAAATCTCGACAAATATTTAGAATGATAAAAACCGTTTTTTGATGAATTCATGTGAAAATCACACTGAAGACCTAATCATTCAATTCAATGAGAGATATAACTTGCTTACAATTAATGCATCCAAACATAAAGCTAAATCTAAGCGCTCCAGGCGAAATTATCTTGGTACAAACTGTGTTCGAGCTCGTTTGAAATACTTCCCACTAATATAATGAGGTTAAACAGGCGTCGTAATTTGTTATCTTCTAAATGTAGAAGCCATGGAATCTTTCGGTCAATAATTTGCACATTGAAAATGTAAACTGTCAATCAATTGAAACTTTATAATTTGTTAGTTGATAACTTAATACTCCCTCCGTCCCTAATAGATTGGTACATTTTGACTTTTGGTAGTCAAACTTTAAAAAATTTAATCAAGAATTCTCATTAAACTATAAATAATAATATAGTCATGTGGGGTCTTGTTAGATTCGTCTCAATATATATTTTTAAATATTAACTTTTATAATTTTTTCAGATGTTGAATAAAAGATATTTATGTTTTAAATTGTTTTTTGTTGACCACCAAAAGTTAAAATGTACCAATTTTTTCGGGACAGAAAGAACAATAAAAAGTAGTTAAAAAGTACATTAAAAAAATGTAAAAGTACTCTTAAACAAAAAAAAATAAGGCCATAAAGACAAAAATAAGATAGCGAACGATATTAGCCAACGGATACTTGTTGTAAATCAACCTTTGAACTAGTTAGAGCATTCGCAACAGCTTACCCAAATTTTTTTCCCTAAAATCAACTCCTCATACTACTTTATCAAATTTAGGAAGTATGTTTTAACTTTTACAAAAATTCAGATTCCCTATTTATAACTTACAACACTTAATATAAAAAACAAAAGTGGTTTGGGGAGGGTGTAAATATAGGACACTCCCTATAATATTTGAGGAAAATTTTAGAGATAAGAAATCTGATATTTGATACTTTTTTGCTTTTTATGCTTTTCCCTATTCCAAATATGAAATAGGAACTGGTTTAGGGCATCTGTTGCAAATGCTCTTAGAGCTTTGAGACATGATTACTTAAATATCAACATTATTCGGTTCAGCTCTTTTCAAAATATATTTGTCTGCACACTATTGGTCTTACTTTTGGTAGAGTCATCGATTTTCAGATATCATTCTGATTTAAATAACTGAAAAAAGAAAAATACAAAAACAGAATCATAAACCTATGAGGAAAGATAAAGGCGAAGAGATTGAAGAAAAGGAATTCAATTGTGGAATTGGTGAAACATAGTTGAGAAGGATGACAATCTTTTCTATGAAATGGAATAGACATGAGAGTGAGAGAGATGAAGAAGAAAAATAAATAAAATAATAATAATAATACTCCCTCCGTCCCTAAAACATTGTCATATTTTGACTTTTGTTAGTCAAACATTACAAAATTTGATCATGAATTCCCATTAAACGATAAGAAATAATATAGTCTTGTGGGACCTTTCTTAGATTCGTCTCAATATACTTTTTTGAAATATTAACTTGTTATAATTTTTTCGCATGTAGAATAATAGATATTTATGTTTTAAATCGTGTTTTGTTGACCACCAAAAGTCAAAATGTGACAATCTTTTAGGGACGGAGGGAGTATTATTTAACTATAGTTAAGTGTAAGTCAGTTTTAAAATTCAATCTTAACCATTAATTTTGATTTAAGGATCCAGTTTGTTGTCCGAAATAATTCGTGAAAATGGGACTCATATAAAATTTTTTTCCAAAATCTTTAAGTTGTCCAAACTTTGTTCTTTTCCAAATATTGATGTTGTAAGTTTCCATATCTTTACATGAAAGAATAGGAACGTTGCATTCTTTGACATTATATTATATATCTAACATTATTATTATTTGAGTGACATTAAACAAAACACCATTTATGTTTAAATAACAAAAATGAAGTGTTTAAACTATTCAATAAGAAGTTGTGGGAAAAGTGAAGGCACGTGTCGTACTTAGATGACTACGGAGCTTACATGAAAGAAATGTATTCATGTGTTGCATGACAGCCACGTAGCCTTAGATGATGACTAAGTCCTCTCTCTACTATAAATAGGAGACTCTAAGCAAAGGCTAAAATCATCCCGAATCTAGCATAGCATCCTAGTTTTATGTAAATATTCTTTGTATGTCAAGTCAGTTTATTGCTGATGTAATAAACCAAAATTTTAGCAATCATTTGTCTCTTTCTACTTATACTATAAACTATGATACTTATTACTCCCTCCAATCCAAAAATAGTGTAGTTTTAGAGATTTTACAAAAATTAAGAAACATTTAATGCACTCAAAATTTCTATCTCTACCCCTATAAACGCAATTATTAGTACTCCATTTATCCAATTAAATATGAGGCAATCATTATTTGATTTGAGTTTTTTATGCAAATAGGGGTATTAAGGGAAAAAGTGGTATATTTTACATTGATTTATGTAAAACTACACTATTTTTGGATATTTTAGAGATATCTAAAACTACACTTTTTTTGGATTGGAGGTAGTATAATACTACGTATGTAGATAGCCCCCAACATCTTATTTAGTTCCATCTTATACTACTCAATAAGAATATTTGTACATATTCCGAGTCCATGGTGTTAAAGATCCGTATAACCTCCTTAGTGGTTATACACTTATACCTCCTATGTAGCTGTAAAGACCAATGTTCGAAAACAATAATGTCATAAAATGGTTTCACTGCTAAAGTTTCAACAAGTGCCCCCAACATCTTATGTAGTTCCATCTTACCTTCTGAGAAGATTTTTTTTCCTTGAGACTAGTCTATGTCCTCTAACCTCAAAGAATTATTTGGTATGTAAGAGATTGAGAGCAATTATTTGGTATGTAAATTTCAGACGTAGTAGTTAATCAAAGAATTTTAATTGTTAAGAATTCACCTTGTTTTGTAAATAAAACTTTCTTAGTAATTTTCGGGCAGTTGCCTTATTGCTGAGATCGAATGCGTGGAACAGCAAGCTTCACTGTGATGGTCAACTCGAAGGTTGGAATTGATAAAGGAAGGTCGACGCAACTCTAGTAGTAGAAGGGACCCCACGGATCGATCTACATATCAAGTCGGCTGAAGAAGAGCTTGATAGCTTCTTATTGAAAGAGTAGAAGCGACATACCAGCATAAAGTGGTGCTTAGCAGTGATACATTAGTATTTAATATATAGTTTGTAATTACTGATACATCCTAGACAGAAGATCAAGTGTTAAAAAGCATACCTATCATGGGTGTGTATACAAGCGACAATTTTACAGTTACAGGTAACCAATAGATGATCAGAATCATACGTCGTCTTGCTCCTTATCGACTTCAGTTGAAAGCTCAGTTTCAATTGCAATTGTAGGCAACTTTTCGTAAGCTCTGGAACCCCATGGGAAAAGCTTCGACTGTCTAAATGTGAGAAAATGAAATATTTTTTCTCGACTATACATCTGCTGAACATACAATATAGTTGCCAAGACCACTGCAGTCGACAGTATTGCAATGTCGCCAAACTTAGAGAAGAAACCACTACGTGGATTGACGAACTCATACTCCTTAGAGAAATAAGGATTGGTGAGTGGAGACCTTACATAATCATATAAGTGAGGGAGAAGTCTAATGGTTGTTATACCAATGTAAAACAACCGTCTCAGAGGCTGGCCTTTGATCTGCCACAGAAAGTTTCCAATAATCTGGGGAAGCAGAAATAAGTCCTGAACTAGACCTAAATACTGCAGCAATTCAGTTTCCCATTCGCGGATGAAATGAAAATTCCCGGTTGAATCTATATACCGGTCAGTTTTAAGAGGCCCGTCTCCTGTATTTACAGAACGGATTATCAGAAGAAGAACATACCCAACAATATGAATGGCCAAAAATGTTATAAGAACCAATTTGTCTTGTGGAACACAATGCGATTCCAGGGAATTTTGTGCCCGCAATTTCGCACGGAATCTCCTGACATTCTGAAATAACATCATTGTGAGTGAAAATGCAACCAACACAAGAACCTTCACAGAAATATCAATCAAACTGACCCATCGACTCGTATCAAGATCATAGGATAAGCTTTCATCAGACTTCGAACCTAAACCATCAAAGAACGCCACTACCTCAATTATTAGTGGAAGGCTATACCCGAAAGCTTGGACCCCTAGCATGACAAGGGATATATAAGGGACAGATTCTACATTATACCGGATATACATGAGCTCGCTCAAAATGAGAGCAACTATCAACGAGAGTGAAAGAATGCGGAACGTCACTTCCACAACTCTGCGGGACAGAATATCTTCTCGTTGCTTCCTATACATAATGGGAACACTGTGGAGCATTTTTGGACTAAAATAAAGAGGATCATCTTCATTTCTTTGGCTTGATATGGATATTCTCGCAGATGGGTTGACTAACCAACTAGCTGTAGAGGGAGGATATGATATAACTAGTTCAACTAAACAATCCAACCCATCTTCAAGGTCCATGCTATCAAACAGAATTTTCCAAGACGCTCGCACATCACGGCAACCGATTAAGTACATCTTCCCAGTCAGAGGATTATAAAGTCCCTCAACAAAAACTTTAGAAAAATTTTGGAATTCAGTCCCACTAAGTGTGAGTTGAGCAGAAACATTCAGAATTCTCCTTGAGGTTTCAATTGTCGTTTGGTCCAAATATTTGGCGTCGCTAGAATCTTCTTGGGAGGACCAGTGGTACCCAAAAAATGGGCCAAGTGAGAGAATTTCCATTTGAACCTCAGTTCTATGGAGAAGCGGATCTGTTGTTGGATCGGAAACAGCTGGTACATGAAATGTGAGATCCTCTGAGAGGAAAGAAAGACCAGATAGATACGTCCTTGACTCCTCTAATTTTGGGTACTTTAGTAGAGACTTCGTTATTACATCTTCAAAGTTGAATGGTTCATATTTCTCAAGAACTACACCAGCTAAGTTAAGTTTAGAATACTTGTAGTATGCATGAGAAGTAGAAAACTGATTCCGTAACTCTGCAGGTCGAATTAGCTTCTCGAATGACAAAGGAAAATATGAGCTCTTACCTCCATTGAGGCTCGATAAGGATCCCTTGATTATGCTTCGTTGCCTTATGGAAAATGTGAGAGGAATATACACACAGACCCGGGTATCACAACCATTTCCCTGCTCATTTGCAATCCCCAGACAACCAACCATGCATAGCTGTCCGCTGGATGAATTCCAGACACCTTCTGCCGGAAGAGTCAAGTTACTGAGCCCTGTCCTCTGTGCAGCACTGAATTGATTTTCCAATGGAGGAACTGCTCGAAACACTGAGGAAATTCTAGTAAACCAACCCTTCTCATGTAAACTGATTTTCTGGCATTTCAAATCCTGCATCACAAGTTTGACACCCCTGAAGCTGCCATCTGTGGCCCTTATCTCTTTATTTGATATAAATGGGCCCAACTTGCTGCAATAGTCATCAGTTCCATTACATTTCCAATTGGGCACAATGGTTAAGGCAACCAGGTGAGTGTATCTCTTCAGTATCTTACAGAAGTCAAGTCCTTTATATACATCAACATCATCATCCTTCCAGATATCTTTAGAAGGGTATGGATCACACGCCCTGGATATCATGTTTTCAGAAACAAACTTATACTCCGCAGAGGAACTCTGCCAAGAAGATATTTGAATGTCATCGAAATATTTTAGGCTTTTCCTAGGACTCAGACTTCTCATGTTTCCTATAATAGCTCTACTAGTCAAGGTAAATGTACTAGGATATCGAAGCACAAGCATAATTTTATCATGTTGAACTAAAGGTGGCTGATTACTGTAGCCAGTTTCCTTCAACCACTCCCACGGATCAGCAGAGTCGGGCTGCCTAGCAGGCAGCATTGTGCTTCCTATCAAACACACCACTCGTTCCCCACGGTTCTTTTTGGACTCAGTGTAAACTCCTTGGAAGTTAACAGATAGCTGAGAGTGACCTGGCCATACGTCAAAACGATGACTTTCTTCATCAGGGTTTTGCATGAACAACCCCTCCAAAGTCATTCCCATCTGCAAAACCCCACTAATCCAAATGGATTTCTTGGACGGATGGGCACGATCAACATCAGTAACCCAGAAGGAAGCCAACTTTATTGGAGATCTAAGATCAAATGATCTGTTCGAACTATATCTATCATCAAAAGGCATTATTGGAGCGTTACCAGACTCTTGATACCAATCACCATTCAAGAAAGAAAGACTTTTTATCATCTTCTCCTGATTACCACTTATCCTCAATTCAGAAGCAGAAGCTAATACAAAACCACATTCTTTCTTCACTTCAACAGTTTTATCAGATTCGTCACTCGATAAACGCCTACTTCCAGACCCAAATCCTCTATCTACATTACAAGAACCTACATCTCCATAGCAGAGAAACAATACTAATCCTAGATGGATACTCCACACAAAACCAACATCAGGCATCGTAATTACCACATAAAAATCCCACCTTTACTCAAATTCGCAACACCCCAAGAACTAAAAATCCAGTTTTTAGCAATTCCCTGATTGAGTACAACTGATTTTAACAAAGTAGGTGTGTAAACAAGCAAAAAAGTAGAAGTATTATCAGTTGAACAAATTGGTATTCTGGATTTTACAAGGAAACAATATTTTACCTATAATTTGACTGAGCATAATCAAGAATCACCAATCTTGATCATTTTGTTCCAGTATGCTTTCTAAGATCATGCATCAGTAAGCAGTTGGAACTTGGAAGCAGAAGTTGTTGAGTGAGTGGCAAAGATGCAATGAGTTAACGTCAAGTCTAAGGCGAGTAACAAAGACGGTGACGTTAGTGCATAGCTCGTGTCTCCTAGTCAACTAACCACTTCATTTCATTACTCCCTCCGTCCCCTAAAAATTATTGTCATATTTTGACTTTTATTGATAAATATAACAACATTTAATCATAAATTATCATTAAACATAAGAAATAATATAGGCTTGCGAGACTTTGTTATATTGGTCTCATTGTATATTTTTGAAATATCAACTTCTTGTAAGTTTTTGGCATGTAGAATAATAGGTATTTATATTTTAAATCTTGTTTTGTTGACCACCAAAAATCAAAATGTAACAATCATGCGAGTACTATTACTAGTTTCAGCTATCTCATTTTTAACCTTAAATATATATATATATATATATATATATATATATATATATATATATATATATATATATATATATATATACTAGTAATTAAATTGATGTAACTCCTTAAATTTTTTATGTATTATTATTTAATCATTGAACAAATTGGTTGTGTCGGTCAATTAAATTTTTTTAACAACTTAAATTTATTATTGCTTAATTTAATCATTGAGTAAATGAAGATTTATTGAATAAATTATTAATACGCGTAGGCATTGACTGTACACCGTAGCTAGTAATATATATAACAAATTTAAAAGTTTGAGAATGAATGACTAATAAGACCTATTTCTAAAATCTAAAAACTAAGAAATTAGAATGAAATCTAATTATAAATGATTGAATATTAAACGTCTAAATCTGAATAATAAGTTGGATCTCAATTATAAAAAGTATTTACCGAACTAACAAAAAACGGAACAAGAAAAAGAAATTATCTACCAAATGAACGTGTAACTATGAAATATTCAAACATCATATATGCCATATGTAGGGAAATTTAAGGTTCATATATACAGAAGTTGACTATGACCTATGTTTGTTTCCCTTGAATACACTTGCACCAAGTGTTGAGTAGTCTGTATATGTGCTTTGCTACTATGCTTAAAACAATGATCATTCACCTCTTTGGACTGAATCTTAGCTGCCATATCTTGTTTTCACACAAGAGGTGTTGTATGAGCTTCCTTTGGTCATTAAGAATTTGTTAAATACCCCTCATCCCCACAGGAGCAACTTCCATCCTTGAAATGGTGGAAATGTTCTGTATCCCTAACCGAGATTTCTCTTCGCACGACCTTGGATATGAATTTGATTGTACTATGACAACTTTCACACATATATAAGTTTTTTGTTACCCAAATAGGAGTCCCTGGGATAGTATTTATGAGCCCGAATGCAATAGCCAAAGTCTCACTGTGGCCACAGAAGACGTCAGCTTTTGAAGCTTCGGCTTCAATTGTTAACCTTGTACCTGTCCGAGAAATGCCTGCAGCCTCCATTTTGTCATGGAATCCTTCCAAGACTGTAGTTATTTCGTTAATCTGGGGATGATAATTGTCACCACTGAGGAACGCATGGACTTTACCCATAACTTCGACCCAACTGCACCCAGGGTCAACGGTAATACCTTTCTCCCTCATCGTCCTTCTCAACTCTGCAAGTTCATCCCAATGCTCGCAGTCGGAGTAAAGATTGCACAAAAGAATATAGTATCCGGCATTTACCTCCTCCATCTGGAAAATATTTCTTGCAGCAAGCTCCCCTATATCAACTCTCCTATGGATCCTACACGCATTTAACAAAGCCCCCCAGATTGCAGAGTCTGGCTCTAGAGGTATTTTTTGTATGAAATTGAGAGCTTCCTCCAACTTCCCCGCTCGTCCAAGTAAGTCGACCACACAGGCATAATGCTTGAGAGTTGGTATAATAGAATATTTGGTGATCATACTAGAAAAGTAATCCAGACCTTCCATTACCATTCCCGATCTACTACAAGCACATAAGAGAGAGATAAATGTAACTGCATCTGGTTTTACCTTTGAATTGATCATTTTCTGAAATATCTCTACAGCGACAACACCATGCCCTCTCTGGGCACAACCAGTCAGCAATATATTCCAAGAAGCAACATCTTGTTTCTGCATATTTAATTGGTTCCAGGCATAGGCCATCCTCCCACACCGAACATACAAATCTAAAAGTGCATTAGGTAGAAAGCCATCAGACCCTAATCCATTTCTTAACACATGAGCGTGGATCTCTTTTCCACAATTCAATGCTCCTATTCTAGCACATGCAGAGAGTATAGTTATTAATGTAACATCATTAGGATCTAGGACAAGCTTCATTTGCCTAAAGTATACCAAAGACTCAAAGTTTCTGTTATTCACCTTTAACCCAAGTATAATAGATGTCCAAGAAATTACATCTTTATCACGAATCTGGTGGAAAACTTCAAGAGCTTTGTCAATGCAATTGCACTTTGAGTACAAATCAACAAGACTGTTCGCCACTATAATATATGTAGTAAGTCCTGACCTCTTAGCAAGCTCGTGTAGCTTGATGCCCATGTCTAAGAGACCCAGAGAAGCACATGCAGATAATACACTAGCAACAGTAACCTCATCTGGTATGATAGCTTCTCTCTGCATTAGATTATAAGTTCCCACAGCCCGTTCAGGCAAGCCATTGTATTCATAACAAGATATCATTGCAGTCCATGAAACAACATCTTTACATTCTATATTGTTAAAAATCTTTTCTGCTTCACTTATAAATCCAACCTTCGAGTACAACTGAATCAACGCGTTATCAATGGAAACATCACCACCAAACTCACTTTTCGCCACATATCCATGAACAGCCATTCCTAACCGTTCATCACCAATAACCTCACATGCTGATATAACACTAGTCATGGTCATCAAATCGGGGTCAACAGTATGTTCCCGCATCAAAAAGAACAACCTTAACCCTTCTAAAACATGTTCATTTTCGAAATAACCCGAGATTATTGCGTTCCACGAAATCCTATCCCTCACACTCATCCCATCAAATACCAACCTCGCACTCCTCACATCGCCACATTTAACATACATAGTAATCAAAGAATTATTCACATCGACATCACTCTCAAACCCCAACCTCAGCAAATGTACATGAACCTCTCTACCAATTTTCCAATCAGACATCCCGCCACAAGTCCTCAACACACAAGGGAAAGTATATACATCAGGCCTAAACCCAACCCATAACATCCTATGATACATATCCAAAGCCTCATCGAAGTACCCCCTTTTCGCATACCCTCCAATCAAAACATTCCAAGAAAACACATCTCTCTCATTCATTTTACCGAACACATACCAAGCATCACCCAAATTGTCCAACCTAACAAACATGCTCAATAATGCATTTCCCAACCTTAAACTCAATTGGGTAGTCAAATTTAGTATAATTTCATAAACCAAACACCCTTCATCCAAAGCCCTTTTGTATTCACACAACCTTACTACACAAACAAAAGTTTCTTCTTCTATACTTTCATGGAAGTCACGTATCTTTCCAAGGTACCTTATCGATTCTTGAACTTTGCCACGTAGACAAAGCTGGTATATATGAAGATTATGGTCAACGGATGTGGTCAACGCGGAAGATATTGAGGCATTTGAAGTAGGTAGTGAGTGGTGAAGGTGATGGTGAGGTTTCTTGATGGAAAAATTATGGGAATTTCGAATAATATAGGAGAAGTCTAGGGATTTGAGCTTGTTGGGTTTGATTATTTGGAAGTTGAATTGGTCAGAATTGAGAGAAATGGGTTGGGATTTTGTGGAAATTTCCATATTCTTGTGGTGGAGAAGCAGAGCATATTCAAGGGGTTCTAGCTGGGGTTTATGTTATTACATCCTTACAGCTTAAGTGGACACTGTAATAAACTCATCTGGATAATGCTAACTAAATCTCATTTCACACTGTCAACTCAATAATCACTTTTTATTTTATTTTTTAATCTATCTGCATCATACTACAATACAAGTAAATACTACAATATCTGGGAAGGGAATCCATACACAACGGGCAGAGACATTCGTGAATATTTGGACCCTCTCCAAATCTCGAACTCATGACCTCCATTAAGGAGACATGTAGTAATAATTGACTTGCATGCTTTTTAATTGAATTGAAATTAAATTATGTGAGATAGTTCAATAATCTAGTAATTAAATAATAAAGTTACTTACAATTTAATCCTTACTCTAAATAATCAAAAATTAAATATTCGCCGCACATCATATTAATACTTTACCATATCATCCAATATTCTTTGATTTCTTTTCTACTTCAGAACATGTGGTATTTTAGATAATATTTCACTTTTATTTTTCCTATATATTATATCATATATAGATATATATTCATTTTCTCTCATTATGGATTTTATTAATAATTTGTTACTTCATAGGCGTATAGTTATTTAATTGACAAAAAGTATTTGTTTTTTATTAACTAATTTTATATGTTTTACTAATAAAAAATATTATCGAAGAAAGGATTTTCAATTTGCACAAGTTATATGTTCTTTTTTGTAAATTAGCGATGAGGTGAGATTCAACCTAGAACCTTCTGATCACTAACGAAAGCCTTTTCCACTAGGCTATTCACTTACTCGAAATACTACTCAAGCCAACTACAATTTACAACTATTAATACTCTGACAGTTCAAATCAAATACTATAATTTACACATACTATAATAATATTCCAATCCTTTTTACAAATGATAACTTGAAATTTATCAATTGTATTATAATTTACACATTCTTTAACGATATTCCAATCTTTTTCCCTATATTCAATATTAACAAAGATATTGTTGATTAGTAATAGAAAAACGTTATTGAATATTAATAAAACTCTTGCTAACACAAAAATATAAATACATGATGTACATTACTTAACAAATGTTATTCAAACTTAAATAGATAATGAAAATTCTTTATAATTTTTAACTAAACTCAAATGTTACATTATTGTAGGCAACTGAAAGTACAACTTATTAAATACCATTTGTTAATACGATATGAGAAATTACTTTTAAATAATAGTACTCACTCCGTCTCTAAAAGATTGTCACACTTTGACTTTTGTTGGTCAACAAAACACGATTTAAAATATAAATATCTATTATTTTACATACGAAAAATATGACTCTATAGTAGTTTGTTTTTTCTTAAAGTTCAAATCACATTAGAGTTCATCTCTAATTTTTCTTATTGCATCCAATAGTTCCGTTGTTGTATTTTCGAATTGTAACATAAATTTGTGAAGAATTCTAAACGCCAAAAATGCTTCCTTTAGGATAACAGGTTTAGAGACACGATATCATCTTCATCATCAACATTGTTCTCAATGATAGTAGTACGTAAGATCATTAAACTCTACATATCTTTATGCAAAAAAATTTTAAATTAATAAATTATTAATTTATAAATAAATTAATAAATTTGATGGGTGCCAACATTATTAATTTGTATATGTTAACTACTGTAGATGTAAAATGACAAGTTTTGAAAATTGAAAATTACTAGAAAACAATATAACTCCACCTAGCGAATAAATTCAGCCAAACAACTGTTTATCTATCTCTCTCCGTCTCACGTTTTTTGAAAACCTTAAATTTGGTTAGAAATGTTAATAACCAAAGGGGAAAGTCTGACAACATATTCAATCGCATCTCCGTCTCTGATGGCATCTTCTCCTCCTCGACCTTCATCAGCTGCTTTTAAGGTTCTATGCCATACCATCCTCCTCTGCCAAACTTCTCAGGGACCCACTTGATCATATATCATAACATTCTTACCCATTTTTGTTAATTTTAAGGGCTTGTAGATTTGATTTGAATTGTTTGTGCAATTTTTCAAGTACCCATTTGAGGAATTATCAAAAGATTGGGATCCATATCATACATTTCTGCGTATTCGAGGGATTATAGATTGGATTTGTTTTCGTTGAGGAATTTGTCAAGGACCGATTTGAGGAATTATTAACAGATTGGGATTAAGTTGAGAATTTATATGTCAAATTGAGGGGTTGAAGATTTGATCTTTGCTGTTTGAGGGAATCTCTCAAGGACCCCTTTTTGAGGAATTAGCAGATAAACAGTTCACAATTTTTTTTTCAAATTTTGAGGGTTAAAGTTTTGGTTTTTCTTGTTTTTGAAATTTCTCAAGGACCCGTTTGAGCAATTATTAGAAAACTGGGATCCAATTGAGAAACAAATTCATATTTGAGGGGTTGAATCTTGTGGGATATTTTTCTGTGGAATTTCACAAGAAATCCATTTTGAGGAATTATCAAAATGTTGTTGGGAAATTGAGAAAGTCCTTGTAAATTTTAGGGGTTAAAGATATTTAGTGATTCATTTTATTTGTGGTGATATTGTTGGAAGATGAAGGGAGGTGGAGTAATGGAGAAGGTGAAGCGGTCCTTTAGGATTATTTGGTTCATGGTGGTGATGGTGGCGTCGCTGCTGGTGATATCTGCACCGGTACTGGTTGCGATTGGGGACGTTTCAGTGGCTTATGTGGTCGTGTCGAACTTTACCTGCATAAGATGTTATAGTTTCAAAGAGCATTTGGGAAGATATAGTTTCAAGAGCTCATTGACTGATGTTCCTCTGTTTTCATTGATCCGGTCTTTTGTTATTACATGTAATGTGTTTATTCTTGCATGATCCTCTTTTATACCAATTTGATTCCATATAGAATTGAATTAGATATATTTGTTTATTAAATTAAATTGATGTTAATTATCTAGCTTGCGATGATTAGTTCTAGTTAATTTTTCGACTTCATATTGGATTGTTGAGTTCTTTTGTTGTAGTAGTTCTACTCTCGAAGTTTTTATCTATTTTATTGAACTTAATCTTTTGATTCATTAGTTTTGACCTCAAATCTTGAATGTGAACTACTTGTTAAATGAACTATCAACCATTTAATTGTTTTGATTATAATATGCGAAAATAATGACATTCACTAGCTTGTATATAGCACTATTTTTTTTCTAAGTGCCCCAATATGGCGCTTCACTGATTGCCTAAGGAGGTAATTGACCTGACAAAGTAAATTTCATTATTGAAGCATTGTAATGAATGCTGGACCTGCTGTTTCTTTTATTTAGATTTTTATGTTTAGAGTGCAATGTTTCTAGTAGGCGCAGGCTTTAGAGGAAGTTTGCAATTTTAAATTTGTTTCATATCAATGATACTTCCTATTTGAAGAATCTTACAGATAATATTTAGATTTCGGGTAAACAATTGACCAGTGCTTTTATGTTTGATGGGTAGGTGTATATTTATTCTGTGATGCCTCTGCTCTCTCACGCGGGCCATATTTTGGGACTGTGATGCTCTCTTCTATTGGTTCAATACTGCTTCTTTCAGTTAAGGCTTGTGTATTTAGTTTTAATTCGCAACCTGAAGCTGAAGTTTCATCTTTCTCGAAGAGGAAAATTCATCTGAAGAAGTCTTGGGGAATGCCGGTTTTGTTTCTCTCATCTATAGTATTTGCCCTTGGGCATATTGTTCTTGCTTACAGAACCAGCTGCAGAGCAAGGAGGAAGCTCTTTTTTCACCGAGGAGAAGCCGAGACCGTAGGAACCTAGAACTTTTTTATTTATATTCATCATAAATTAATTTGCCATTATATTTATTTTAATTTGTTTAAAATAAATATAGTAAATTACATGTTAAATCTATCATCATATATAAATATGTTATGATGGACATCAAATTTGCACTATAAAAAAGTTGGCTGAGATGTGTTTACATTTGGAAAATATTCCAGAACTTAGATTGGCTAAGTTTTTCTTTCTAATTGCCAGGTTCTCTCTTTCAAGCATGTCTTCTCTGGTTCACAGAAGGCTCCTCGGTCTCCTACGCCATCTAATTGCAAGTCTTTTAGAATTGAAAATGAATTGAGGCGAAAGCCTTCTGGTTTTTCTCATGGAGAAGGAGAGCTTGGTGCTAGATTACTAGCAGATGTTGATAGCTTGTTCATTTCTTGTCAAGGGCTCAATGTCCACTATAAGATCACCATGCCTGGGTCATCCTTATGTACTTTTCCTCCGGCTTCCTATGTTGATTTGCCATCTCTTAATGGAATGGCTAAAGGACAAAATCGTCTTCATAAGAGTTACAGTTGCCAATTTCAACCATCTTCTCTTCACACTCCCCTGCTAGATGATTATCCAAATATGCCGGTTTTATTTGGAGATGTGCCTGCACTAAGTTTAGATGTCATGGGTGGCGATGGTGAAAAGATGCAAATAGGGTTGCCACCTGTAGACCTTGATTTGGAAGCCAATGGACAGTTCGGTGTTGTTTTAGTGCATGGATTTGGGGGAGGAGTTTTCTCCTGGAGAAATGTGGTTGGTTTATTGGCTCAGCAAATTGGTTGTTCAGTTGTTGCTTTCGATAGACCTGGATGGGGACTGACATCAAGACCACGTCGGAAGGATTGGGAGGAAAATCAGGTGCCCAATCCATATATGCTTGAGTCTCAGGTAATTTATTCCTGCTGAACTTTTCATGTAGTGCATCTGTAGAAAGCCAACAACATTCGTCCACTTCAATGATTTGGTTTCCATAATTTCTTTTTATACAAAGAAGTCTACGTTGGCAATGTCAAAGTTTTGGGTCTTTACAGGTCGAACTCCTTCTTGCCTTCTGTAAGAAGATGGGCTTCTCGTCAGTTATCCTTGTTGGTCATGATGATGGAGGGTTGCTTGCACTGAAAGCTGCAGAAAGAATCCAGCCATCAACTACTTCTCTCAGTGTTAGTAGTCACTCTGCCTACTTACATGCATAAAATGACGTTGGATTTTTTATTGTATGACATCACTAACTCCAATATATTAGAAGTCGAGTATGTTAAGGTTATAGATGAGAAAGCTAAGAGGAAATAGTTTTCAGCTTAATCTACTTCTTTTGTTACCTACTCCATCATTCACTCCATCACCTACTTTTTTCAAAGATTGTTCTTATGTAGTTGTGGAGTTATAAAGACTATATCTTCTATTATGCTTCCAAACATTATATACCCACTCTATAGTATCAGTATTATCAGTTGGGACATAAGTTCTCTTAGTTCATATTTGTAAATACTTTTGCAATTATTACTTCAGGTTGAGATCAAAGGTGTTGTTCTACTAGGGGCCAGCTTGTCTCGAGAAACTGTTCCCGCATTTGCAAAATTGTTATTATGCACTTCATTGGGTAAGAAACATTTAGTTCGTCCTCTGTTGCGGACAGAAATTACCCAGGTAGTGAACCGGCGTGCATGGTATGATAACTGCAAGCTAACAACTGAAGTACTAAACCTATATAAGGTACTTGCGAGAATTTAATCATTGACCTTCTATCCTTTTTCTTTTGATTCAAGGTATTGACTTTTGAATATTATTCCCATAGGCCCCATTATGTATAGAGGGTTGGGATGAAGCTCTTCATGAGATTGGAAAGTTATCATCTGAAACGGTATTGTCGCAACAAAATGTAGCATCATTGCTTAAGGCAGTTGAATCTTTACCAGTTTTATTCGTTGCTGGAGCAGAAGATGCTCTTATCCCATTAAAATCTGTTCAAGTTATGGCGTCAAAATTTCAAAATTCAGTAAGTTCCCTTGGCTGGTTCTTTTCGTTTCTCCTTAAGCATACTGTTCAAGAGCGTTCACAGAGCAAAAGAAAATCGTGCAAAGTATCTCACTGCTCTTAAAAGAACGGTGGGAGTATATTGTATAAACTTGACTGAAAAATATATGTTTAAGATAGATTATTGCAGTGGGTTAGCATATGTATTCATTACAAAATATATAACGTATGAATCTTTATTTATAGTTCAATTAGAAGGATGGAATTAGAAGATCGTTATAACACTCGTGCTGCTCTTTAATTTTTCAGCAATGTTTCCGGTATCTAGTTTTTTCACGTAGGATTATTATTTTCTTACTTGAAGTTACTTTTTTATGACCATGCAGAGACTGGTTGCGATATCTGCTTGTGGCCACCTTCCGCACGAGGAGTGCCCGAAGGCATTGGTAGCAGCTATATCACCATTCGTAACCAAACTTCTTATGGAGAATATAGATTTCTAGGACCAATAGGACACTTGTTCGAGTATAGCGCGGCTGCTTCCGATTCTTTATTCTACAATTTTTTAAGGCCACCCCCCTTTTCTTATCGATCATCACTATACGTTAGATCAAAGTGTATATCTACTTCTCTAGTGTATTGGTGGATCGTTTAATCGAATCGGTGCTCCTTATCGTGTAAAGATCATCCATTGTAATATGCAAGTCACTGGTAGTGTTTAAAGCTTCCATAGTGAATTAATGTTGTATGCCGTAGTTTTGTGCATGTGACTAGAAATGAACGAGTGCATTCAATCATTTCCTATGGTTTATTTGAAAGGACTTATCTTGGGTTTTCCACACAAAAAAAGGATACTAGTTGCTCTCGTTGAAATGTGCTATTGAAACTGAAGATAATCAAATGATTTGGCGGTTGAACTATCACCTTTGGATTCATGGGCTTACTGAGTTTTAATGGCTTGTCTTGCAAGCCTTAAAGTTGTGCAATAGTTGCGCATTTGGTGACTATAATAGGCCTATGACACTCCCATCACCCAAAAATCGAACTAACATCGGTTATGTTCCAACTATTTCCAAAAGTTTGGGTTATTTTCAAGGACTAAAGGCATTGTTTATCTTACACGTTTCCACTTGGGTTCCAATTGACGAAATGAGACAAAATCACTACTTCCGTTATTGAGATTATTTTCAAGGACTCACATTTTAAAACGTTCCAGTTCATCACTCAAGTTACGAAATGAGGCAAAATCACTACTTCCATTATTGAGGTTGTTAAATGTACCTTTTTTGTCACGTGCAAGGCATGTGCCTCATTTTATGGGCAATTTAGTCATTTTAACATCAGTAGTGATTTTGCCTCATTTCGTAACTTGAGTGATGAACTGGGACGTTTTGAAACGTGAATGAGGAACTGAAACCCAAATGGAGACGTGTATGATGAACAATGCCTTAAGTCCTATTTTCAACTCGGTTTGGTGCGGCTTTAGATTTTGTGCACACCTTAAATTTTATATAAATTACATGAAAGTCCTTTAGATAAATCTAAGAAGAACAAATCTTACTAAAACAATAACTTTTTACATATATAAAGCAGAATGTTTGGTCAAACTTACTGAGGAGGCCGAAAGACTCTTATCCAACTTTCGTCGAGTTGAGGCTTCGGCATAAATCACAAACGCAGCGACTGCAAGAATTGTTTTGGCGAAGGTTTGGCGTAATGCTGCGTTTCAATCCATCAATTTGGACAAAGTAAGAACTTTGGACAAAGTAAGACTTTCCTTTTCACATCCGAGGCTTATACGGAAATGTGTCAAGCAACGGCTATTGCCTTTCAGGAATCAGAGGCGGCCCTCCGTATGATCGATCGGCATGTTGAAGAGTCTGAGGAGGCCCAGGACGGGGGTCACCAACAACCCTCTGGGACATCTAGACCCAGTTATGGGGACTGGACCATCCACCAGACAGGGGACGAACACCCAGAGTCTTCCAAACAACTCCATCAACAATCAGTCAGGAAGGCCTCGTAGGCCGGAAAAGGAACCCATAAGAGGAAATGAAGGCCGGGGAGGCCCACGTAGAGAAAACAACCCACATCACCTATTCCAAATTTGAATTCATTATGTTTAATACTTAATGACATATCAATAGAAGGGATAATGGATTAAAATATTTTGAAATATAAATAATTGGCAAGAATATTTTAAATTATAAAAAATTAATTGAAAACATGTTTGTTATCACATTAACCTATAATGAATATGCATGCATGGCTTCTAAATGTGAAGTATAGTGAAAATATTAATTAATCTCACAATTTTTTAATGGCAACAGTGTACCCAATGAAGTTTTTTCAACAAAATTTCATACTATGAATTGGTAAGGAGGTAATCCCCGATTCTGTTTCAGATATGGTAGAATAAAATTATATTTTAATTTTAAATGATTATATTATTGCAGATTAGTTTCTAAACGTAACATATATGTTGCATTATGATTTTTAAAGTAACAAATATTGTAGTATTTATTTCTATTCTTTTGAAAATTATACTACAATATTTGACACTGTAATACTTATACTACTTTCGAAGACTAATCTTTAATAATGTAATTATGTAAGATGAAAGTATAACTTCGTCGAATAACTAAAAATATTATAAGCAAATCTTCAAGAAAATTCAAGAACATTCGGATTCAAATGTTGCTACGGAGTATATAATATTAATTCTTGAATTTATGTTAAATGGTAAAATATAAAACTTGGCCTTTAGAGAACTTTAGGGGCACAATTGGGCTTCTCCATGAATCATTTGCATATGTCATATGCGATTATCAATAGACAATAGTTGTGCAAAAATGCAAATTCATGTCCGCAGTCAAATCCTACGTAAGGATATATGAAATAGTGTTACAAAAAGTATCCACGTATCGTATTGGGTCTTTTAAAAAATATAACAGATAATATAATATATATGATTGATGTGTTCAGAGATTGATATCTCATTGAAGTTTAGATAGCTTTTTTATTGTAAATTTTTCAATTTTAATATGTAATATATACCACATTATTTTTATTTTTAAAAATCATACTCGATCAGTTATAGTAATTGATCTGTATCACTGTATATGTATTGCCACAATTATACATGTATGGCCACACACAACCTCTACATTGAAGAACAACAAAAATTTGGGTGTTAAAGTGGGATAGACTAGCTTCTTTATACGGCGTGAGTTGAAGTTCTACAAGTATATAATCTTGTGTTTGAATGGTAAAAAACAAATTTAAGTTCCCTGATCCTGTGAGGCACATCACGTGATTTACCTCCTCGTGATGACCCAAGGCAAGATGCGACGGGACCAAAATTATGAATAATGTGTTGTGGTCCGTAGCGGTAAGTAGCCGTAGTTTTTCACGATTACCTAATATGATATATATAAATAAATGGATGGCATATTTGTACTAGTCGTTACCAATTTGGGAAATTATAGGAGCACTAAAAAATCCGAATTTCATTTTATGTTAGCAGCATGCGCTTAATGGCTACACCACCTTTGAATCAGTTGCTCGATAACATATTGAGAGGACATTTAATGCGCTAGAAACGTCATATTTTATTGTGAAAGTAAATATTTGAGGATGGTGCAAAAATAGGTTTGGTGAACTTTGATGGGAATTTTTATTAAGGATTTTTATGGAATAGGGAATCTAATATTTGTGTCTTTTTTACTACTTTTGCACATTCCCTATTCTTTATATAGAATAGGGAGTGATTTGAGACATTTGTTGCGAATGCTGATAGTTGGGAGTGAAGTCTTGTTAGTGCAAGAAAATAGTCTTCCAACTATCCAAGTTCTTGTATATTCTCCATTGACTGAGTGTAGTTGGGTTGTATCTGTGAGAGAATGATGTATGCAGTTACATAAGCAAATCTTATACTATGATGGAAGAAATACTAGAAAATGGTTCAATCGAATAGTGAACATAAGTTGTAACATGGCAAATAATCAAAATAGTGAAACTATTGACACAATATAAAGACCGAAATGAAATAATTATTGAATTCGAAAAACTAATTTGTAAACCTTATGGCTAAAAAGAGACTAAATTGTAACCCGACGAAAACCCAACGGCCAGCTTCCTCCATATTCCTCCAGTTAACCTTCAATACATTCCAATACAATCTCAACCAATCCGTGTGATTGATTCTTCCGGCTTAATTGCTTGATTCTCTAATTTCCATGAATTTGTGAGTGCAACGTTCTTAGCTTGGAACTACATTTGTCGAGTAGAGGACAAAAATTGTATTATGAGAATAGTATATGTAAGAGAACTCCGACCTAGGAAATTTAGTATTTCGAGAGAGATTTGTATATCTTGGACCAATTTCAATCAATATCAATTTGGAGTACTAAGAAATGTCAATATCTTAAGAGATGGTCCCTTTTACTCTCCAAGTACACAACAAATAGTAGTTGACTAGCCACGAAACTAAGTGGCCCTGGCTTCCCCTCCTCATTGCTTGGTCGCAATTATTACCAACGTAACTATCTACAAATTTCGAAATACTAAAAAACAAGGTAAGCATCTTGGTTTGTTTAATTTATGCTAGACATACATATATATTTGCCTATTAAATTAGAACTACTTTAATCATAGCTAATAAATTAGTTTAAATAATTTAATCTTCCAAAACTAGAATCTAAGAGTCTAGAAAGCCCTGCCGATGGCTCAATAGCCTAGTGGCATCCGGCCCAACCTTTCATGTAAGAGGTCATGGGTTCGAATCTTGTTGGAGACATATTTGTCTCATATTATACTCTAACTTTCTATTAGTTAGCAATTTCTGTATTCATGTTTGTAATATCATTGTAGTCAAAATTCATCGCTAATTATCAAAAAAAAAAAAAGAGTCTAGAAAGCCCTGAATGACCTCACTAGAATTATTTTATTATTGGGTCTAGCTCACTAACCAAACTAAAACATCAATATATCATGTCGAAGAAGTTAAACCAAATATTAGAATTAAATAAATTGACCTTGCTGATGACTAAATAGGTTGATGACATCTGATCCAAATTTTTATCTAGGAGGTCTTGACTCATACGCCTTCCATATGCATCTAGAATGTCCAAAATGATGCCCCGGGCATAGCTCGAACGGTCACGGACTTCACTATAAATATGTGCTTCTTCACAAGTGTGTGGGTTCGATCCACGACAAGTGCATGAGTAACTCTGCATTTGTTCAAATACTTGTATTTATTTAATTTTGTCTACATAATTATCTATTTAATGGGTAATATGTGTTTTAAACCTTTACGTTGTTTTTTCTTATTTGGTCTTAATTGGAGCTTCTAAACTAGAGTAATATTTTACAAAACATTTATTGAAATTTATATGTGAAAATAATATTTGTCGAAATTAGAATTTTAATTTTATCTCATATTATTAAAGGGATTAAAGTCAGCTTTACAAACGCATTTTGAACATCAAAATCGGGTCAACAACTAATTGAACCTTTAGTTGGGGACCAAACTGCAACACTTTTGTCAATATCTTGGACTAAAGTGCGATCCGTCCCACAATCTGAGACCATTTTAACAATTAACTCTTAGACTCACTATTAACCCCATATGAATACCAACATGTTCCCAAAGTATTACTACTAATACTGAAAAATTTCCTCAAAATAAGTCTTGAACAATTTTATCTCTGAAACTTTGCCATAGTTATTGTTGATGAACAAGTCATACTTGATAAAAATAAAATTGTCAGTTGTACCATTGTTTTGGCACATATTCGGCAATATGTAGCGTTCCTCATAAACAGAACGGCAAGTGATCGGAACCATCACCTATGTTTGTAGGATGTTTCCAGTTAATCACGTGTGTTTTAAATTATTCCAGTCCATCACCCATGCTTCAAAAGTTTGTAGCCCGTCACTTGTAACCATATTAAATTAATTAAATTATTTATTAAACATTTTTGTTATTTTATTGAACACGTATTTTGTTTTTAAGTTAATATCACTATTTTTCTTCTTTTAGAAACTAAGATAATTCTGAAAAAAAAGTGAACAAATAATTTCTAAATTCTCACTACAATTTAGTTAATTTAATATGATTATATGTTGATAAGAACTTAAATATACTTTTAGTATATATAATTAAATTTGATATAGATATATATAATTATATGTATACACAATATATATTAAATATATAATTTAATATATATAATTATATTAATATAGATATATATAATTATATGTAATACATAATATATATCATGTATATTTAAAAAATACAATTGCATTTATAAAGATTTATATAATTATATTTAATATATATAATTTTAGCTAATATATAATTATATATTAACTACTATAATTATACATAATATATTTCATATATGTAATTATATTTAATATAGATGATGAAATGGAACACTTTAATATACTAGTGATGGAATAAGACACTTTATTGAGTATTATCTTAAGGTTTATTCGTATTATATGATTTTAGTTTATTACATAAAATATAAATTTCTTATAATCCACCCTATAGATTATGTGGGAGGGGGATAGCTAGAGGCATTTTTATAAATATTTTGTGCAATAACTACTTCATATCATTAAATATATTTCATTATTAAAATATTATGTAAAGATTAATGAAAAATATCCTATACTTATAATATTTTATTATTTACAAGTTGGACTGTCCACAAACATTGAATAAGTTATTGTATCTGAATAAATAATTCTTATGAAACATTCTTTCAGATTTAGTCATAAATAAAAAATCTTAGAATTCTAGTTCGTTTGTTATATTATTTTTTTTTGTATTTTTTAGTTGTCTTTTTAGCCTTAATATTTTTTGTTTTTAAATAGTTATATTTCTAGCATAATTAATTGTTGTGTTTATATTTTCAATTAATTATCATTTTATATTTCAATGTATTTTTTAATTAGATTTTATTTTCTAATCTATGTATAAATGACAAAAAGGATAACTGAAAAAGAACAAAGAGAGTACTGGATACAATTCATACAAGGTTTTCTGTGTGAACAAAAGAAGAACGAGCAATAAATACATGCCATTATTTTCCTATACGTTACAGCTTTTGTTACCTTTCTTACTTTCCAATTTCCACCACCTTTAATTATGAAGCCGTGTTCAATATTTTATGCATATAATGATATTGAATTGACAAAATCTTCTCATGGCCAATTTGTGCACTAGAGTAAAAAAATATTTTCATCATTCACCTAATTTTAAATTGAAATTATTTCCTTCATACTATGTTTTTATATTTTTCTTTATTAATTAACTGGGTATAAATGTTCTTACAGAAATTTTTATTGATGTTTTTCGTGATTAATTTCAACAATAATGGAATTTTGATGCCCGAAGGGTATAGTATAAATTAACAAGGTGATTGCGGTTGAGATATCTCGAATTGTGACTTTGAAATTGTATGGAGGTAATACTTTGTCAAAATATTGTAGAGGTTGATTTTAGTTTCATGTCACGCTGGCCCTCTCCCTTATAAAGCTCCTACAAAGAAACATTTTTATGATATAAAAAAAAGCACACGCAGAGAAAAATCAACTTACTAAAAAACAGTTAAATTTTGACTATTATAATTGACAACTTATATCTAGTGTACTCACTCACCTAAGAAAAAAAAGTAATTAAATTGATGGACTTTCACATTTTATTTTCATATGCCTCCTAAATTGATTTTAAAAATGTTTTTTCTTTTAGTAAAATTGGCGATGACATTCCAACTAAGGAATACATAAATCCACCTTACAAATTACAAACACAAGTTCAACAAGCAAGACCTCCTATAATATGTTCGAGTCAAATATTAATAAGCTATTAACTCACGTGTATTTATAAAAGGATGGCTTATTTTTATTTCGGATCCTGAACTATAATGAAAATTTTAAATTGGACTCTAATACTATCCTAAGTCTCATATTGGACCCTATACTATGGGTTGTCTCATTTTACCCCCTAAAACGTCACATATGGTGTAATTTCGTTTTAAAACAAAAGCAAAATTGACATAGCACATATATTAAATTTTGGACACAATTCACAAATAACAAAATTTATTAAATTAAAAATAAATTCCAGGCTTATTTTCATTTTGGACCTGCACTATCACGTAAGTTTCAAATTGGACCCTAATATTAACATTAGTTTTTTATAAAAAAACGCCCCAAAAGTTTGATATTTGTGATAATCCGAATTTGCCCTTCTTTTAAAACGAAATTCAATATAAAATTAGCATTTGAGGGAGCAAAATGAGACAAAACGTAGTATAGGGGGTAATTTGAGGCTTACGATAGTATTAGGGTCCAATTTGAAACTTACGTAATAGTTCAAGGTCCAAAATGAAAATAAGGCTAAAAGATTCTTGTTTTTTAGATTTTCATATACGACGACCTAAGACCCCACCGATTTCTTGCTAGTTATATATAAAGCGCAGCCCCCTTGGGTGGTTTGCCATTGTTTCTCAACAGGCCTGCAAAAAGCCATTTGAGAAACCTTCCCACTAAAAAATACAGTAATTTGCTAAATTTAAGGTACAATACCAATAATTTTTTATTTATATTGTTTTCTTGATGTTTTATACTTTTGCATACTACTGTACTCCACTTACTTATGGACAATTCGCAAAATTTAACACATAAACCAAACCGAACCAAGTTTTATTCCACTAACGCGGATGTTACATTTATATTAGGGTTTTGGCGATTGTTATTTTTCGTTAAAGGCCTAACGCAACCCTCCTCCTTATCGAGTTATACTTTTCGAGTTAATGGTTCATACGTATAGGGATAAAAATTGAAAATTTTAGCGTGAATAGTTGTTGAACTTGATATGAAAACCAAGTATTGTTGTGAGAGTGGTGAATGCATAAATAATAAATACATTTTGCTGATACATGCACAGGCTGGCAGAAAAAGATAAAATCGGCATTAATATTATGATGTCTGCAATAAAGATTTGCTAATGTTAGGATGCTGTATATAAATATTACTGAAAATGGTATTTAAAATTAACAGTATAGATTTTCCTGGGGACCATTTGTCTACCATTTTTACTTCTTGTTGCAGGAAGAAAGTGAATCCTCCAAGAATCGTCGCTCATTTTCGGAAACGGTATGTATTTATCGAAGAAGTCGTATTCATATAGTCAACGCCACTTAATGTTATGGTGGTTCGGTTGGTTTGTTGTCTTAATGCATTTATTGGTGCAGATTGCAGAAACCTGTTATTTCTCTGTTTGTTTAATGTTATGTGTGATTGCAAATTTTTTTGTTAATGGAATTGCAGTAAATTTTAATTTTAAAAGCCCTTTTATTGTATATATGCGGCGAGTGATTGAGAAAAGCTACCCAAAAACAATTATTTTTATTGTTTTTACAATTTTTTGTATGTTGGTTTGTATTTAGGTTCTGAACTTCCATTAGTGATTTTTCAAGTTGAATTTTCAATGGAGCATATAAGAGCTCCATTGAAAGGTATCAAACAGGATTTGAAAGGTAGAGCGGCGTGTTATAAGGAAGATTGGATTGCTGGAATCCGTTCAGGAATCGGGTATATTTACTTTCTTTTGCTGTAAATTGTGGAAGATGGTTTATCTTCTTTTGTGCTATGTAATTTATTAGATTATGTGTCTCAGAATTCTGGCTCCTACTACCTTCATATTTTTCGCGTCAGCCCTTCCTGTGATTGCCTTTGGAGAGCAATTGAGCAGAGATACTGGTACGTTCATAGTTGTGAATATAGAAAATACTAATTGCTTTCTGAATTCATGGGTATATCTGGTTTCTCCTTTGGAAGATAATTGATATTTTTGAATATGGAAATAGATGGCAGTTTGAGTACTGTCGAGACCTTGGCTTCAACAGCAATATGTGGAATCATACACTCGATTTTTGGGGGACAACCTCTTATGATATTGGGAGTTGCGGAACCAACAATTATCATGTACATTTACCTGTACAATTTTGCAAAAGACAGGGAAGAGTTGGGGAAGTCACTATACCTTGCATGGGCTGGATGGTACCTATTGCCTTTTATCGTGATATTATGTAAGCAGACCTTATTGTGGCATTCTTGATCTAATTATTCTGATCTTACAGGGTTTGTGTTTGGACTGCTGTTATGTTGTTTCTCCTTGCAATATTCAACGCCTGCGCAATTATCAATAAATTTACAAGGATTGCAGGAGAGACGTTTGGCATGCTTATCTCAGCACTCTTTATTCAACAGGCAATTAAGGTATTCAGACTGCAGAGTACATCAATATATTCACAACTTTGTACCTTTCAATTGTTGGCAACTTTCCTAAGTTATCATCCTGATGGATTAGGGAGTGGTAAGTGAATTTGAAATTCCGAAAGCTGAGAACCCAAATCAAGAGAAATATATGTTTCAATGGCTTTACACAAATGGTTTATTGGGAATCATCTTTACGTTTGGCCTTCTCTACACCGCCTTAAAAAGCAGAAGAGCTAGATCATGGTGGTATGGGATAGGTCAGTGAAACCTTACCCTGTACACGGTTTAGTTTCACTTTTTTTTCTGAATGTAGAGTTCTGAGACTTGTTAGTTGGACCTAAAGTTTAAATCATTCTTTGTATCAGGTTCGTTAAGAAGCTTTATTGCTGACTATGGGGTTCCTTTGATGGTTGTGGTGTGGACGGCACTGTCATTTAGTGTGCCAAGCAAAGTACCTACTGGTGTTCCAAGAAGGCTCTTTAGTCCTCTTCCATGGGAATCCGGATCTCTACATCATTGGAGCGTAATAAAGGTATCACAAGCGTACTGAAGTACTAGACTTCATTGAGTAACCTCTTCAATATTTCTAAAGTAGATCAAAAATTGAAACGTTATCCTTCTGTGTAGTTGTAGTTGTCTGGCCAGTACTCCTACGATACTAGATAGCAGTGTACACTAATTATATATCTGATGATGAACTGCAGGATATGGCGAAAGTCCCACCAACATACATATTTGCAGCCATAATTCCTGCTGTGATGATTGCTGGACTTTATTTCTTCGATCATAGTGTTGCCTCACAATTGGCTCAACAAAAGGAATTCAATCTCAAGAAGCCTTCTGCATATCATTATGACATCTTATTGCTGGGATTTTTGGTAAATATTATTGATTTCATCAACTTGATTTTGTAATGCTTAAGCATTGAAGATAACACATATATGCCTGTCAACGTTTGGATTTAGACTCTACTGTGTGGGTTGATTGGTCTACCCCCTTCAAATGGAGTTCTGCCACAGTCTCCTATGCACACAAGAAGCTTATCTGTGCTCAAGAGGCAGGTTAGTATATATTGAACTACGAAATGGGGATTTATCTCTTGTTTTCGGGATCCTAAAAAAAACACTTTCGTATTAGCTGATCCGGAAGAAGATGGTTGCGAGTGCCAAGGAAAGCATAAAGCAAAATGCCACTAACTCTGAAATATATGGCAACATGCAAGCTGTTTTTGTTGAGATAGACAGCTCTCCTGTGGTAAGCCTTATATCTCTCATGTCTAGGATTTGGTTGCAATACTCACTTTATTCTGCTTTGCTACTAAAACCTTGGTATGAATTTCAAGAAGTATGTAATCTCCTATCCCTCAACCATTTGAGTGCATACTGCGATGAGTAAAACCTTGTCCGTTTCCTGCTGCAGACAGAAATAGCAAAAGAATTGGAAGACTTGAAACAAGCAGTCATGAAGAATGAAAATGAAGGGGACAAAGAAACTAACATGGTGTTTGATCCTGAGAAGCACATTGATGCCTACCTTCCTGTCCGTGTAAAAGAGCAGAGAGTAAGCAACCTCTTGCAGTCGATTCTAGTGGCAGTATCAGTGTGTGCTATGCCCGTTATTAAGAAAATTCCAACATCTGTCCTTTGGGGATACTTTGCCTACATGGCCATCGATAGCCTACCAGGAAATCAACTATGGGAAAGAATATTGCTCCTGTTTATAACCCCAGGACGACGATACAAGTAAGTTCATACCTTAATGGCTCAATGTAAAGAAAGAATTTAATTTGTTCAATAATGACTGATCATTGGGATAAATGAATGATAAGGAACGAATTCTTAAGGACGGGAGCAAACAATTCCGTTACATGATCCTTTTTCCATCTTCTCATTCATGAATCTTTTATGTTTTCAGGGTACTTGAAGGAATTCATGCCTCTTTTGTGGAGTCGGTGCCCTTCAGATACATTGCTATCTTCACTATCTTGCAATTTGTATATTTCCTGATGTGCTTTGGGATAACATGGATACCTATTGCTGGAATTCTCTTCCCATTACCATTTTTTCTACTTATAAGCGTGAGACAGCATTTGCTTCCAAAGCTGTTTCCACGAAAGTACCTTCAAGAACTCGATGCAGATGAGTACGAGGAACTTGCAGGCGCTCCTCAACTTTCACTTAGCCGCTCTGCCAAGGTACTCTAGATCTATTATAATATGATGTTGCTACCATCCATTGTTCAATGTCACTGAAAAAAGTCATGAACTTTTTTCCCAGGAAATGGAAGTACAGTGTCGAGGTAGTGCTGATGGCGAAGTCAACATGTCTGATGCTGAAATATTGGATGAACTGACAACCAGTAGAGGAGAACTGAAGCTCAGGACAGTAAGTTTTAGCGAGGAGAGGCGTCCTCAGGTAACTTTGTCGAACACTTCTATTCCACGTAGAAATGCATATTAAAACTACTACAAGCTGAATTGCATATTGGACTCCCTTTTGCAGGTTTATCCTAAGAATATACAATCAGATTGAGATTTGATGATAACAGAAGATGGTCGGTCGATCCGGCAGCATTCGAGCTCAATCTGTTTCTTTAAACTTGTTAGATATTGTACATTTATTGAGGAAAGTGTCACAAGAGTATGCCCACAGTTTAACTGTTGATGGAGATGAAATCTCTTTAGATGATGGTGATAAGTAGTAATTTAGAGAAACTAGATAAGGCCATCTACAGAAGCATTAAGAGATGAGTAAACTCATCATACATCAATGTATCTCAGATGATTTATACCGTACTTGGAGACTTGATTAGTCAATGTTAGAGAATGAGGTTAACGGTTTTTACATTCCATTTATTGATTATGATACTTCACCTATTTATTATTTGTCATTCACTTTTATCGAAAAGTGAAATGTCATGATCACTTGTTAAAGTGTAAAAATTATTGACCTAAAATAATGGAAATATTTTCGAATGAGTAAATGGCTGCAAATCAAAGCTCATTACTTTTCCAACTATGTTACTCCATTGAATAATTGGATGAACATCCTATATAAACACGAGTTGGTAATCACCCTGCCCCTGCATAGCTCAACTGGTAAAGAGCTAGAGTGCAAAGTGCAAAGCAACCTCGCTTCTTCATGCAACCCAGGTTCGATTCTCACTGGTAACTAAAAACCTTGTGTTTTGAAGTGGTTAACGGGCAAGCTCTAGTTCCCTGATCAGGCGAGGCACATCCCGTGCCAACCTCTGACATCATACCCAAGAGCATACCCAAGAACAGGGAGCTGTCAGGGCCCTTAGTTTGAGGGTCTCACACTTTTTTAGGAGCCGGTAATCACCCAGCTAATCAACATCAAAAGCAATAAATTATCACTTGTTCCTTTCAATTCAAAAATTATCATTTTCATATATTAAAATAAATATTTGATATTCAATTATTGCTTAATTATATTAATAATATTATCATGATAGTATTTTAAAAGATGAATTCAACCATATAAATTTTATATGTTGGAAAATAAATAATAATAAGTAATTGATGGTTGAATTTTAATTTCAAAATGATCAAACGTCAATTATTTTGGATTGAAGACAGTACTATTGTGTCCAAGGGTTCTTTGTTCTTAATTGTTTGTCTAATTTCACTCATAAACATCTTTGGCTCCAAATTGGTTCAACTTTATTTTTCAACTTCATTTTAATATTGTTCAAACCTTTTTTCTTTTTGTTTCACGCTGAGTTCGTGCGAATTTCAAAATCAAAGGTCACGAGTAGACATGATTGTTGGCTATTTGTTAACCTTGAAGAGCTACAGACGAATAATATTGAGGAGTGTATTTTTGGTGAGAAATAATATTTGATAATGACAAAAGTATTAATTAAATTACATCAAACTAGATTCACGTAGGTTATTTGTTATGAATAATAAAATCCACTTGGATTAATCTAAGCTCACTCCAAAATAAATAGATCATAAATAAAACTTAGGAATTAATGTTACAAGTACATGATAATAACCATGTACTCGTAATTTGTTAATGTTATAATTACAAAAATACTTATGTCATAATCAAAAAATGAAAATTAAATTGTTTTCGGACATACTTTAACTGGTAAAAACTTAAAATGTTAAAATATCAACAACTTTGCCTCCTCACATAACTTCGATAAATTCTAATCCTGATCAATTGATACATATTCTACGATTTACTTCGTGTACATGAATGTGCAAGATCATTATTTATTAGTGTGATAGTTTCATAATTTTTAATAAATGAAAACAAACTTGATATAAAAGGAGAATGTTTTTTTTCCATATAATCTTTCTAGATTTTATAACTGTGAGCACCAAAAACCCTTGAACAAAAAACCCTAAAGCTTCTCTTCATTATTCTTCTCCATTTCAGATTCTAACAACTCCCAACAATGGCCTCTATGATGGTTAGCTCTATCTTCATTTGATCTTATAATATATATATATCCATATATGTGATATTTATTTATGTAACATATAGATTCAAATTTCAATTAGTAATAGTAGAATAGAGCCATTGATTAATTTGAAAAAATGATCTGAATTTGTTATCCCAAAAAGATTTTCCAGATTTGAGTTTTAAATGCTGATGTTATTTCTTTTTAATTTTGAAATAAAATGTTCCTTTGCATATTCTTAGTATCTGGCATAAAAAAGTGAAAAGATTGTATTTTTAACGTATGAAAATGACTTAGGCACAAGTTAGAATTAGTTAAAACGCACCAAGGGTTAATACTCCATCCTGAAAAGATTGTCTAGTTTTGATGGTTGATTTTTTACATATTTGAAGTTAAATATTTTTGTATATGCTTAATAATTTTTTGCAAATGAGTGTTACAACATTGTATTTTTAATCCACTTTACCATTGAAGTGATTTAGATTTCAAATAGTATTAGTTGAAATGTACCATTGATTAATTTGGACAAAGTGAATCTGATTTTGATACTACCCCCATCCGAAAAAGATCGTCCAGTTTTTAGTTTTCATGGTGATTTATGCATTTTGAAATCAAAATATTTGTGTGTATGTTCATTATTTGGTCTAAAAATATCAAAAGATAGTGAGTAAATATCAAGCTAGACGGATGGTGTATTATGCAAGAAATGGTTCTAGGCTATTGTAGGACTTTGGAGTCTATGATGAATTTAGAGATATTGAGGAGCATTGAAGTGTTTGATTTAATGTGTCTGGGAAGTTTCACTATTACTTGTGGTTTTATATGAGGAAATGAGTCGATCGAATGATCATGTAGCTTTTTGATTAATTGTTTGTTAATTTGTATGCATTTTATTTAGTAAATAATTTTTGGGTGTGACAAATAACCAGGTTTTGTCTGTTATCGCAAAATTTAGAAACATACTGGCTTTATTTTCACTGCTCTTATCAATGTGTCATCATCTCGGTATATATTGATTTAATTATCTACGGCGTCGCTCTGGTTATTGTTCAGCAACCTCAAATTATACTGCTACAAGAAGGGACTGACACGTCGCAAGGGAAGGCTCAGTTGGTGAGCAACATCAATGCCTCTACGGCTGTCGCTGATGTTGTACGGACTACCCTTGGTCCTAGAGGGATGGACAAGCTGATCCATGATGATAAGGGTAACACTACTATATCAAATGATGGTGCCACCATAATGAAGCTTCTTGATATTGTTCACCCAGCTGCAAAGATTCTCGTGGATATTGCCAAGTCCCAGGACTCTGAAGTATGCTTCTTTTTCTTCGCAAAGTGGTTATTACATTTGCCCCATTGTGCTAACTATATAGACCTAGCATAGATACTTCTAAAATGACTCAATTTCTTGTTACTTCTTGGATATTTTATATTATAAAATAGACCTGTTTCCGTTAATTCTATGTCCAATGGAATAAAGGAAAATGAAAATGGCTCAATACACTACCTACATTTCTTATATAGTATGTAATAGATGGTTTTTGATGGTTTTTGCGACTGGGTCAATATTGAAAGAGCCTCCCTGTTTCCACAATGGTAAGGCTGTGTATATTCCGACCTCCCCCCTCTCAGTACCTCGCTTAGGTGGGAGTCTTTTTAGCGGCATTAGGGCATGTTGCGTTGATGTAGATTATATCTATTTGTTGCTCTTGGTATCCAACTTTTCAACCTCAATAACTCCCGTTTTGTTTCCAAGGATGAATTTACTAAATAAGGAGCGAGTGTTAAGTCTTGTTTGATTGGATTTTTTGAGTTTATACACATGAAGTCTTACCTTAGGTGCATCCCATCAGTTGTATATTTGCTTTCTACTCTGCTCCATAATACTTTTCTGACATAACACACTGCATGGTATTGGTTATGTGACAAGTTTAAGTTGTGAAATAGGTCGGTGATGGTACTACTACCGTAGTTTTGCTTGCTGGAGAGTTCCTCAAGGAAGCTAAGCCTTTTATTGAGGATGGTGTTCACCCTCAGAATTTAATTCGCAGTTATCGAACAGCTTCTACCTTGGTACAGTTGTCAAATGTTATCAAATTTGTTTGTCAGTTGTTTCTGGTCAGTTCTATGCTAATCCTGTTCAATTGGTATGATTTTGCAATAGGCACTCGAGAAGGTTAAAGAATTAGCTATAAGCATTGAAGGAAAAAGTTTAGAGGAGAAGAAAACTTTACTGGCTAAATGTGCAGCTACAACACTCTCCTCAAAGCTTATTGGTGGTGAAAAGGAGTTCTTTGCATCTATGGTTGTAGATGCTGTTCTTGCAATCGGAGTTGAAGATAGGCTGAAAATGATTGGCATTAAGAAGGTCAGTGCCCAGTTGAGATATTATCTTGTGTGGTAGCCTCTTATGCATGGGGGCATGTTGTTGTCATGTATCCAAATTAGTAAATGATCTCACCTTTTATTTTTGTTCAACTTATATTTTACGCAACACTTGTTTTTCATCTTAAGAATACCTAAGAGTTTAATGAAGTTGCTACTCTGATCCCTTTATGATGCACATTATAGATTTTTCTTGGATTGATGTTTTGTAGATGCCCATGTTATGTTGTTTCTCTTATGTTTTTGTTGATAGTTCGCTTCTTTCTAATTGCCTTTAATATTTTTTTGAAGTTCTTGTTCTAGAGCGTTATAGTAGGTCTTAATACAAGATTTGGCCAGATCGAAATATTCATAATTGTTACACTTTATGGTAGGTGCAAGGTGGAAACATGCGCGATTCTTTCCTTGTCAATGGTGTAGCCTTTAAAAAGACATTCTCCTATGCTGGTTTTGAACAGCAGCCTAAGAAGTTCTTGACTCCAAAGATACTTCTCCTAAACATAGAATTAGAACTGAAATCAGAGAAAGAAAATGCAGAAATAAGGTTTTGATTTATTACTTTCCATTACATTGTCTTTATTATTTTTGTTACTTCCTATTTCAAGTCATGGTTTATGTTACCTGTATTTATTCTTTCCACAGGCTTACTGACCCAGCTCAGTATCAATCTATAGTTGATGCTGAATGGAACATCATTTATGACAAATTGGACAAATGTGCCAAGAGTGGAGCAAAAATCATTTTATCACGACTTGCTATTGGTGATTTGGCGACACAGGTTATACAATGTTTCACATTTTCAACTGTCTTTTTGGAAGAGTAATGCATCTTAGTACTTGCTATTACCATATTGAAGTTTCTTGCCTGCAGTCCGTTGTTGAAGGTTTCTCTTGTTCTTTCATTTTAATAATATACATGAAAAATGGTGCACTTCGTAAACATAGATTAGCATCTACTCTACATATTCATATAATACATATATATCATTTCGCACAGATAAATGTACTATATTTGGTTGCCAACTGTATAAGGCTGGAAACCCAATCCTTTCATTTTTTTTTCATTTTAGTGTGCGTAGTCTCTCTAACTCACTTTGAATATTTCACTCAAATTTTGTTATCCTCAAATAATGAGTACTATCTCGAACGGCTCTTCTTGTCATGTCGATAGCCGACGCTGAATCGCAAATCTCATTTTAGGTGCACTTATGTGGTCTGCAAATGATTAATCTTTTCTAGTTTTATTGCAAAAAGGGTTGAACACTATCGTCATGAAGTGTAACTTGAATATAGTGAACGCCTCTTATTAATGCATATCCGAAGCTAAAATGGCCCTTTGAGTTGTGGCTTGTGTATAAGCTCTAACTTATTCCTTCAGAAATAGCAGACGAAGTGACAAACACTCATTTTTCATTAAGGAAGTGCTGAAAAGGATATCTTGAAAGAAAATTTATTGTATTATCTAAGTTCGATTAAAAAGTGATCATGTTATGGAAATGTAAACTAATAGTGGATATACCTGGGCAGTTAGTGTATATACTTATGTACAATATATCCGAAACTTCGCATGGCTGCCTAGTTACCTGCTCTCTTTAACAAAGCACATAGCTCCATACTTTGACTTGATCATGATTTTGAATTTGGCTTTATGCAATGAGCGTTTAATTTGGTTCGTGGTTGTTTAAAACTCTTGGTTTATATTTCTTTGTTTGTTCACCGTCTCTTGTTTGTGGGAGATACCAATTTTGTTCATGTTCTTACTAGAGATTTGTTCAGTGGATTTTTTATACGAATTCCTTGTCTAACAGTATTTTGCAGATAGAGATATATTTTGTGCTGGTCGTGTAAGTGAAGAAGATCTGCAGCGAGTTGCAGCAGCAACTGGTGGAACTGTACAGACAACTGTGAACAACGTCATTGATGATGTATTTCCTAGTGATATACTTATCTCAATCAACCTTGATTTCAACCTTCGCTGAATGATATGTAGATTGATGGTTAATACTTTTTTCCCTAAGGTTCTTGGTGCTTGTGAACTATTTGAGGAGAAACAAGTTGGAAATGAGCGTTTCAATATATTCAGTGGATGCCCATCAGGAAAAACAGCCACTATTGTCCTTCGTGGTGGAGCAGATCAGGTTCCTAATCATACATTATAATGTTGTTAAACAGTGTCTTTTATATCCATGACTTCTGATATTTTTATATATCATCTTCAGTTCATTGAGGAAGCTGAGCGCAGTCTGCATGATGCAATTATGATTGTTAGAAGGGCATTGAAGAACTCCACAGTCGTCCCTGGCGGTGGCGCTATTGATGTCTGATTCTACTTACACTGTGTTTATATATCATTATCGAGTCACCTATATATTATTAAGTTAATTGACTTGCGTGCAGATGGAGATAAGCCGATACCTAAGGCAGCATGCACGGACAATTGCAGGGAAGTCTCAACTTTTTATAAACTCTTACGCAAAAGCTCTTGAGGTATAGATCGATGATCTCATAGTTACCTACTTACCTTGTTGAAGTTGCTTCTGTGATCCATAATTCATCTTCACCATTATAGAAGATCTCATTTTCCCTTCTCGGTATTGGTTGAAGTGTTTTATCAATGCTATGTAGTTCACATTGCTGGTCCAGCTGATATTGTTGAATTTCCTCTAGATCTATGTTTTCCCTAAAGGAGGTGGTAGCATTAGGTTATCAGCCTTGCAACTTTACTGGAAGCAATTGGTGAAATAAGGAACTTCATGAGTATGAAATTTTTATTTAGGAACCCTTTCAAATCAGAACCAGTTCTTATATATTAACTTAATAACTTTGGTCAACCCTAGACTAGTTCGTGGAACTCTATAAAAATCTTAAGTTGTGAAATATAAGACACTGCATCTTTATGTCTCATCCATCTGTGAAGGCTGTGTTTGGACAACATTGTGTGGATTGCTACCATACGTTATACACTAAGCAACTATAAAATGTTTTGAACTGTATTGCAAGCTGAGAATTGTTTGAGGGAATCGAATGATCGACGGAAATAACTTTCTTCTTTTTAGGATTTTCTTGCTCAAGAAATTATGATTCTCAGTCTATCCTGCATTTTATATGTCATGCATGGCTACCCTTTCATTTTCTAGGGCAAGTTCATTATGAACATATTTTGTTATAAAGGTCGAGAGACTTTTCTCACATATCTTTATTCAAACACTTTAGGTAATTCCCCGGCAACTTTGTGACAATGCTGGTTTTGACGCGACTGACGTGTTGAACAAACTGAGACAAAAGCACGCTCTTCCTTCTGGTTAGTCCATCAACCATAATGTTTCATTTACTGCTTGGTTCGTTTCTTGTCAATTTAATAAAGTATGTTGATATACTGAACCTTGATCTAATATGAATAGCTGTTGATACTGAATGTCAAACAGGTGAGGGTGCACCTTATGGAGTGGATATTAACACAGGTGGGATTGCTGATTCATTTGCCAATTTTGTGTGGGAGCCAGCAGTTGTAAAGGTACTCTGATTTCGATTGTGCATTGTTCTTTTAGTGAGAGCAACTAGACTTACATTTAATTGTTTGTTTCCAGATTAATGCTATTAATGCGGCCACTGAAGCAGCTTGCCTTATCCTAAGTGTGGATGAAACCGTTAAAAATCCAAAGGTGAGGGAGCTCTGGATTTTTTATTTTTTTAATAGGTAGAAACATGAAATGAATTTGGAACCAGTGGAAAACCTCAACAAATATTTATTTGCATGAAGCACAACTGGATGTCCTGTACTCAAAGTCATCATTTTTTTCCCTTCGATCAATTGAAACATATTTGGACATAACTAATTCCAATAGACTATGTTTAACATATAGTATTCTCAATGCTGTTCGTTAGATGGCCAAATGGCCAACCAGAAATCTATCATGTTCACATTTCTTTCCATCTAACTTAACTTGATTGATTTTATCCCAATATTCGATCATATTTCCATTCTCACGATATCGTCATGTTTTGGTATCATTACTAAAAATTGGACCTCGTCATTGAATGTCCTGTGGCCACTAGGGGTTTTATTTATTTTTCTGTAGATGATAATAAATTGTAGAAATTTTGTCTAACCTTTTTTTTGCGCGATGATTCTATCATGTTACCTGAACAGTAATAGCCTCATGTTTTGAATATTCGGATTTGCTTTAAACTTACAATGTTGTTTTTGCTAAATGACTTAATCATATTGTCTCAACTTTTATAGCTCTTTGATATTGAATTTACTACAAGTTTAGTGAACTGTTGATTTAATGTACATTGATGATGAACATTAAAATTGATTCCGATTCACTATAAAATTGATTATTTGCATGCATATAATGTTCAAATTAATAGATCAGGCAGGCCACCATCAATTACTATTAACTAAATATGGCTGCAATCCATTACCATAAATTGATTATGTCATTTTGTTTTGCCACTGCAGTCCGAGAGTGCGCAAGGAGAAGCTGCTGCTGGTGCAATGGGAGGAAGAGGGCGTGGTGGTGCTTACCGAGGGCGTGGACGGGGAATGAGGAGATGAGCTTTGAAGTTCAGAAAAGAAAAAACTCATTTGGCTGAATACCTGAGATTTTGTTTAAGAGCATTTGCCTTCCGTTATTCCTTGTTTCGTTTCTTATGTCTCATTTTCATGTTAAAACTGTAGGCAAAGTGCATTCATTAGCGATCTCATACTATGATTTCATGATGATTTTCAACTCTGGTAATGGTAAGAGTAGAATATTGTTAGCGTGATGGTTTCACACTTTCTAAGGATAGAATATTGTTCATGTCCATTTGTAGATTTTCTTTGCTATTTGAAAAGCGACGACACTTCAGGGGTATATGAAAAGGCCTTAAAACTTCTTATTCTTTCTGATCCATAGTGCATCATTGTATTAATAGGTTTGTCCATAATTATCCCGGTTATTACATGAAACGAAGGCAATAATTAACATTATCTAGACATATTTAAATTCATAAGCTCTTTGGAGAATGTTAATAAAACCAAAAGAATTATAATTAATTAATTAATTAATTGAACATATGAGATACTTGGGATGTGTATAATTATTCTAATTCTTAAATTTACTCTATAGATTTGATGATAACAGGAATTTATGATATTGCAATAATAATCTATTTATTTGTTAGTGAAACTAATAAATATTATAATTTTTTTAGAAGTTTGTATATTTTAACTTAAGTTTTTCAAGAATATGAACTGTAGTGTTGACTTGAAGTCATATCCCTTTAACTATTTTTAGACAATTAAATTGCTTTTAGTATATATAATCTCTCAATTAATCTCTTGCACAATCTCCTTTAAAGAGATACGATTGCTTTGTAGTAATTGTTTAATTTTCGCTCTTTCACAGCTTCAGTTGAATTTTAATCTAATCATGTTATATTTAAAACTATTTGTTAACACATTTATTATTATTATTATTATTATTATTATTATTATTATTATTTCATATTAATTGAATACTATTTCAGATAATGATATTTTCAACTAAAACACTTAAGGGAAGGGAATTAGTGATCCCTTCCCAAATCTCGAGGTTCGAAAGTCAAAAGTCGAGCAGTAAGGAAAACATGGACTCTCGAGGTACGAAAGTTAGAAGTCGAGCAGTAGGGAAAACATGGACTCCAAAATAACTTCTCCCACTTTTGTATTAATTGCAGCTCGCTAACATCACTGATCAATTTTTTATCCTTGGTCTATTTATTCTTCCCATTATTATCACCTTGTGTTTGTTAGTTTATTGATACATTTTGGGAGAATATGGACTTCAAAATAACTTCTCCAACTTTTGTAAAGAGAATGGAAATCGTTTTGGGATCATAGTCGAATTAAGGATGTTAGCCTAATTTAAAGACCAATTTTCTCAGCTTTCTTTGTAGAGACTACAATTTCTCCAACTTTTGAAATAGGGCTTCAGACACTTATGTTCTTGATCATGTATCTTATGTTTTTTGTCATAGTTACAATGGAGGAACACTGACTTTAAATTAACTACTAACTCCCCTTCCTCAATTATATATCTAGTTAGATTAGATGTGATTATAAATAAGATATTAATAGTAACATAGTAGTATTCACGCATCATGGTATTCGACTCATTTAAAGAGCGAACCTTCTTTTTAAACGTTTAAAACTTAAAAGATAGCTCTAATACCCTCATCAGTTAATGCATATTCAATTATGATTTACATGTAACATAAGTTCAATTTATCTAAAGAACGAATCTCTATTGAAATGGTTAAAATTTTAAAAATGACTCTAATCCCCTCATTATTTACCTCATTTATGTATACTCTAAAATAATATATTTGGTTTTCATTTTTCCAAGTGAACATATAATAGTGAATCAATCAAGCCTTCCATCTCCTAAACAAGGCCATGTTGAGAACAACACTCTCTTCCCGCCTCCGTTCACTCCGATCTGGTTTCAGGATCTCCGCCGCCTCTTCTCCGCCGTTGCGCCGCCCCTCAGTCGCCCTCTTGCCTCGCCATTTTGCTGCAGCATCGGGTCTTTATTCTGATTTCTAATATCTCAAATGCCTACTTTATTACCACCTCCACTTCATTTTAATAATACTCTTCACTTTCCGAGCCACACTTTTCATCATCAACTACTATTTATTAGTTGATTCAAAAAATATAAAATTGATATAATTCAAGTCATCCTAAAAAACAGTTTAATAATTGATCTCTTTTGTAATTTTTTGTAATATATAAAAAAGAAATTAAAGTTGTGTCCTAAGAGAGAGAAATTTAATACAATATTCAAAATTTGATGTTTCACATTTTAACGTTGACCTTTTTCATTTCTATGTATGAATTTGGATACTTCACTTTCTTATTTTCAATTATTAAAGTCAAAGTATTTTGTATATGGTGAATACAATAAGTCATTTACTATTAACATGATAATTTTGATTCATATCAATGATATATGTGTTATTTAATACTGAAAAGTTTGCTAATTTTGAAAATCAAACTACACTATATCTTTGGAAAGGAAGTAGTATAAAATATAAATGTATGACCTTTATTTGTGTATGTGATTGAGGGATTTTCAATGTTTATTGTGGATGAATAGAGAATGTAGTTTCTAAGACGAGAGTGGAGGACGTAATGCCCATTGCGACTGGCCATGAACGCGAAGAGCTGGAAGCCGAGCTTCAAGTGAGCCTCAGTTTTTCCTTGCCAATGCAACTTTTGATTATTTTATTTGTTTTGTGTTGAAATATTAACTAATTCATTTGTAGCTAGATAGCTGTATTATCTTGTGTTGGTAATGCTAGTTCTTGTTTGGTATTAGGGAAAGAAGCTATTGGACATCAATTATCCAGAGGGCCCTTTTGGTACCAAGGTATTCTTTGAATCTCATGGTGAATAATGTTATGTATTTCTTGTATTATGTATTTCTCGTTCTGATGTGTTATGTTAATCGATGGTATTAGTCCACTGACAGTGTAATACAATTGCTTAAAGCCACAAACTAGCTATAATTCTGTTTCATGTAGTCTGATACATAGTGCGAATGATGTTCTGGCCTTACTGTAATCATGGTTCATATTGAAGCACAGTACCGGGAACTGATGTATGACCTCCAATGGCACTTGACAATGCAAGTAATGTTCCTTTTTGTACTCAGTTGAGTGCAGTACTAGGATGGCCTCATCTGACTTTGGGTGTTTTCAGATATAGATTATGATATTTTTTTTGGTTTCCCGTGATTTTGACTCCTTGAGACTGTTTATTCTTAATTAAAGTTTAAAACTTGTTCATTTATACACCAAACATAAGTTGTATGTATATTGTTATTCTTGTTTGAGCTATCAACCAAAAGAAATAGCATGCTCATTCTAGGGGGTTGGTCTGCTTGTTCTATCTCCTACCAATCGAGAGCGAAATTACCTCTATTAATATTAATTTAGACAGAGACAGATTGTCATAGATGTAACTCTATCTGAGTTGTGTCACACCTTAGAGTTCAAAATAGCTCCCTGTAATTATCCTAGGGAAATGAAGGGGAAGTTATTTTTCACTGTTAAAAATATCAATCCCCTTCTCTTTATGTAAACTTTGTGCCTCATCTTACCTATCTATTGTGACCTCCACCCCCCCCCCCCCCCCCCCCCCCCACACACACACACACACCTCTTTACCCAGCTTAGGCGGGAGCCTGTTTAGAGGAATTGATTCATGTTATGGTACAATTTGTACTCCCCTATCAACTGATTGTTGACCTCACCTGTGTTTCTTTACTTGAAGGAAGCACCTGCGGTCATCAAATCTTATTATGACAGAAGAATTGTAGGATGCCCTGGGGGAGAAGGTGGTACGTGTCTCACATAAAGAAATATTGAGTTAAGTTGTTCCTTTCATCCTCCACTTTCCCGTGGTTTATGATTTGACTCGTTTTCTAGCAGAAGATGAGCATGATGTTGTTTGGTTCTGGTTAGAGAAGGGGAAATCACATGAATGTCCAGTGTGCTCACAGTATTTTGTGGTAAGTTGAAGCTGACCATCAACTTTGTTACTTGATTTGATGTTAGGAAGATCTTCTCCTTTATAAAAGTACAATGTTTGAGCTACCAGGTGCAAGAAAGTTTCGACCTTAAGCTTCTATACATAACTACCACGAAAGGCTCGTATGACAACCCTCGCCAAGGGATGTTTTCATAACTCTTCTATTCCATTCATCACTACATTATCACATGCACTGGGGCGACACAGTCATGATTATCTACTGACATTCCTTTTTTCTATTGAACAATATATGAGTAGTTCCTCGATTTTGTTGTAAACATCATATAGAGGAGGTTACCGTTCTCCTACTTTTCTTGTGTTTGGTCTAGAGTACAATGTAATTCTTTTTTTTTTTTCTGTGATCAAGAGGAGTGTAGTTTTGGGGAGGGTAGCAGTCATTACATCATTCAATTACTTGCAAGTATATCAAAACATAGATGGTTTCCGAATACTGAACAAACATTTTTTCTTGTTCAGTTGGAAGTCGTTGGCCCAGGAGGACCTCCTGATGGACATGACGATGATGATGCCGAACAACATCACTGATTTGACTTGGCGTGCCCGTATAAAAGCTAGTGGATTGATAGAATATTAAACTAGTAAATTCAACAAACTTCAGCATTCAAACGTGCCTACCTTGCTTTCTGGAGACTGAACTTCTGTAATGGCTTCAGTAGAAGAACCAAAGTCTGATAGTTTTTCTTTTCAGTTTTAGGGTTTTGGTCTTGCATTGATAGGTGTCAGGAGCAAAAAATTTCACCCATAATCGATTACAATAATACATCACAAAATCCACAAAGTTCTTTTATATTGTATTGATTACATCTCAACATTAACATGATCCAATGTCGTTGAACAGCCTCCGGCCTTAGAAGGAACGGGGTAGGATAGTATGGAACCTTATCCCTAGAGATAACAGGGAGATTGTTCGTCTTTAAGCATTGAACTAATCTTATTTCACCAGAGAATCAAGAGGAACAGGTGAAAGAAAGGTATCGTTCATGATTTCTTAGAAAATTAGAAACTTATATTCTGATAAAAAAAAAGACTGAATACTGGTAATAATTATTTGGGAAAATACATCATACTATTACATTATTGGCTTCTAAGTTTCTCTACTGTCATGGGCAAAGAACATCTGGTCCATGTCTGGTCGCCTCTGAAGAGCAGGTACTAAGCTTTTGGACGTGGAGTACCTTGTTGAGATTTCAACGATTTTCCCATTACTTGCTGCATAGCGATGCAATGTTCTTGCAGTGACATCCTCCTGTAGTTGTTGATGCATTTGAACGAGCGCGATTTGCTCATGGAGGCTGCCGGTCTTTCTCTCCTCGCTGATCGTCTTACTCTGCGTTGGTTTGGGGTAGTAAAAATCTGTAGGGAAAAGGTATTGAAGGCCAACGCTTGCCATATTTACAGTACACTAATGTAGTAGATTTTTAGTGTGATTGAGAGAGAGATATTGAGTATTTTTGAGAGAATGATCTGAGGAGTTCTCTTTTTGTGGCATGATTTATGGCAAGAGTGTTAGTAGGTATAGGAGACATTGTTTTCAAGTCCAAGGTGGAAAGTCTTTTGATCTATGGGCTTTATAGCCTTTTGTTTTCTCTTCTCTTGTGCTTCTGGAACTTGACAAATATTTTGGATCTTTAAACAAAATGAGTTTTGGTTTCTATTCTTGTTGCGCCTAACTCGCATGAGGTTGTTTATCGTTTAATTGACACACTTTTGCTTGACCAAATCCGTTGCATTTTCATTAGGGGCTTCGATCAGATCGATTTTGGCGGTTTTTTAGAAAATTGAACCCACAAAACCAATTTTTTTGTGGTCGAACCAGTCCAGAAAGTCGACTGGCATTTTTGGTTTTTCGGTTATGGGTCTATTATATTAGGCTTATTTTCGAGCCGCTTTTAGAAGATTTTTATAGGTTAGTTCGCATTTTGCCCCATATACTATCAAATTGGTCCTAATGTGCCCCTTATACTTCTAGTCGTTTCAGTGTGCAACTGAGACTTTCTTAGATACGTTTTTTTCATTTAATAATGTAAAATAACTATTTCACCGTTATTATTATTCGAAAGTATAAGTACACATTAAAATATTTTATGTAATTAATATTAAATTCCTACCCCTCATTTTTCACCCCACCCCACCCCACCCCACCCCACCTTCCAACAAACCCACAACCATCTCTCATATTCCACGCCCCCTCTCCTTCCAGTTGTCCCTATCATCACCTTCATTTTGCCCATGTACTAAACCCCCCTCTTTTATTAAATTCAACTATAACGAACCACCATCGTCCTCTACTTAATTGTTCGTGCTTCCGCAATTCTATCAAATACAATATAATGTAAGCAATAGAACATCGAATGACCTAATAGTTAGGAGATTTTTCAGCGACTTAAAAATTGTAGGTTCGATTCTATCAAATACATGCAATCATCATAAACATTCCAATCATTTAAGAATGGAGAGAACATTTTTTTATCCGATATTATATTATGCAATTTGGACACAATTGTATACTTAAAATAAAAAAATATAAAAACTTTATCATCAAAAATTAAAATATTTAGGAATGAAAGAGAGTAACGAGACAATGGATGAGCATTGATGAGTTTTCGTAGGAAGCTCTTGCCGCTAGGCCTTAGCTTTGGATAAATATCATGCCAAATGTCACCTCATGCAACTCTTTCTCTTAGCCTCAATACTCAACTAATATATGTATATATATGTAATGTTGATGTTTATTTATTTAGCTCACACTATAATTTATTCATCATTTCTTATTACAGCTTTTTCTAGTTGACAAAAGGATTCAACCAAGAAAGACGAGGATATTCACTAAATGGCAAACCGTACACCAAACACTGGAATCAATGCTACTGGACATTCTCCTTCTCCAGGCCAAGGCCAAGGCCAGGTATCGCTCAAAGTCTCAAACTATCCTTAGTTCATGATTTTTATATAGGAGAGTCGATAGTTAATTGTTGATTTGGTCCGATATTATAGGACAATTATTATAGATAGATTGGTCCTTTAAAGTGGTTGAAAAGTAATAAATGTCGGAATATGGTGTCCAAAAAAATAAATAGAGTTGTACAACATTTGTCACGATTAGATACTGCCTTCCTTCAAAATACTCCCTATGTTTTTTTAGTTTATTGTTCAGATGCTTTAGAGTCGAATTTTGACCATGAATTTTTATTAATCAATAAGAGATAATAGTCATGTTGGATCTTATTAGATTCGTTTCAATTTATATTTTTATAATTTTTACACGTGTAGAATTAGAAATTTTTTTTAAAAAAAATCGTATCTCGCCGACCGTTAAAAGTCAAAACAATAGGTTTAAAAATGAAGGGAGTAGTTCATTGTTTACAAAAAAATTATTTTTTTATAATAGTTAATTGTTTACGGAATTCAATGTATTTTTGTATACAAGTTTCCCTTTTTGACCCTTGTTTTAGAGGTTACTTTTCATTGTATACTAAATTTTTTTAACTCAATAAAGTTTTGGATAAACAATCACCTATTTTGAAATAGAGGAGTACTATACTTGTGTCATCTTAGAAGAAGGCTAATTTGTAGCAATGTAATTATTTCAAACTAAGTATAACTTCGCCCTACTATTTGACACTAAAATGAGATTACTTGTTATAAACAAACGGAGTCATCTTGTAGATTTCGGGGGCCTTGTGAGAAAATATAAAACGAGGCCCTCTTTTTCATGACAATAAATATAAATTAACCATATGAAAAAACAGTTATATAGATTATTCCGACATTTATAGAAATTAATGTTGCTAAAAGTAAAACAATTCAATTAAAAATTAAAATTTTCTAACGGTTCTTGAAGAAAAATCATCAATTAACTTTTTATATCTAATTTCTCCAAAATATTATTCTCGATTGTTGTGGGAGCCAACCCATTACGTCGTTCCCGAGACATTAAAGAAGGGACGTAGGACTTCAACAACTTCAGTTTTGAAAAACTTCGTTGTGCATATGCAACACTAACATGAATAGTCAACATTACTTTATCAGCAATCATCGCATTGAAAAAACAATCTAATTGTTTTAGAAAATTTAAAATGTCAATAGATGTCATTTCTCGTCCAAGCAATAATCCATCTGCATTGATACCAGATTGATCAGATTACAAATGTATTATGAAGATTCATGCAACAATCTTTCAGACTATGATCCTCCAAAGATTTCAAGTTGATTGATATAAATAAGAAACAAGAAATATTTTTATTTTTTTAATATTGGTCAAATCTTTAGTGAGTGAAACAATTGCTTGATCAACAATACAAAGAAAATAGTTAACTCTGAGTGATTCATCAACTCTTAATTAATTCTTTCTCGATTGCTCTTTCAAATAATGAACTCTTTTAAGTTGTAATTAGCTCTTTCAAATTTGAATGTGTAAAATAAATGAAATTGATGTTTGTTCGAAATTTATGCAGTCCAGGAGGGAAGATATAGCTAACCAGCCCTCGGATGTTCACAACCAAAGCCAAGGCTTCCTCCAAGATGTAATCAATCCATGCTCTTCAACAATTATTTTGAGAGCTCGAACCTCATCTTTCGATTCGGCTCGAGTTACACGGATATATAAGTGTTTTTCAATTTTCTTCTTATTTTATCTATCGATAATATAGTTATCTAATAATAGCATTTGCATTTGATAAATGATGATGAAGACTGGCAATCAAGTGGGTAACATGGTCCAAGGGGCAGCTGATATGGGCAAAGGCGCGGCGGCAACGGTCGTGAGCGTTGCCCGAGGCACGGCGCTTGGTGCAGCAAATCTGGCAGAGGGAGCAGCTCATGCAGTGAAGAACACAATAGGAGCAGACAATAATGCAAACACAACCAATAATCCATCCAACAACCCAACCAACCACTCTAAGAGGGTCTAATTGCCTTATATTGCTATATCTTCACAACTAATAATGTTATTTTTCATTTATTTATATGTATGTTTCATATAAAAGAGTTATGGGCAATCAAGCAACATTAGCCAAACATTGTTATACTAGAATGATGCCCGTTTCTTGTATTTTGAGGACTTCTCAAAAGTTGTTTCTTAGGTGTTATGTTTGTAGAAATTAATATACTTTTTTTTTTTGAAACGATTGAAGTTACAAATACTCATCCGATAGAAATTATAAACAAAACACTCTTAACTAACCAATGAGAGTTTAAGCTTACTTCAATCAACATAATGTTTGAACTTCGCTTCCTAGATGTGATACCCATACCCGAAGTTGTCTTGAAAGTGAAACACCAGGAAATCCCACATAGTGGGTGCTGAATAGTAGCGGACCTATGTTGGGTCACTGCTATTCACTCGAACATACACTTTTTTTTTTAAAAAAGAATTACATATGTATAAAGGAAAAATTAATGTAAAATTAGCATTTAAATTTATATTTAAGTGTTTTGAACAGTCACTTCAAAATTATGTCGATTTCGAACATGCACTTTTAATCTAAAATACCAAGAACCGCTACTGGTGTCGAATCTGAGATCTCTTGAAAAGAAGCTCAGACCTAGAAGCTTGATAATATATTTATACTTCATGTTATAAAATGTAGGGCAAATGGCATCAAAGATCACTGATATTATCTAATATTTCCAATTCGATCACCCTCATTTAAAAGTGCCTATATTGGATCACTGAACTGAATTTTTTTGGTTAAATTTAGTAACTGGGCCGTTTTAAAATATTTGGGGTGCATTTTGTAAGTTTTTAGGAAGGGTAATTTTGTCCCTTCATATTTATCTACACTATATTTAATTGGGGAAGGGGGGAATTAGTTATTTTTTTAATGAAGCCCCATGATCTTTTCTAACGAATAAGCAAGTGACACATGTTTAAATTGCATACTAACTACTAAGTCTCATTTAGTTTCTCTTTTTGGAAAATTTGCAAAGGTATATTATTGTTTTATACACTAAAATATTTAAGCATAGTTAAGATGAATAAAATAATTACCTATATATAATTATATATTTATTCAATGATTTTTATTATGTACAAACTTTGAGTTTCACAAGAAATATTTTATCATAATATATTCATGTAAAAATTAATGTAACAACATATATTTTAAATATGAAAAGCGACCTCGCACAGGTTGAACTGTGCACAAACATCTAGTAGACATTTAATCCTCGTTTTTTTATCTTTTTTTTTAATTTTTTTAATTTTTTTTTTAATTTTATTTTTCTAAAAAAATGGGAAAAAAAAGAAAAAAAATTATAAAAAACAAAAAAAAAACAAAAACAAAAATTAAAAAGACTAAAAAAATAGTAAAAAAAAGATTTAAAAAATAAAAATTTTAAAAAAAATAAAAATAAAAATTTAAAAAATTAAAAAAAAAAGTTAAAATTTTTTTTAAAAAAAAGTTTAAAAAAACGAGGATTAAATGTCTATAAATATGAACGGACAAAATTACCCTTGCTAAAAACTTACAAAATGCACCCAAAATCTTTTAAAACGGCCCAGTTACTAAATTTGACCAAAAAAATTCAGTTCAGTGATCCAATATAGGCACTTTTAAATGAGAGTGATCGAATTGGAAATATTAGATAATGTCAGTGATCTTTGATGCCATTTGCCCTAAAATGTAATAACAATAATTTAGACTTTTTTCATCTAGACCTCTGAACTAATTCAAAGTTCCCAAATCAGCCTTTGGTGATCTTTTTGGATTGCCCATTCTGATTTTGGATGGAGTAAACCAACTATCCAATTTCATCAATCGCTTGCTTTTTTTATTAATAAGCCATAAAAATCACACTTAAATGTTAAGATTAAATTGTTATCTTTGATTAATTTTTTGTGAAGTATTTGACTTTTTAGGAATCAAGTGATCTTTAAAGGATGTTCATTTGACATCTATGTCCTCAAAGCTTTGAGAAACTCCTTTCTTCTACTTTGAAAGAAAACCTTTCCATCTGAATATTTTAAAAGGCATTACTTGCGTCCGAGTAGACCATCGTCACGATTCTGGCTTTACAGAAAGCTTACGACGACACTGCAATCTCTCTTACCTTTACTATAGACTCTTCTGCTAGCTGGATTACTCGTCTTTATGATTATAAAGATGATATTATCCTCTCCTATGCTGATTTGACTCACACTCAAAATGATTCTTCAATGGAGAATAAGTTGTTGGATTTTCTCATTTCTGGACTTTCTTTGGGAATCAACAGAATGCCAAAGTCGATTCATATTTTCACCGATTTGGTTTTCTCGCAGGTTCTTGCTAGGCAGATTCTATTTCTACTAAATCAAAGAAATGGAATGTTGTTTGGGCGCAAAATCGAGCAAGTGACTTGGTCTTACATTGGAGAAAAATTTTATCGGATCTCAACTCGAATAGTTTTAAGTTCTCTAATTTTTGTATTAATTCTACTAGTCACCATGCGTACGACTCAGATAATTCAGTGTTTTGGCAGTACTTTGAAGGGAAAGGTTATATTTTCCCTTTATGATTTGTAGTTTATTTCTATCTATAAAAAAAGATAGAAATTATAGTAAAAAGTATATTGAAAATATAAAAATATAACATATTATATAAAATAAATACTATTTTGAAATAAAAAAATCATATTTATACATAATATTAATAACTTTTATGGGCGACGAATAGTAAGAGTTGAAGAAACGTGTGTACTTTTGGTAGGAGTGAAATCCAACAACGTTCGTTAACCTCTCACGGATTGTTTGCACAGTGGAAAACTTGAAACAATAACTTCGAAATTGTTCTTTGCTCCAAATTTAACCCTTAATCGTATGTTGGTGTTCAAAATTAACAAAATTTTAGTGTGGGGTCTAATATGCAATTTTCTTATAGATAGCTTTGAAGAACTAAACTACAATCGTGCCAGTATTAAGAACCAAACTGTAATCTAATAACACTATAAAGGATTATTTCAACAATTTTACCACGTTTTCAATACCTAATAAATTGGTGTGAGCATATATGATAAAAACATTAAAAGAGTACTTGGGTTTTTTTGTCGTTCTAACTTCTAAGTTAAGTTTGTTTGAAAATAGTTGTCGTTTTAGCATTTTAAATTGTAATTTTATACTCCCTCCGTCCCTAAAAGATTGTCACATTTTGACTTTTGGTAGTCAAACATTACAAAATTAGATCATGAATTCCCATTAAACGATAAGAAATAATATGGTCTTGTGGGACCTTGTTAGATTCGTCTCAATATATATTTTTGAAATATTAACTTTTTATAATCTTTTCACATGTAGAATAATAGATATTTATGTTTTAAATCGTGTTTTGTTGACCACCAAAAGTCAAAATGTGACAATCTTTTAGGGACGGAGGGAGTATTTCTAATTTACTTTTATTGTTTAATTTTTTTATTGAAATTATCAATTGTCCAATAATACATTGTTAATCAATTGTCATATCACATTTTCAATATATTTTTTTATTAAATTTTCTTTTTATAATCTTAATAAAAATGACTAAATGACAACTTAAAAATAAAGGAATTATTATTTGAATGTCCAATATTGACTATAAACTATGACGAAAATCAGAATATGTACGAAACTACTGTTAATCCTCATCAACCAACTATGCATAAACATGAAAACAATACATTTAAAAGTTAAAACGTTGTACTAAATTACATAATACTCCCTCCATCCCTGAATGATTGTGATACATTTTGTGGTACGTTTTGACTTTACATGGTCAAGCTTTAAAAACTTTGATCAATAATTCTCATTAACCAATAAGAAATAATATAGTCATATGATATCTTGTTAGATTCGTCTCAATATATATTCTTGAACTATCAACTTTTTATAATTTTTTATATGTAAAATAGGAGATATTTATGTTTGAAATCGTGTTTTGTTGACCATGAAAATTCAACATATACCAATCATTTAGGGACGGAGGGAGTATTATACTTGCAAAAAAGCAAACAATTCATGTATTTCTTCTCAATAAATCTTCACTTTCTTGAGTTAATCGAATAGACTAGTGGAAAAGGTTCTTACTAATGACTAGAAGGTTTAGGTTCGAAGCTCATCTCATCGCTAATTTACAAAAAAACAAAAAAACTTCACTTTCTTGACTTTCATTTCAATATCCTAATTACATTTCTTACAACGCCTCTCATCGACAAGAAAGCAGAAATCAAAGCAATCCACATCATTAGATGAATGTGAAAAGCTTTATTATAATTCTTAGTCAATGAAATCTCTTTGTGAACTCCCCATAAAGTGAGAAGCAGACCATAGAAGCACAATTTTGATGATCTTATTCTTATCAGACATGTAAATGCTCCTGCAACTGCCAAGTAGCACCCTACAATGAACTGGTTCCAGCCAAAACAAATCACAAAATATTAAGGTTGACAATCAATGAAAAAGAGTTAATTGTTAATTTGATATACCTAAATCTAATAAATGTGACTGACTTTCGGTTCGGTACCAATTAGTTGCACTGTTGCGGTTAATTAATCTTTTCGAAATGTGCCATGTCATGGATACATTATATATGTTGATAGATAACGGTTAGAAACATTGTCAAAATGATCTTTAGATAATATATGCAAGGTGCACTTTAGTTCCTGTATATGTACAGTATGCTCAAATAGCTAAAAAGGTGGCTTTAGTCCCTCTTTTGACGGAGATATTAAACTTTGACGGAAAGAGGAACGAAAATACATATTTTCGATGAATATCAGGACTAAAAATTCTATTTTGCCTTCCTTTCCATCAAAATTTAACGTTTCCGATAAAGGGACTAGAATGCACATTTTCGACTAATATCTAGGACTAGTTGAACATACCGTAAATTTACAACAAAGTTACAACTTGCACATATTATATCTGACACCGGGTAAACAATTATCTCTCAACCGGTATGCCCAGTTAAAGATAAAATGACATTATTGTGTACACACTATTAAAGAATAAATCCGCAACATTGTCATTAGTTGGAACCAAAACGCAACCCGACCACAATTATTGGAATGAAATTGACAATTAACTCTGGACGTAAACAACAACAAATAATTAAAAAAGGTTAGTTGTGCAGAATTGTACCTCTATATATTCGAGATCACTGAATGGTGCAGCATAGTGAAGATGTGAGGTTTTGTAAACACCAATCAACTTTTCATAGGTTGGTATAGTAGAGCCACTAAGTAAAGCTTTAACAATAACTCCTGGAAAGACTAAAGCTTGCACTATGTATTCTGGGAGTATTTCATTTGCTATCAATACAGAAGATGTAACTTCTATTGGGCTCGTGCATACACCAATCCGACATGGAAATCTACAAATCACAAAATTAAAATTGCAAATTATTTTTAACTAAATTGGAATAAAATTTCCACAACTTATGTCAAATGTATTCTTTATAAATTTTCAGGGTTTATTAATTAATTATTACTGATTTGGTTCTAGATAGTCAAACGAATTTGAATTTTCGTCCTAGATAATTATATTGTTGCATACTAGCTCCGACTAATGAATCAATCATGAAAACATATGAATACATAAATTGATGAGAGGACATAAATAAAAGTACCTGAAAAGCGGAATTTGGAGTATAATTATGAAGAAATATATATGAGAGGCTGCATTAGATATAGTTTTTGCCCATTTCTTTGATGAAAGCATATTTGAAGATATTTTTTGAGAAATAAAAAAAGAGAGAATTTTCATGGATCACAAGATTGGAAGAAACCCTAATGAGAAGTAAAAGAAAAGTGATGAAGATCGAAGATGGTTTTGAACGTGCAGAATCTAGGGCGAGTCTTCCGTAATTGAGTGGTGGTAATTTTCCTTGACAATGCCAACTAGAACATATAGGAAACAAGCTTTATTTCTTACCATGCACGAAATAGAACTAATTGAGCGAATTAATATATTGTGTTATGGAAATATGGATGTTTTGGAGACCAAGAACAACAATAAAGGAAAATTTTAATGACGATTAATTATGTCTATTATATTACCTTATTTGTATGATGAATTGAAGAGAAAATTTGCGGTTTGATTCAGTAAATATGTGCAAGTTGCACTTTGGTCCCACTTAATGACAAAGTTGCGGATATGGTCCCATTAATTGTTATATTTGGTGCACTTTGATCCTTCGACGTTAAAAGTTGACGAAAAATTGTAACTTTGGGCACAAAATTGAAATTTTAGCATTATTTCAAGGTTAACCTTGACTTGATGCTAAAACTTCAATTTTGGCCCAAAGTTACAATTTTCCATATATATTTAACGATTGGAGACTAAAGTGCATCAAATGTACCAATTACTGGGACCATTTTGGCAGACCAACAACTAACTGGGATCAAAGTGCAACATGCACATATTTACTGAGACTATTCCAACAATTATCTCTTTTTTTATCATGATATTTTGACTTCTCGCATCACTAACACATAACACACGATTTCAAAACGAAAATATCTCTAATTTTACATGCATAAAAGTTATAAAAAATTAATATTTTAAAAATATAGATTGAAACGAATTTAACAAGATACAACATAACTATATTATATTTTACAGAAAATTGCTGAAATGGTCCCCGATAGTATGATCAAGTTGCACTTTGGTCCCCAATAGTTACATGGTTGCACATTAGTCCCCGAAAGTGGTCTAAAAGTTGCACTTTAGTCCCTGCGTCAAGTTTTCCGTTGTCATTTCATGTTTAGGCGTTAAAATTAGGATAAAAATATAATTTTTAAGACTTAAAGTTAATTTTTTGCCCCAATTAGTGCCAAAATGAAACTCCACGACCCTAGTTGGGGTGAGGAAGAAAGAGAGTTTTGGCGGGAGGGGGTTGTGGAGTCTTTTTTTGGCACCAATTTGGGCAAAAAATCAACTTTAATTAGGGTAAAAATACAATTTTTACCCCAATTTTAACGCATTAACTTGAGATGTTAACGGAAAACTTGACGTGGGGACTAAAGTGCAACTTTTAGGTCAATTTCGGGGACTAACGTGCAATCGTGTAACTATTAGGGACCAAAGTGCAATTCGGTCATACTATCGGGGACATTTCGACAATTTGCTCTTATATTTTACTCCCTCTATCCCTAAATGATTGTCACATTTTGACTTTTGGTGGTCAACAAAATACGATTTAAAATGTAAATATCTATTATTCTACATGTGAAAAAATTATAAAAAGTTGATATTTTAAAATTATATATTGAGACGAATCTAACAAGGTCTCACAAGACTATCTTATTTCTTATCGTCTAATAGGAATTCATGATCAAATTTTGTTATGTTTGGCCAAAAAAAGTTAAAATATGACAATCTTTTAGGGATGGAGGGAATATATATTAGTTAGCGATGATTTTATTGGATAAAAAGGAGATTATCGCCGGATCCGACGTGAAAGCTAAGATGATTGCATTTTTGAAATTTATCGACACAAATAGGATCGGACGTGAAAGTAGTTATTATCGGACTCACCACAATGGTAGGACTTATTACTAAATTGATATGAAGAACTACTCGTACATTATTATTATTTTCTTTTTTATAAATTAACGATGATGTGAATTTTGAACCTAGAATCTTCTGGTCACTAGCATTCCTACATTATTTTGAAAAGTGCATAAACACAAGCTGATTTATATAAGAGTCTCTAGCCTCTAGGTATACACATTGCGATAGTCGTAGTTCCAATGCAAGCACATTTAGGAGCACATGAGGCGATACTTGGCCAGCAACGATTGAAACACTCACCAACACCTATTGAACCAAATACCACAGGAACTATATCGCCTGAAAACAAATACACAAAATAACTTATTACCTCCAAAACTTAAGGATACAAAAATGTTAAATACAAAATCATATATTTATCCTATAATAATCACACGATTATTAGCACTTGGCTAATATTGGAATTATTACACCAATAGGTATATATATTTATTATTAACATTAGTAACCATTACTCATTAATTAGTTGACTATATAGCATTAGTGATCATTATTAGCAACTAATGAGTAATGATCATTAATACTAATTATGGTCACTACCTAATGCTATATAGTCAATTAATGAGTAATGGTCAATAATGCTAAGAAACATGATACAACTAATGGTGTAATAATCTAATAGCTAAGTTCAGGATGATATTAACGATGGATGGTTGCACAAAAAGATCCACTTGTTTGTTCATAATGAGCAAATGGGGACATTTAAAACATGAGTGAGGGAAAGCGGTAACTGATAAAATATAAGTGTTAATATAATGGCTTTTTCTCTATCTGTAATTACTATTCGATTAAAAATTGCGATTGATCTAGTGGTTAACTAGCAATCGGATACCCTTTAGACTTGAGGTCATGTATCTAATTCTCGGGAAATTGGGTTAAATAGAACCCATCAATAGTGTAAATTAAGTTAAAGCACACATTTAAAATTTTTAGCAGAATAGCACAAATGGGGGATAACATTACTAATTTACCCTCCCCCTATAAACTTAGAGAATTTTTTAAAGATTTTTTTCATCTTTTATTTAATCTTTTTTCGATTTCTTAAAGATTTTTTTTCAATTTTTTTCGATGTATTTTCATTTCTTTTTTTCAGTTTTTTTATATTTTCTTTTTTTTCGCTTTTTCTTTTCTTTTTTTCGATTTCTTTTCTATTTCTATTCATAGTAAAAAAATAGTTTGATTTTAATAGTTGTTTTAGCTAAAAGTTTCGGTTTTGGCAAAAATGTTTGGCAAAATCAAACTTTTTTCCTATCACGATCGATTTTCTTTTTCCAAAATCAAAACTTTTAGCCAAGACAACTAACAAAACTGAAACTTCTAGACAAAATAACTACCAAAATCAAATCTTTTTGCCAAAATAATTATCAAACTCGGACTTTTTTGCGAAACAACTACCAAAATCGAAACTTTTTACTATGGAAAAAGAAATCGAAAAGAAATTGGAACCGAAGTCGATAAAGAGTCGAAAAAAAAATTAAAATAGAAAACAGAAAGAAATCGAAAAAAGAAATGAAAAAATGGAAAAAGAATCTTTAAAAAATCTATAAGTTTATAAGGGGGTAAATTAGTCATTTCATCCCCTTTTGTATTATTCTGCTAAAATAATAATAATAGTAATAATATTATCGATAATGATAATAATAATAATATGTGATAATACTACTACTAATAATAATAATAACAATAATAGAAATATTAATAATAATAGTAATAATAAGAATAATAAAATATTAATACTTATAAAAAATAATTATGATAAAAATATTAATAATAATAATAATAATAGAAATAATAATGATAATAATAATTAATAATAGCAATAATAATCATAATAATAACAATAATAAGAGTAGCAATATCAATAATAGAAATTATTATTATTATTTTTTTTGCTATCAATAATAGAAATTATAATAATAATAATAATAATAATAATAATAACAATAATAATAATAATAATAATAATAATAATAATAATAATGACAATGATAATAATCTAATTTGATTTGAATAAGAATGTATGAATTTGAAAGAATTAAGGAATGAGAAATATGTAAAGTTGCAATTGATAACTTTTGATTTGATTAAGAGGACAAAATTAAGTAGCAAATTTTGACTTAATTTTTTGTTAAGGATTTCATTGAGGTCTGATTTTATTCAGTACTTAATTTTTTTTGTTAACAAACAGACTTAATGAAATAAGTACTTAATTAATTAAGTTTAAGTGCTGAATCAGTTTAACAAACAGGCCCTAAGTTAATTTGCACCATTAATGGGTGCTATTTAACCGGCCAATTTCTCTCTGATTCTCATATAAGAGAATAAAAGTTGAAAATTATTGTAATTATCTATAAGAAAACTTCCTCAATTACGATAGTTCATTAACGTCAATTCGATAACTACTTACTAATATGATGCATTTTACCGTACAAATATTTAATTGAACCACTATTTTGATATTAATGAAGAGAGCTAATTGTCAAAATGATCTCAGATAGAGGAACAAGGTTACACTTTTTTGTCCCAACTAATTAGACTTTTGCATCTTGCTCCATGATATTAGCAAAAGTGTTGCTGTTTGGTTCTCAACTAACCGTAAGCTCGCCACTAATTTGGGGGCAAAATTACAAATTCATGAAGTTTTCACCCACATTATTATAATTATTAATTTTGATTTTGCCTTAATTTCTTCATTTTAACTCTAGTTATGACTATTCAAAATGCATTCGAAAGCTCTTTCCAACATCTTTAACAATACTCCCTCCGTTTTTTTAGCGTATTATTAAATTAGTTTCCTTGTACTTTTTATCAAAGTGTTTACCATTTTCAATGTGCTTTCTCACTATATTTCCTATATTATCCTTAATAAAAGTAGTAGGTTTTTATTGACTTCTCAACTTCCAAGACATGGTTTTTAGCTAATCTTATTATTAACTCCAATTAAATAGGCATACAAGAGTATTATTTTTCATATCTTTAATAAAGTAGATTGTTGTCAAACAATACATTGAAGAAAACATAGGGAGTATGAGACAGAATTTGGAAAATTCTAATTTTGACAAATATCATTTTCAAATATAAATGTTTCAATACATGTTTTGTAAAAAATTATTAGTCTTATTTGAAATCTCCAATGAAAATCAAACAAGAAAACAAATATAACAAGGTTCAAGCCATAACAAATGCGTGTTTCTAAATATATATACGATTAAATTAATATTTTTTTCATCCCAAAATGTAAGACTTGTTTCAATTTTTGATGGTCATCGGAACGCGACTTATAATGTAAGGGTCTGTTTGTTAAAACTGAAATGTCTGAATCTGAAGTCTGACAACAAGTGACTGAAAAATGAATGTCTGAATCTGAATGATAACTGAATCTGAATAATGAAATATTTAAGTGTTGATAACAGTTCACAAAAAAATACTTAATTTAAGTCGAATTGACAAAATTTCCCCATAACATACTTCATTCAAATATATAAATTAGTAAATTACTAAAAATACAAGTCATTTTAGCAATTAACTCTTAATAAACATTTACATTAAATTGGAATGATAGATATATATAGGTACCAGTCAAGCAAGAAAAGTTAAAGAAAAGGGAAGGACAAACCATATGCTAGAATAAATAGAAAGACGATAAGCAGACAATTGCAAGCTTGAGAACAAAGTGTAATAAGCTTAGCCATTTAATCAATTTTAATTTTTTCCAAACTATATTATATATGAAGTTGTAAGATGTATGCTTTTGTCAATTTGTCACTCTAAGAAAGCCTATAGTGCTAACAATTTATAGGGTCCAAAATTTGTCGTGTATGTATAAACCATGCATGCATAGTTCATGACGAGTGACGAGCATTTCAATTGTATTTGATAAATAAGCATAATAATTGGATTTACTTCATTGGCTTATTATATGTGATATTAGTACAATATAATCTTCATCAAAGAGAAATTGAGTTTTGTATATTGTTTTGTCAAAATTCAAGAAAAAAAATATTTTCCTTAGTATTTCCACTTGGAATGTGTCTGCCAATCGGTGTACCAATTCGTTGTCCAATCCGCCGTGTTGTTGAGACTTGAGAACATACGATGTGTTGTAATGGTGAGATTCAAATAAGACATTAATAATAGTATATGTTTGTCCATAATTCAATTCGTGTGAATTCATTATTTATTAACTTTATTATTCGATCTTATAGGAATTAATCGACAAAATTTCTGAAAATATTATTATTATGAGTCAATATAATTTTTATATTAATTATAATAATGATTGCATGAGTATTAAGTTTAATGTTATTACCAAATAATATCATATATATTGTACTTATAAATATGAAGCTAGTCTGTACATATATTTTTCAATACTTTGTATATGATTCTTATAATTAATGCTTACATAAACTTATGATGATAAAATATTTTTTGTAAATTACACAAATACATATGCATGGTAAGGATAACTGAATAAGTATAATGTTTGTATGTATTAATACTCTTTTCTTTCATACTTAAATGTTAGAGGCATTTTCGATTTATACAAAATCCCTAAATAGGTTCCCAATAATTTTTAAAAAATGGAGGAAAATTGCAAAACGCACAAATTAAAAATCTCAATCATCACTACTTGTAGTTTTTTTAAGCATGACCAAAAGGAAATATATCACCTCTTTTGTTAGTGGCCAAAACTACAATCCTTCTGACCTATTAATCTTCTTGGATATCTCCTTAGATATCCGAAAACTCCATATTTCTCATATTTATTCATAAGCCATGAAAATCACATCAAAATTGAAGGAATGACTCATTATTTTTGTTAGTACTCTTTGAGTTGGAGTACTTGGCTTTTCAGGAATAAGTTGGTTTTTAAAGAAATTAATTTTAATGTTTAGTCTACGGAGGCTATGAGAAACTCGTTTCTCATCATTTAGAGAAAGATTGGTATGCATCCTAATTATCATACCACTCATAGGTTTGAGGAGTTTCTCTGATAGTCTAGGTTTGTTGCTACAACTGAATAGTAGGCTTTGTGTTGTCTTTACAATTGTTACCAATCCTCATAATAACTAGCAAATTTCTATTTTTGAGCAACAAGATATCCTTCCGACTTTATCTTCAGGCACTCTACAAAGTAGACATTCAGACCCTCATCAATCAAGTTGTTTTTGTACTACCTTTTTGAACTTGGATGGAAAAACGTTATTGAAGCACTTATATATGATGGGTTTAATTTTGGCAACGAATAGACATAATACTTCTATTCAAGTGTTCACTGATCTTACTTTCACATAGATCTTTGTTAGATGTTGTCCTGATCTCACTAGAAAGAAGGCATGAAAAACTTTTGTCAAGGATCATAGGATCGACGACACCCTATTTTTACTGAAGAACAATTTTGTCAATCTTTTATACGGATAGTTTTCAGTGGTTCAATATTTATAAAAAAGGAATAATATAGGACAAGCCAGATGCCATAACTAGGAAGAGAATATATAATTAGGGAACTATTGGCTTGCGAAACCAGAATCATGGCCATTTGGTTTATTTTTCAATTAACAAGTTTTGCGATGTGTAACAATATTGATTGATTTACTCTGCTTGAAGTCCCAACCATTTATAGTTCCTAAGATTCATGTATGACAGGTAGTACATGACGAAGAACGACCTTGTGCATCTTATTTGATTGATAAACAATTTTTTTGGACGTATTTCATTGATAAGATATGTTGTAGAATCTCTAGAGCATTCATATTGAAAATAATATTCAGAAAGAGAGAATTTTTGCAAAGAAATTAGCATTAAGAAATATTCAAACAAGAGGTATTTAAAAATCATACTTCATCTCCTTAAAATAAATTCATTCTCAACCTAAAAATATTAAGGCACTAAAAAGTTCCCAGTCTCCAAAAAATATAATAGTGGTAACTAATTAATACAGGGTTAGATCGATAAGCACTTTAAGCAATATACGACACACTAAATTTGAGTTTAATTTTCTCAATATATAAAAACTCGTTGATATTAGCAATCGTATTCTTGAAATTGAAGAAATTAATCTCCGTCCTTTCAATTAAGATATATTTCGTATAGGCTTATTTTTTACAGCTTCATAAAATAAACTATGTGAGCTCTTGTGAAGAGTGGACTCAACTATCATTCTTTTCAAATAATATAAATCCTGATATTAGTCGGCTCATCATATCTCTTCGATATTTATTTAATAGGCTTCATCTTGATGCCGGTGTAAAACTCGCGTTGTATAGATTCCAGATATCCATAAACTAGACTCCGCGATAGAAAACAAATCTAATATTGGTTTTATCGCTTATGTATGATGAGAGATTGAATTTTCTCTAATGCTCTTACGAAGAAGAGCCATAGAAGATGACAAATTAATATAGGAGTAATATATTTATTTTCTATAAATGCTCTTCTTTTTTACGCCCAGTAATATATAATTGAAAATTATGGTGTCTTAAATAAAATGTATAATTTTACATTATTCAAATTATGGTGTTAATGATAAATGTTAGAAGTAACAATATGTTTTGGTAAATTTTACAAAAAATACATACAACATATTAAATAATATGCTAGTTCATAATTTAAAAATTATATTCATCAAATTCAAAACAGACTGGGCAAACGATCTTTAATGATAGAGAGTAAAAATGAGTGAATTGCACAAATGATCACCGATAGTATCACCAAGTTGCAGTTTAATCCCCAATAATGACATCGTTGAACTTTAGTTCTCGAAAGTGATAAAAAAAATTGCAGATTAGTCCCCACGTTAACTATTCTGTTATCTTTTAACACCAACACACGATGAAAGGTTAAATTTGGGGCAAATTTTTTTTCTTTTGAAGACATAAACTCATTTTTGGTGTTAGAAAGTAATGAATTTTTGTATTTCAGCTTCATAATGAATTTTCATGAGAGACTAAAAATGAGTTTATGTCTTAAGAATTCATTTTCTGGTCCAAATTTGACCTCTCATCGCGTGTTGATATTAAAAATTAACGGAATAGTTAACGCGAGGACTAATCTGCAACTTCTTGGCCACTTTCGGGGACTAAACTGCAACGGTGCTACTATTGGGGACTAAACTGCAACTTATTGGATCTTCTACCAAAAGATATAAGTTAGTTCGACGTAAACAAACTGCCCATTTTACAAATATATTATAATAAGGATTGGTAGAGACTGAAAAAGGCTAAAATATAGGCAAGCCTTGTTAGAGCGGGTGATATTCACTTGGGTCTCATTTCAAGACTCTCCAGAGTTTGATGAAGTTATATAGTCAGGTATGTGGTTGCTTCATGAAATGGAAGATGATAACCTAGACTATTGTTGGACTTCATGCAATCAATTGACATTATTTTTTATGTTGTATTTATTGATCAATATTATAAGATGACAAGTTGTTTAAAATTAGCCTTGCAAAGACGTGATCAAGTTTTGGTAAATGCCTTGAAACTTGTTTTAATTAACAAAGTCAGCATTTATATGAGATCTAATGGACGAGAAAATCTTTTGGACCGTGCTGTATCAATTTTTGAAAAGTTTAACATCTTAATGTCTGACATAGATAAATCATTTTGTAAGAAAGAAGCATATCCATCAACCTTTCTCAGTTTCAAATTTTCATCATTATAATCATAATTGCTTAGTTATTAACTTATTGGATTTGTTATTGAAAGAGCTAAATGATAGATTTGATGTAGGAAACACATAGTTATTACCGTGCGTTGCAAGATTGAGTTCTTCTTCTTTATTTACTAATTTGATGATCAATTATTGGTGAGGATAGTTGAGTTATAATCAGATGATTTCAAAAATATATGTTAATGAAGTTAAAATGTACTATCATTTTCGTAATTAAATTCTTGATGTTGGGTCAGACTTCAGAGCCTACTTTCTCGACGTTGAATGAAATTGCTTATTTTGTAAATAAATTGTTTTGGTCCATAAACTTTTGAAGTTATTAGCTTTAATAATAATCTGTTTACGTATGGTCGACCTTGATAAGTTATCTAATGTAGTAATGTTAATACTCTTTTTGTCCAATTAATTCCTAACATATATATGGTCTCAAAGAATGCCATTTTGGTGCAGTTTTATGAAATGATCCGAGTAAATGGGTCTTGGTGTTCTTTGATCTCCGAAAGTGACACTGCTGCGGAAATGTTCCTTGAAAGTGTGTATATTGGTGTAATTTGATCCCTATTCCATTAACTCCGTCAATTTTAAGCGTCAATAGCTATTTTTAGGGCAAAAATAAAACTTTTTATAACTTAATAGCCCCATTTAGGGGCCTAAAATGTAAATAACAATTAAATACTTTAAAAATAAGAAATCAATTCAGTTTAATCATTTTCATATTGTCTAACGTTCTTCTAACATACTAAAACAGTCAGAAAAAATTAATAACATCGATTAAGTTATAAAAAGTTTTGTTTTTGCCCCAAAAATTGCTATTCACACTTAAATTTAACGGAGCTAACGGAATGAGGACCAAATTGCACCAATATACACACTTTCAGGGACCATTTCCGTAAAAGTGCCACTTTGAAGGACCAAAGTACACCAGACCTCCACTTAGTAGGATCAATCCGGCAATTAAAATTGCATTGTAACAATCTAATGTTCTTATATCGTCAGATGTGTTGCGTACACAAATAAAATGTGCCATTCTATAAAAGACAGGCGTTTTATTCACTCTATATCGTAGCATTACAATTTACAAGACGAGATATTTTCTTTGTGTCTTTGTAAGATAACATTTTGAAAATATAAAGTACATTACCTTCAACATAACATAGTTTAGAAATTTCGTCATATATAACGTAACAATAATAAAGACCATGTTTAAGGTCATAATATATAGTAGTATAAATTATGAGTGGTATCTAATTAAGCACGTTTCTATAATAGTGGTTAAGTTTAGTATAAATCATGTGGGAATACATACTCCCGCATAGTTATAGGTATTAGTCCCAGCACAACGACAACGAGGAGCACAATTTGGGACAAAACGAGGATCTGTAGAGCAATCATTCCAACATGAATAAACAGGTTCAGCACCATATGCCCCAGGAATAACCATCATCATGCTTCCTGCAAACCATTATATATATATATATATATATATATATATATATATATATATATATATATATATATATTAGCCCTTCTGGCTTGGCTCGATGCCTTGGTACATGGCTTGTTCAAAGACTCAAGGAACTCGACTTGCTATAATCGATCAAGTTAATAAGAGTCTAAGATAGTCCAGTACTACTTTTCATCACCTACATGCATGAAATATCAAGGTGCACATTTTATTATGAAAAATGAAATTGTTTAGTCGAAAAGCTAGGCGAGTCTTAGCTCGAGCACTCCTACGATGCTAACATCAAAATGGTACTAATGGTGCTAATTAACTTTTTTTCTTAATTTTCTTTAGAACTTTTAATTGCATACATGCATGAACGTCAAAACTTTTATTAGCAAAAAAACGGATACAAATATTAATTTATCGTAACTTTGAAAACTTTGAATATATGTATGCAGGATATAAATAATGTTCTCTATCTCGAAACACTGAATACCAATGAATAATAATATACTTTATACACATATGAATTTTTATGTTAATAATCGGTCAACTATTGTCATCCTCGATCAATGATGGTCAACCGCTATTAACACCGTTACAATGAGTAAGGACATTGTAATAATGTTTACAATTCCCCTTAAGCATTAAATATAAATTATTCAAAGAGAGGCGAAAAAGCAAGAAGTACAAACCATATGTTATGATAAGTAGTATGATAAGTATAAGCTTGGCCATTTGGTTGGTATTTTCAAGTTTCAAGTGTAGAATTGTGTTTTAGGATTAATTGATTGATTTACTTCTTGAACGCTTAAATTGGCAACAATTTATAGGGTACAAGAATTGTTTTGTATAACCATTAAGCATAGTTCATGACGATGTTTTTATTCCTAAATTTTGATAGTAAACTTATTGTTTTGGGATTTAGTTCTTGGTAACATATATGTAGCCGGACTAGGACAATCTTCAAGAGATAAATTTTATGTTTAATTTATTGTAAAGAATTGGACATTGCTAATCCAATTGCTAAGGTTTCACTTAAATTAGAAAGTGGTATCAAATTGGCTCAAGTGACTATGACTTTTGTAACCTTGTGATGTGTACTAATATAGCAACTCAGGATTCTTATAAACAAGATAATGATTTTTGAAGTTACTACTTTTTCAATCACTTTTTTTAGTTAGAACTTTGTGGTACGAACTAAGGATTTTTTAATATAAATTTTGGATACTAAATTAATCTGAACCATTGAATTAATGGTTACATCATCACTATATTTCATATAATAGCTATAAGAAAAATCCTAAAATTGCTTACTAAACTAACTAATGTTAATAAAAGGGCAAATTTAGAATAATGTATTTAGTAATATTTTGGAACATTTTTTCAAACCTATAAAAACGTGAATATTTATTGTTACAGTAGTTATAAATTCATAAATTAAAACTTCATTACACCCCTTGTCGTCTTCATAATCCACCCCTTAAAATTAATGTCATAAATTGTTAAATAATGACTTACACTATGTCATATAATTGTAAAAAAAAGAGGTAATTGTTGAAATGGTCCCAGTAAATGGGTGACCGTTGCAGTTTGGTCCCCGTAAGTTTGGACCGATGCGTAAATGGTCCCTGAAAGTGTGTAGCCCCGCATTTGGTCCCTAAAGTTAACAGATCCGTTAATTATAAACGTTTTTATGGTTTTACGTAACTAAATGCTAAAATTGGGCCAAAAATGTAATTTTAAAGAGTTTGGCTTGTTGACAAACTTAAAACTTCATTTCACGCTTAGTTAAAACTTCGATTTTGATGATTTAAAATACGTTGGAAAGCTATTTTCATCATCTTTAAGAATATGATGAGTTCGAACCCCAGTTTTATCAACATTAACATTTTAAAAAAATTTCTTTTGACCAAAGCCACACAAAAAACGTTGAATCACTTATCGTCTTTTTGTCAAAAATGATATCAAAAATATCTCTCATATACAAGTTTCGACAAAGATTATTCAAGAGACTTTAAGCTATGATTGAAGGCTGAATTTTACCTTTGTGTAAGTAGTTTTTCATCCATAGCCTAATATCTTTAACGAATTTGAATATCAACTTAGACTAACGATATTCAAATGCTAAAGATACACAAAAAACGTTCACCCACTTACTGGGACCAAACTGCAACGATCACCCACATACTAGGACCATTTCAGCAATTACCTCTCAAAACGATAAGAGTTAGTTCGACATAAACAAACTACTCATCTTGCATATATATATAGGGCAAATGGCTTATGACATCACTCACGTTTGAAAAAAAAAAGCTAGTTAGATCACTCATGTTTTAAAAACGCCAATTAGATTAGTAATGTTTAAAAAGTCACTCATTCGAGTCACTCCATGAGATTTTTGAAGGGTATTTTTATCCAGACACATTTTTTCCTCTCATAAGCACCCAATTTAACTCTTAATAAAACATTGACCGCCCAATCCTAAGATTACAATTTTTTTCAATTTCTTTTTTGATATTTTTGTAGATTTCTTTTCGATTTTTTCGAATTTTTTCTAATTACTTTTTTTATTTGTTTTTCGATTTCTTTTTCGTTTTCTTTTTTGATTTTTTCTCAATTTTTTTTTTGATTTTTTTTTATTTAGTTTTTGATTCCTTTTGCGATTCCTTTTTTGGATCTCTTTTTTTCAATTTCTCTTTTGATTTCTTTTTCGATTTCTTTTTTCTATAAGATATCAAAAAATAAATCGAGAAAAAATAGAAAAAGAAATCAACAAAGAAATTGAGAAAAAATCGAAAAAGAAATCGAGAAAAAATCAAAAAATAAATTGAGAAAAAATCGAAAAGAAATTTAAAAAAACCGAAAAAATTTAGAACAAATCGAAAAAGAAATAAAAAAATCGTAAAAGAAATCGAGAAAAAAACGAAAAAGAAATCAAAAAAAAATATCAAAAAAGAAATCAAAAAAATCGTAATCTTAGGTTTGGGGTCAATGTGTTAATAAGAGTTAAATTGAGTGCTTATGAGAGGAAAAAAATATGTTTGGACAGAAATACCCTTTAAAAATTTGATGGAGTGACCCGAATGGGTGAATTTTTAAACATTAGTGATCTAACTGGCGTTTTTGAAACATGAGTGATCTAACTGGCTTTTTTTTTCCAAACGTGTCAGAAGCCATTTGCCCATATATATATATATAAGGGTTGGTTGAGACTGCAAAAGGCTGAAATAGAGGTAACCCTTGTTAGAGCGGGTTATACTCCTTGGGATCTCATTTTAGGACTCTCGAGAGTTTGATAAAGTTATTTAGTCCGATATATGGGTGCTTCAAGAAATAAAAAATGATTGATCTCGGATAAAAATGGTGAAGTTGGACTATATTGTTGGACTACATGCAATCATTTGACATTATTTTAGTTTTATTGGTCGATATTTTAGGACGATGAATTGTTTTAATTTAGTCTTGCAAATACGTGATCAAGATTTGGCAAATGCCTTGAAACTTGTTTCAATTAGCAAAGTTCGCCTTCAAGATATGAAATGATTTAATGGATGGGAGAATCTTTTGGATCGTATTGTATCCATTTGCGAGAAACTTGTTATCTTAGTGTCTGACATAGATAAATTATATGTTGTAGGAGACTCTGTAGAAATATAGAGGGAGAGATATTTTATTGATGATAATTGTTGTTGCTATACAATACACAAACCTATATTTATAGGTAAAATATAACCTAAAACCTAATGCTTATGTGGGCTTATGGGCTAGCCACCTATACCCTAACAACCTAACCTTAGTCTCTATTATGTGGGCTTATGGGCTAGTCACCCATAACCCTAACACCCTCCCTCAAACTCATGGTAATTTTATAGAATTTCCATGAGTTTGCAATACAACAATAGTAATAGGATAAACAAAAACGTAAATTTGGATCAAGCCGGATCCATGATCAGTGCGTATTGGACTCGCCAGACAACGCATATCGATAATGCGTATCGTCAATAATTAACTTCCGGGAACACCATCCTTTTCGAACCCGTCAGGTCTCTGCGTATAGGACTCGCCAGATTACGCGTAATTTGCCATCAATAACTGCCAGGAAAGCCATCCTTTTCGAACCTGTCAGATTAGTGCGTGTCGCTAACAACTGTATCATCCCGATACATAACTACGGCATCATCCCGATGCGTAACTGCAACATCATCCCGATGTTTGACTAAAGTATCATCCCGATACATAACTACAACATCACCCCGATGCCTGACTAAAGTATCATCCTGATACATAACTACAGCATCATCCCGATGCCTGACTACAACATCATCCCGATGTCTGACTAAAGTATCATCCCGATACATAACTACAGCATCACCCCGATGCCTGACTAAAGTATCATCCTGATACATAACAACAGCATCATCCCGATGCCTGACTACAACATCATCACGATGTCTGACTAAAGTATCATCCCGATACATAGCTACAGCATCACCCCGATGTCTGACTAAAGTATCATCCTTATACATAACTACAGCATCATCCCGATGCCTGACTACAACATCATCCCGATGTCTGACTAAAGTAAGATCCCGATACATTATATATTAGATGATAAGAAAAAGACCTCAGGATTACTAACGTGTGAACATTCAGTTAAGAGCAAAAAATAATGCTCTTAACAAAACCGACCTAACTCTTAAAAATAAAATTGAAACAGATCAAATCCCGCCGGTGAGTATTACATAGTAGAAAACCCACCGGCAGGGCAGTGGAATGAGTATTTAGGCCTCAAGAATCGATAGGCTCGGATACCATGTAGAAATATAGAGGGAGATATTTTATTGATGATAATTGTTGTTGTTATACAATACACAAACCTATATTTATAGGTAAAATATAACCTAAAACCTAATGCTTATGTGGGCTTATGGGCTAGCCACCTATACCCTAACAACCTAACCTTAGTCTCTATTATGTGGGCTTATGGGCTAGTCACCCATAACCCTAACAGACTCCCGTCAATCTTCATCTGATCTATTTTAAATTTTTATTATTATAAACATGATCGCATATAGTTAATTTATTGGATAGCTACTAAATGATAAATTATTATATATGTTACACTCCTTTTGTCCAATTAATTGCTAACACATATAGTCTCATAATTATTTTGGTCCAGCTTAGTACTTGTTAGTTGCATTGTAACAATCTAATTCCTTATATTGTCAAATGTGTTGCGTACATAAATAAAATGTATCATTCGTTGCAAGAAAGGATTTTATTCACTCTATATATCATAGTATTACAATTTACAAGACAATAGATATGTATACATTGTCTCCTTGTAAGATAACACTTTGAAAATATAAAGTACATTAATATTATATTGCCTTCAACAGTAACATAGTTTAGAATTTTCGTCATATATAACGTAACAATAGTAAAGACCATGTTTAAGGTCATAATAATAATAGTATACATACTACGAGCGATATCTAAGCACATTTCTGTAATAATATATGTTTAGTATAAATCATGTGGGAATACATACTCCCGCATGGTTATAGGTATTAGTCCCAGCACAACGACAACGAGGAGCACAATTTGGGATAAAACGAGGATCTGTAGAGCAATCATTCCAACATGAATAAACAGGTTCAGCACCATATGCCCCAGGAATAACCATCATCATGCTTCCTGCAAACCATTATATCAAACAATTAATTAAGCATGCATTAATATATAGCCTCTTGGCTTGATCAGACTCATACTCGACTTGCTATTGATTGCGATGATCAAGCTAAGACCACTACTTTTCACCTATATGCATGAATAATCAAATAAATTGCACATTTTATTACGAAAAAGTGAAATTGTTTAGTCGAAAAGCTAGTCGAGTCTTAGCTTTCGAGTACTCCTACGTTGCTAACATCAAAATGGTACTAATGGTGCTAATTACCTTTTTTTCTTTTTTCTTTTTTAATAACTTTTAATTGCATTACATGCATGAACGTAAAAACTTCTATTAGCAGAAGAATGGCTACAAATATTTATTGTAACGTTGAAAACTTTAAATATATATGTATATATGCAGGTTACAAATAATAATGTCCTCTATCTCGAAACACTGAGTACAAATAATATACGTGATACACACATGAGTTTTTATGTTAATCGGTCAACTTATGATCAACCGCTACCCACTCAAATAACGATTGACTGGTTAACATTTAAGAAAGTTAACATCGTTACAACTAAATCGCTGAGTAAGGACATTGCAATAATGCTTATTAGAATTTTGCTTAAGCATCATACATAAATTATTTAGCATACAATTCAAAGAGAGGCAAAAGAGAAAGAAGTACAAACCACATGTTATGATAAGTAGTATGATAAGTATAAGCTTGGCCATTTGGTTGGTATTTTGAAGTTTGAAGTCTAGAATTGTATGTGTTTTAGGGTTGATTGATTTACTTCTTGAATGCTTAAATTGTCAACAATTTATAGGGTACAAGAATTGTCTTGTATAATAACCATAGTTAATTCGTGACGATGTTTTTATTCCTAAATTTTGATGGTAAACTGATTGATTTGGAATTTAGTTCATGGCAATATATGTGTAGCCGGTCAAGGACAACCTTCGAGATATCAAATTTATTGTAAAGGATTGGACATTGCTAATTCCAATTGCTAAGGTTGTACAAAAATTAGAAACTGGTATCAAATTGACTATGACTTCATAACCTCGTGATGGTACAAAGGATTTTCTTTAATTTTCCATATTAAATTGATCTAAATCATTGGATCAATTGCTATATCACTATATTCCATACAATAGTTGTAAGAAAACAAGGGCCTCATTATTGTCATTTTGGAATTTAGCATTGATTGAATGAGTATTCCATTTTTCATGGCTTCATAACTTGCCATAATTGAAATTTCACAAATCTCTCCAATTTAATTTGAATTTCTGAATTAGCATAACTTTTACACTCAATTTAATAATTAATTTTGTTAGATACTCGAATAACCTAGTGAAAAAGGCTCTTGTTAGTGACCAGAAGGTCCTGGGTTCGAATCTCACCTCATCGCTAATTTACAAAAAAAAAATATTAATAATTGATTTTGGATTCAAATATGTTGATCAATCATAAATTTTTTCTTTCTGCACTAGTACAAAATAGGGCTTAAACAACATCACTTAGACAAAACATATCAAAAAACGATGTCTAAGGGTTACTTAGATGACACTCCCGTGTAGCGCTATCTAAGTAGCACATAGACGGCGCACAATGAAGCGCCATCTAAGCTAAGTGAGCTAGACAGCGTCTCGAAGTCAATTTTAATTTTAATTATATGAAATATGCCTCCTATAATTTAGATTAGTATGACGGTATAAATGTATGATAGTCATTTTGTGTTTTAAAGTTGAAAAAAATCACTCAAGGAGCATCTTAGAAAAGAATAATAGTTTAGGGGCACCTCAGAAAAGAACTAATAGTTCAGGGACCACATAAAAATTAAAGGACAATACGGGGGGAAAACGGCTACAATAAAGCCTTTATAATAGGCTCATTTTCTTGTTGCCCCCTCTACTATCATGAAACTTTTAAACTGCCCCTAATACTTTTTTAAGTTTCAAATGTCCCTTATACTACCATTTGTTTCAAATTGCTCCTAAATCCTAAAATTGCTCACTAAAGTAATTAATTTTAATAAAAAGACAAATTTAAAATAACACATTTAGTAATGTTTTGAGATAAAATATATAAAACATTAATATTTACTTTAAAGTAATCATGACAATCGATTGCTTTAATATTAAGTTAGAATATGTATTTAAGATATCTTCAGTTGTAATAATTTTATAGTTTAAAAACGATAATTATTATGTTTTTAGAATTTATAAAAAGATTACTCACATAATATTTTAATAATCCTATTATAAGTCTTTGTCATATTAATAATTACTAGTCGTTTGTACACAGTCCAGCCTGTGGGAACTTATTTTTCTTACTGAATTTCTTTTTTGTATAACTAATTAGATATTGATACAAATTTTATAACACACATATGAAAAATATATATATATATATATAAAGATCATATATATAATTTCAAAACTGAATTTGAAGGAACATAAATACATCAGTATTACATACAAAAATAAACTATTTTAAGTTACTTGATAAATAGTTAAATGGAAGTTTTTTTTAATATCAACACATGTCACTTCATGATTGGCCATATGAGAACATGGGGCTTCATTTTTTTTGTAAATGTAACTTCTAATTCCCCCCTTCCCCAATTATATATAGAGTAGATATTGAAAAATCACGTGAAATAAACATGTTACATGCAATGTACGTCGTTTGTTATTAGTAATATATGAGATTGTAGTTTAGACGAATTGATCGTATATGGTATATGTGATCCTATTCTGTTAAGATGCACATCCCACATCGGATATCGATGTCCTCCCGGGTCAATATATAAGATCTTGGCTACTCCCCCTATTGCCAATTGGTTTTAGAGAGGAACCCCATAGATTCTTAACATGGTATCAGAGCCAGGCCCGAGTTATTGAGGCACGTGTAACCCGCCGATGCTGTTTCCGGCAGTTAATACCGGCGATGAAAGTTCTGCCGATGATTGGGTTACACGTGAGGGGGAGTGTTAAGATACACATCCCACATCGAAAGTCGATGTCCTCCCGGGTTAATATATAAGATCTTGGGCTACTCCCTCTATTGCCAATTAGTTTTAGAGTGGAACCCCATAGACGCTTATCATTCTTAACATATTCATCTAGACTCTTGGAGTTCTAATGGAACAACTTTTGTAAAATTTATGTATGTGTCTTGGGTTTTTTATGAACGTCAAATTCCAATAAACTTTTTTGTCAATTACAAAGGATTTAGCATTGAACAAAAGCCAAGATACACTATTGGTCTCGGTCAAACTTTTGACTTTTGTGAAGCTAAATGCTAGAGATCGAAAAAATTGATCACCTCTGTGAATTAGGAAGACATATTGAAGTGACCTTTCGCGTTACAATTTAAATATTTTGTCAATTAACAGTCTAAAACAATTTTTAAAAAGCCAAAACTTAATCTTTAGAATTTGAATTCATGCACTAATAATTTTTTAGAGGAGTTATTTAAGTGATAGTCTTTATAACTAAGTCATATTATTCTTAAATTATGATTAAGTTCTTCATAAAGCTTCCATTATTATTCTTAACAAAAAATGAAAAAGACACATTATGTTGATTGATATTATAATTAACAGTCATCACAAAATAAAGATACTATTACTACTAATATTGTTGGGACTTGGGGTGACAATTGTTCAATCTAAAAACTATTAGTTTACTAATTCAAACTTTAAGATTAAATCTTGACTTTCGATAAACTTAAAAGACCGATTTGTTGGTGAAATCATCTTCCATTAGTCATGTATAGCACTAATAGCAACATGATAATTGTAGTTTTGTAAAGCAATGTGAATCAGTACGTTCAAGATTCAAGAATGACTTTAGTATTTTAGAACAATTCCCAAAAGGAGTAGATACTAATGTCATTTAATAAGGTAGAAAAATCCATGGCTGTCCCATTATCTTCCAACAAAACTTAACCATTGTCCCAAAATAATTGTCCATAAAATAATGTATAAAAGATCAAAGCCTTAACACTTCTCTCCACACAACTAACTTCCACATTATTGAAATATATAGCATCTTCAATCACAATTGTTTCTTCCATCTCAAATGATGCAATTACCATCAAACTTCTACCCTCATGATCTCAGACAATCACTCATAGTCATATGTATGTGTTCTCTCATATTGTCACCTTCAATATCAGGTAACACTACGTACTATAATATACTCCGTCCATAAAAAATTGTCACATTTTGACTTTTGGTAGTCAAACATTGCAAAATTTGATCATAAATTCCCATTAAACGGTAAGAAATAATATAGTCTTGTGAGACCTTGTTAAATTCGTCTCAATATATATTTTTGAAATATTAACTTTCTATAATTTTTTCGCATGTGAAATAATAGATATTTATGTTTTAAATCGTGTTTTATTGACCACCAAAAGTCAAAATGTGACAATCTTTTAGGAACGGAGGGAGTATTTATGAATTTGATATTATAATGTTATACATGAAGTATCATTTTTTTCTCTCCCTATTTTATTAAAATGCTAACGGTGAAACTGTCATTCTAACACCCTCTCGTTCTCCATATCTTTGACCTTGTTTGCAGATGGAGTATCTTCATCGAGATTCATTGATAATTTGCAGAGGAAAAAAATGGTGTTAGGTTCAAGACCACCTGCATGTGTAGGAAAATGTATGAACTGTATTCCCTGCCGGGCTATTTTGGTAATTCCACCTAATGAGAAGAGATCAACCAACCATCAATTATCCTATTTTTCAAATGAAGGAGGAAGAGAAGATGATGATACTTACTATCATCTCTCATGGAAATGCATATGTGGGAATAAGCTATTTAAACCTTAGTTTATTATTATGAAAATAATTACCCTTAGCTTACTTTAAGGTATTATGGAGCATATTATTTTGATATTTGATTAAGACCCCCCCCCCCCCCCCCCCCCCAACCCCATTACATGATTTCTTCAAAAAAGCTTATCATCATATCTATCTAATTGGACTGGTTTGTATATATTATGAATATTTCCTTTTACTAGTTTGAACTATTTTTTTGTCCTATATCGTAATTTCTTTGTTTTGTTAAATGTATTCCTTATAATTAATTATGTTGGATTAGGGATATAATTAATGTTATGGTCCCAATGATTATTATATTGCTCCACTTTGGTCCCCGTAATAGGTATTGATGAGCAAATGGTTCATGTAAGTATATAACTTATGCGAAAATGGTCCCTAAATTAACCGTTCAATTAGTTGTTGACGAAGAAAAAAAATTGAAGTCTATTTCGAAGTTAAAATTACTAATAATTTATAAAATAATACATGAAAATGAGTGCACTCAAATTTAATACAATTGTTGAAATAATAAGTCAAAAGATGAATAAAATCGTCGGAGCAAACAAGACAAAAAAGGACAAGAATCCTCTACTCGTCATTTTTTGGCGTTTAGGTATGAATTTCTAGACAGAAAATAAGATGAAAAAGTATACGGATCTACTTATCGTCCTTCTTTATCTTTTTCTTAAATTTCCTTAATACTTTTCTTGTGTTAAACAATTTAACACTTATGTTAAATTATTCCATAAATTGTTCGTTTCACTTAAATAATAAAAATAATGAAAATAATAACACAATCTCATAATCAATTCATTTTAGGGTGTGATATGCAAACGAGCGATATTCAGTATTTAGTATATAAAAGTGTTGAGTCATTCAATTATCGTTTAAGTATTAACCATAAAATCTAAAATTATGATAGAACTAATATTATGAAATAATATGTGAATTATTAAATGGTACATTATAAATTCAATACAATTGTTGGAAGATAGAATAAGTCAAAAACTAAATAAAATCGTAAGAGCAAATAAGACAAAAATGAAAAGAATCCTCTACTTGTCTTAATGTCTTCTCTTTGTTTATGTCTGTTTTATGTAAGCACATAACTTTGTGTTTTAGCTCGATTTGTTGCAGATCAGAAATTGTTTAAATTTGACAGTTTTTTGTTGTAATTTTTTTGGTGTTTATGAGCAAAATATACCAGATATGACAAGTATTAATTGAGTTTTTTTAATTTTTAAAAGGAAAAAAAAAAGAATGATATGCTTTCGAAAGAAAAAAAAAAGACGAGATAGGACAAGAATAAATTGATTTTTTTCATTTTTGAGAAGAAAAAGAAAGACAATGGAAGACATGTTTTTGAAAGGGAAAAAGACGAGCTACGACAAGTATAAGTTGACTTTTTTTATTTTTTTGAAGAAAAAGAAATACATGTTTTTGGAGAATTTTTGAAGAATGACACCTTTTTCCCTTTTTATTAATTTGGAATACTCTTCATCAATTTTTGGCTTAAATGGCACATGGGGTGCTAAAATGACTAAATTGCTCTTATTTGATACATCTTGTAGCTGATTTTGGAACATGAGCGTGAGTCTAATGATTTAGGTTGTAGCTGATTTGTTATACACACATCAGAATAGTGATTCCTCTAGCTGGAGATTACTATTCTACCTCTTTCCCCTTATTTGGAAGTATAGTAAGTGAGGAAGTTATGTAGGGACAAAATTATTATTTCTATCAATAATAAATTACTATTCTGATGTGTGTATAATATTGCCCAGGTTGTAGGTAGACGTATCCAACGAGAGCCCGCAGACACCGTGTAATTTTTTAATCCAAAACATATGAGAAAGGTCCAAGTATTTCGGATAGTCCCATGGCCCACTTTCTAACCCATTAGACTTGTCAATTGGGGCGTGCAAATTTAGAAGGTTATATCATGTATGCATTCTCTTCCAATTTTTCTGTTAATTAATGTTATTTTTGATTTATTTTTATATCGGGTTGCCAAATTTTATGATCCTAATAACCGACAATGATTAAGATAATCCGAATGAATTTAAACTTGAACGACTTGGGAAAAAGTTTCATCATTGTCCATTCCTTGAATTTGTTTGAACCGTTTAATACTAGTCTAACTTTATATATAAGGACATCCATTTTGCATTTAAATACTTATTTGAAATAAATGGGTATAAAATCTTTTAGGCAAATCAATGTCCATACCTCATTATGTTGCATCAAGTATATTTTGGAACTCTGCGAATCAGATAATTTGTTATTTAAAATTATTAGCTTATCGATAAATTGATAACACTACAAGTTGATAAATTTTGGCAATGTGATTATGTGAAGGTTATCAATTTATGGAGTTTTTAGTGTTTATTCAAAGTTTGAATGGAAGAAAATCTATAAGTCTACATTCACACCTTTAATTTCAATATACTAGAGAAATCGAAGACATTATTGGCATCAAGTTGTTGGCAATTTCCTTTCTCTTCAGGACCACGATAAAGACTTGATACTATATAAGCCCAAGATACTTGGAATTTACATATATTCATTCATCTTCAACAAATTTCTGAACCATATATAATAAGCTATATTAATAAACAGTTTTAGTTAATCTATAGTATGATGATTAACTTAATGTGTATGGTTTCATTTGTAGCTATCGCTACGGTTATGTTCCATTTTGCGGAGGCTCTAACGGATCATGTTGTCGGAGACACCATCGGTTGGAGAGTACCAACTGATCAATTTGCATATACCACTTGGGCTTCTGGCAAAAACTTCGTGGTTGGAGATACCTTAGGTAATTTTTTATTTGATTGAAATATCATTTGTTCCATTAAGTTGTTGAAAAAATATTTGATGGGGATGTGGTGAGCAGGTGACGTTGTACTTTGGTTTTCGTAAGTGTTAGTGGTGTATTCATGTAAGTGTGTATCTGATAAGAGTCTATGGGGTTCCACTCTAAAACTAATTGACAATAGAGGGAGTAGCCGAAGATCTTATATATTGATCCGGGAGGACACCGATATCCGATGTGGGATGTGCATCTTAACACTCCCCCTCACGTGTAACCCAATCGTCGGCGGAATTTTCCTCGCCGGTATTAATTGCCGGAACAACATCGGCGGGGTCACACGTGCCTCAATAACTCGGGCTGGCTCATGATACCATGATAAGAGTCTATGGGGTTCCACTCTAAAACCAATTGGCAATAGAGGGAGTAGGCCAAGATCTTATATATTGACCCGGGAGGACACCGATATCCGATGTGGGATGTGCATCTTAACACTCCCCCTCACGTGTAACCCAATCGTCGGCGGAATTTTCCTCGCCGGTATTAATTGCCGGAACAACATCGGCGGGGTTACACGTGCCTCAATAACTCGGGCTGGCTCTGATACCATGATAAGAGTCTATGGGGTTCCACTCTAAAACCAATTGGCAATAGAGGGAGTAGCCCAAGATCTTATATATTGACCCGGGAGGACATCGATATCCGATGTGGGATGTGCATCTTAACAGTATCATGTGCACAAACGATTCCTAAATTAACACTTTTGTTACAAAGTACCGACTATATTTGTTTTGGGTCATTTTTATAATTATGATAAAAACTTGAGATAAATGTTTATTTTAGTTTTTTTTCAAAATGAGCGGAAATGATACCCGTAAGTGTGTATTATGTGCGCAAATGGTCCATAAATGCAAACTTAAATTTTCCTTCTTAACATTCAACAAGATGTTAATAGACTATTTGTACATAGTTGTCACTTACGGGAACCGAATTGCAACTATTACTCACTTACTTATGGACCATTTGCGCATCGTTGCCACTTATGGGGACCAAATTGCAACTATTACTCATTTACTGAGACTATTTTATCAATTATATCTCGATGTGAAGTGAAGGATATGGATATAGAGCAGTTATCCACCTGAAGTACCATGTGAATTTGTGTTTTATATAACCCGTGGTTTTGGCTTAGTGGTTATCGACCCAGCTTCCACAATTGGAAGTCATGAGTTCAATTCCTTAGGCTTTACTTTGAGGATGATATTGTTTGTTTTTGTGTTATGTAAATTATACTCCCTTAAATTTGATGGGAATTGTCCTATATATAGTAATATGTTTGTTTTTGCAGTGTTCAATTTCACTTCAGGCAGGCATGATGTTCAAGAAGTAGACAAGACTTCATTTGATGCATGTTCGTCACAAAATGTAATAGGCCAACCTATCTTGACAACCCCTGCTTTTGTTACACTCAATTCGACCGGTGAACATTACTACATTTGTACATTTGACGGACATTGCCAAGGCGGTCAGAAGTTAGCTATAAATGTTAGTTCAATCACGTCCGATGGAGCTACGCCACCAACTACAGGAGGCGGTTCAGTCACACCCCCTAGTTCGGCAACACCAGTTCCTGGAGGAAATTCAGGATCGACCGCGATGGCTCACGGAAGTTTTATTACCATCTTTGTCCACCTGGTGGTCACCTTCTTGTCAATTTCCTTGACATTTGTCAATTGAAATAGTTACAAAAATTGTATGAACTCAATTTTGAAATAGTATTGTTCTTTTGCAATGCAAATTATTCCATTTGCATTAGGGAATTATATAAATAATAAAATCTTTGTGTTGGTTTTATAGTACAGCCTGTGTTGGTGCAAAAGTTATTTGAGAAGAATATTTTTGTTCTATAAACATAATTTGTATTTTTTTAAAAATTATATAGTAGAGATAATATGAAAGAAATATGTTTCCAGCGAAGATTGAACCCGAAATATCCTTTTAGAAATTTGATCAAATACCACTAGGTTAATAACAATCGGTTATAAACATAATTTATTGAGTTGCATACTTGCATCATTAGAATGTCCAAAGTGTTTCAAGTAGAAAGAAGTTGAGCCAGAACGATTGGTTTAGTGTAGAGGTATATACTCGACATTTATGCCAACAATTATTTCGTTAGTGTTACCGTAACGCTTCGCCCCGAAATACAGATGGCGTACGTTATTATATTTGATGAATTGGCTTCAGAAACCACAGGGGTGGATCTAGAATTTTAATAACGGGTATTAATTTTCGAAAAAATAGAAGTAAACAGAAGTAAAAAAAAACATGTATAAGGTATATTGGAACCTGATACCTCTTAATTAATGAAAAACTTAATCATTTGAGCTATTTATTTAGATGTAGTGTATTTGCTTGAATATCCGTATTATATAGTAGGTCCGCTCCAACACGTTTTGTATTCATCATTCACATGATCACTACTATATTCCTAGCGGGTTACACATCCAAATTAAAAATTGCTCCAAGTCAAGCACGTTTAACATTATACGTAGTATGAGTAGTTCTTATGACTAACTTTCTTTTGGGTTGAGGACTATTTAAAAGTCAAATGTAAGTCAACAACTCGAAAACTTTGGAGTATTAAAAAATTTATGGGCTAAAATTAAAATTCAGGTGACTATAAGAAATATTAAAGGTTCAGATGACTATTTCATATGATTTCGAAAGTTCAGATATTTAGATAAAAAAAAGTCCATATAAATATTTATATTTTAATAGCAAAAGTAGTTTAAGAAATGAGTTTTGTTAGTACTTAAATAGTTCCAATTCTATATAAGTAAATATAGTGATATGACTCATATGAGTATATGACAAAGACCTTTGAACAACCAGGAAAATAAAAGGAGAAGACTTTTACATAAAGTCCACATACATGATACATGTCCCAATCACCTGCTAAATCTGCCATCGAATTTTGAGGCGGTGAGAACTGAGAAGACAATAACGTGTTGACCCATGGAACTTAAATACGGCCCAGCACGGTTTCAAAGCGTTTAGTTAGCCTATCAAGTACGTCGATTTAAGAAACCATGAATGATACCACCGATTAGTCAATTTAATTACAAATTTTATTTCGAATATCCTATTTTCTTATTAGATCACTTGAATGTACAATTGTGTTAAAAATTAGTCAATGGATGCTTTTTTATGGTGCATTTGGATTAGAATAAATTTATGTAAGGTAAACATTTCAAATTAAACTAAGATAGTGAAACTATTGGAAAAAAAAAGATAGTGAAAATTATTGTAATTCTCATTTGAATACCATTACCCTTCAATAAATTAAATAATACAGTATAATTAATGATTTGAAAAATTTTATTCATAAATTATAAATGTTTGACCTGACATTAATATCATTCTCCTTATTTCTGAACAAAACATCCCGTTCGAATTGGTTTTATTTTAGAAATTAGATGTGATTAAAATAAAAACAACAAAACATACATAAACATGTTGAACAAAAACTAAATATAAGAAACGTATAGACAGATTCAACAAAAACAAACATAAGAAATATCTTAAATCAAGAACCAAAAAATTAATATTGATAATAAAAGTATTAATAAAGGCTAATATCATAAGGAGACTCATCTATAGCATTTATAAATTCTTATAAATTATGTGAATATAAGAGAATTAGAATTAGCAGATAATTACCAAACATCAATCATAATCCATTAATTGATTTTTATAAAATTGGGCAAGTAACCGTAACCTAATATTGTTACAAATAATATTTATCTATGTTTAGTGAAAATCTAATAAGTATTTGATCGAAAGCTAAATTTAATCAAATCGAAAATTGGGCAAGTAACCGTAACCTAAATTTAATCAAATCGAATAATATTCACTAAATAAGTATTTGATCGAAAGCTTCATCGATAGCCAATCAATTGATGAGCAACGCAATGAAGTTTAAGCAACAAAGTAGAAGTAATTAATAAGATAGTCATCTAAATATAGGTGTCTTGAGCAATGCATCACATTATGAATAAGTTGTGATTAATTAATTAGTTGACAAATATTTATGGTTTTTAAATTAGTAAAAACGGCCAGGAATGTTTTAGGTCCAACATTTGGAATATCAAGACGAAGGGCAACATAGATAATAGTAGTATATTAAAAAATGTTACAATTATTATTACAAAAAGTTCTCGAAATTAGATGTACATATAAAATGCCTACAGTATATATACGCACGGGCGAGCAGGCATGATTATAAAGTCCAAACTCTGTATTAAAAAATAGAAAACTAATGTTTTCAATACATGCATATTGAAAATATAACTCAGATTATATATTAATCATTTTATGCCGAACAAAAGGTGAATCATTATCATGTTTTATTATGTACCTCTTTTCTTACTTACTTATAAACAAAATATTATCCATTATGTTGCGACAGGGGTGTAATTAGGGGGCGTTCGCACCCCTAGATTTTTCGGTATCATTTATTTTATATACAGTTTTTTAAAATTTCATATAATAAAAAATGTAAACAAATAAAGTGTAAGTGTAGCTTAGTTGGTTAGTACCTTCTTCCAAAAGGTAGGGGTCGTGGTTCAAGCCTTGTTAGCTTCATTTTTAACAATTTTTTATTTATTTTCGCTTCCCCTATTTTTTCTCCCCAAAATTGGATCCCTTGATTTTCATCCTGATTTCGCCCCTGGTTGCGACGTTTTCCGTTTATTTAGTTACGTGATATGAAATACTTAGCAGTATAATTGTTTAAGATCATAATACAATTTTATCTCATTATCTGATATGAGATCAAAAATTATCTTATTAGGATGATAGTAAAAAGATGGAAGTAGTAATATTTGGGAAATTAAGAAAAGCCAAAGCCATAAAGATAAAAAGTTAAGAGTGTCCATGAACATCGTGGAGTGTTTCAAAAGAAACAAAAAGGCAAACCTAAACCAAGCGTGGCTGGAATTTTATTTTTTTATTGAATCGCATGATGAGAACTTATTCTTTCATTTCGTCATCCAGTTTCTATAATTAAGCCTAATGATGTACTAGTGTTTCATTAGTTTATAGATTAGAATAATCAATTGTACATTAAAAAGTTAAACCCAAAATTATTATTATTACAGTATTATTATTCCTTGTCTTCTTTTCACCATACATTTTCTTAACTTCACTGTGTGAGATAGACCAAATAGCATGTTGCAGTGTCGCACCCTGACACTATCTCTGATGACTCATGTTTTGTGGAGTAGGGGTATATATAATTCCAAGACCCTACTTTCCAAGGCCCCAACCGAACCAATGAATTCAAGGTTGGAATGAATATCCAACCTTAAATTCACTGGTTCGCTATATAATAATGAAAAATTGAATTGTTGTTTAGAACCGAACCAATGAATCTGAGGTTGAGTATTCATTCCAACCTTGAATTCATTGGTTCGGTTGGGGCCTTGGAAAGTAGAGCCTTGGAATTAGTTTTTACCGTGGAGTAGTTAATATATGCAAAAATTTGTTTTTAACTTTTTTGAAGAAATAAAAGAACTAAAAATTATTAGTTCAATATTAAACGTATCTATTCTACCAATTTGATCGACTACTTTTACATGATACTCCCTCCATCCCTAAATGATGGAGGCATTTGCTTTTTCACGGTCTCCAATACACAATTTAAAATGTAAATATTTTTAATTTTACATGTGAAAAAATTATAAGAACTTGATATTTTAAAAATATATATCGAGACGAATCTAACAAGATCCAATTTGACTATATTATTTGTTATCGACTAATGAGAATTTACGGTCAAAATATCCAAAATTTGACTCAAAAAGTCAAAATGTCTCCATCATTTAGGGATGGAGGGAGTATGAAAGTTTTGTAATATGATCATATGATAATCGGGTTTCAAGTTCAACTCGTATTGTCAAGACAATTGCATCAATTTTAATTTTTTCCAATTTGATTCATTAATTTATAAGGTCCCAAATAAAGTAGAGGGCGAGTACATGTATTTTTAAGGCTTGTTTAGTCAAGACATACAAAGCGACGTGAAAAGATTGGGTGCATCAATACTTCCATGCATCAGGTGCATCAGGTACCCATTTAAAGATTTTAGGTGGGTACTGTACCCACTTGAAACTTCATCATTGGTACTTGTACCCAAATTGTACTATAACAATGGTACAATTCCACATATTTATCAATCCAAAATAAATATGTGGTATTGTACCATTATTATAGTACAATTTGGGTACAAGTACCAATGATGAAGTTTCAAGTGGGTACAGTACCCACGTAAAACCTTTAAATGGGTACCTGATGCACCGGGTGCACCGAATTATTGATGCACCGAATCCGGACTCCAAAGCGACGGCATGCATCAAGTCTATATGAATAATATTCATGTGTGTAAGTAGTTCAAATTTGTCCTCTTCGAAAATGAAATTTGATTATCCACCTAGAATAAACTTTGGAAACTTCCCTTCCTTCAAAAGATTAAAATTTTCTTATGAAAACTCTTCTTAATAAATTATCAACTATTGATCTTTCAGCATGTAAAACTAAAATTAATAGTAACCCTCTTTGTTGCCTTTGTTCGCTAAGTAATGAAAGTAGTCAATATCTCTTCTTTGAATCCTCTTTTACGCATGACATTCGGTCTCGTTTGAACTTTTTTTTTTTACTATGTTCTTCGATTCAAAGCTTTCTTTCCTTTAATTCTAACAAATTGGACACGTAACAACATTCATGAGGTCCTTTTTTTTGGAAGTACTCTTTGTGTTATTTGTCTTATTAGGAATGAAGTCACATTTAATAATCATAACGATCCACTAAGTTCAAATGGAGTTGGACGTGCCTAAAACTTGTTCAAAAATGACTTCGCCATTCTAGGATGCTTAGTATTTCAGCTCTTAGCAGGACATCTACCTTGCAGAAGGGTTTAGACACAAGCACACTCGTTCATTTTCAACCATCACTCTACTTTATTTTCAAAAACAGATGTGACAGATCTTGCCGAAAACGAGATACTTAAATTTACCTTCGTATTTTCAAACACAAGATACCTAAGTCGCTTCTTGATATTTTTTCAATGGGGCCCAAATAGCCATGGCTGAATCTCCTCTTATAATTGTTGAAAATGACAACTCTGACGATGTGGATCTTCGACTTCATTTTCGCTGGTTTGTACAAGGAAAGCAATTTTTTTACCACTCTTCTTCTCGCAAAAAATCTTTAACATTCATTCTATTTATGTCATTACAAATGGTTTATTATACCAAGTTTGGCATAAGAATTATCGATATCACAATTTCTAGAGCAATGAGGATTGGGGGATCACGTTTCATGAAGAGCACAAGAATAATTGTGAGATCGATCTTTTGATTACCGACTTATAATAACAGTTGTTTGTTCAATTTAAAAGACATTGTTATTAATACTTTTAGCTTAGTATCATATAATTTTACTTAATATAATTGTTGCGAAAGCAACAATCAAGCTACTTTTGCTTAATTTCATGATTTTTCTATCAAAAAATGCACATCTCTATAACTAATATAAGAGACCATTTATATAGATCGTACATTTACAAAGATAAAAATATAATTTACATGTATTATTTGATACTACTATTTTAACATTTGTCTCAATTGAAACCGTCAAAATAATTCACTTTTCAAAATTAAAACGAGCGACTAGAAGGCTAAACTTTTTGGCCAATATTGAAGAATAGCTGAAATATTGTTGCTGTCTCTGTACTCCAATGTTGCACAGAAAACAAAATGGGTACAAAGTTCTGAGTAAGCCAGTAAAAGTGGCATAGAGAAGCAAAAAAAACAAAGAATCAAATGTATATGGGCAACCTGTGGACAAGGCATTTGTATGTGCATATATGCATACAAATGACTATTTTTTGGGATGGTTCCTCAATAGTTTCATACTCCCTCCATCCCTAAATGATGGAGACATTTTGACTTTTTGAGTCAAATTTTGGATATTTTGACCGTAAATTCTCATTAGTCGATAAGACCATCTCCATTTGGAGATATTTGGAGGATATTTGAGGTGATAAAGTGCTCCAATAGGAAATAATTGAGGGGAGTATCTTTTTTCCCATTTTTCAAAGAATTATTCAATAATTCTGGGAATTATTGGAAAAGTGGGCCAGGAAGGGAAAGAGGTGGTGGAGAGAGAAGAGGTAAGTCACATGGGCTTCATGAGGTGTTGACTCCTTATTGGTCAATTAGATATTTGTTTTATCTTTCTCTCTTAAATGATATTTTTGATATATAAATTTATTTATTTTTAATTTTTTTTTACAATCAAAATTTTTAATTTTTCAAGATCTATAAATAGAGACTATGTTTGTTTGATTTGGACAATAATTTATTTTGTAATTTTCTCTCTTTTTTATCTATTTTCTCTAGTTTTTTTTATTCTTTCTTCAACTCTTAAATATTTTTATATATAAAACACAATTAATAATAAAAAAAATATAGAATTATAAAATTATATCAATATTAATAAAATAAGAAGAGAGGGATGAATATATAGTAGAGTAGATGTTAATAATGTGGAAGGAAGAGAAAATAATGTGGAAGAGAGATAAAATGAAATAACTTTTTGAAATATCTCCTATTGTAGAGTGTGAGAATATTTCAAAGATAATTGAGGATATTTGATGATGTGGTGAAGGAATAAAGTGATGTGGTATGAAATATTGGGGAGATCAATTATCTCCTACTGGAGATGGTCTAACAAATAATATAGTCAAATTGGATCTTGTTAGATTCGTCTCGATATATATTTTTAAAATATCAAGTTCTTATAATTTTTTCACATGTAAAATTAAAAATATTTACATTTTAAATTGTGTATTGGAGACCGTGAAAAAGCAAATGCCTCCATCATTTAGGGATGGAGGGAGTATATGAAACTATTTTTAAAAATGGTGAAAATATAATATCTAATGAATTCTATATTTTGAGTTGTGCGAAACAAAATAAAAGATACTAAAATAAACAATATAATATTAAGTCATTCAAATAATTATATTGCAATTTTTGAGATTATTCAATTATAAAAATAATTTCTAAAGAAAAATATTACAAAACAGAATTATACCTATATATAATGAGAAAGTTAATTAATATTGAATGTCACACTATATAATATTAAGTTAATAATTATATTGCAAACTTGAGAAAGTTAATTAATATTCAAATAACTATTAATATTGAATGTCACACTATATAATATTAAGTCATGTTTATTTTATTTTAGTATCTTTTATTTATAAAAAAGAGAGGAAATAAAAATAGTTAAAATTTAGAGACAAATATGTTACATAAAATTATAGAAAAAGAAAAGGGAAATTTTCTACGAAAATATGAAAATTTGAGTTTTCAAACATGATAAATATGTGCAAAATATTACGAGTATAAAAAAGAGAGTAAAAATTTTGAGTGAAAATGTGTCAAAAACAAAACAGCATATAGCAATACTGGTGGGAGTAGAACACGGGACGTTAGGTCCTTAATGAAGAAACTAGCGACCGAAGCAAATGGAACAATTGGCATTAATATATCTATATAATAGTAATATTATAAGAATTTTGGGGTGGTCCTGTGCACACAAGCACCACCCCCGCCTCTGCTTTCTACCCTATTAAAATTGTATTTTTTTTTTTGTAAACTAGTGATGAATTATGAATATAAATGTACTACAAACAATGAGTATAAAAATTGTTAATTAATAAAGAGTTAGATTATAATATGAGATAAATTTTTCTCAATAAGGTTCGAACCATGCATGACTTCTTGTATAAAAGGTTGGATCAGATACCACTAGGCTATTGAGCCATCGGCAAAATTATATATTTAATTTTTTAATAAATAAAATTAACAAACTTGATAAATTTAATTAACATATATAACACTGATTTGAATATAAGTTATCAAGCATTTAATAAAACACATTACTAAAGCAACTTTTGGTATATTTTAATTTACATATTTTATAGAAATACATGCAGAAATGACAGACTCGAACAATTAACTTTTATAATTTCAAATTAAAATTGAACAATTATCTTGAATTGATAGGAGTATTAATATGTCATTTCAGAGTTAAAATTTTGTGATTTAACAAAAAATCTAGAAACAGCCATTTTTGTAGATGGCATATCTAACAAATTAAAGTGAATATTGTGATAGACATATACTAGTGATCAACAAATTAATGTGAAGGACTTAACACCAAAAGCAAGACATTAAGCTAGAAGTTAATACTAATTTTGTTTTTGTGTTTCCAGTTGGTCATCTATATTTTTAATAGGGCAAATGATTGATTTGATCACTTAATGTTTGGGTAAGGGTCTCGGTTGATCACCTATGTTTTAAAAGTTTCCCGTTGATCATTTATATTATCTAAATCGATCTCAATTGATATTTTAAACATAAAATTTGTTAATTATCACCTAAACACGGCACGTGCCTGCACATGATTTTTTAAACATAAAAGAGTAGAGAAAAGAGTGAAGGGTCTTTGAAATTTAAAAACAAAGCCAAAATCTTGAGGAATAAAGAAAATTCGAACTAGATCGATTCATGCTTCACAAAAAGATTTCCTCACATAACGTGATAACCAATTTAATAAAACGAACTTGATTCATGCTTCACAAAATGTGATGTTGTTACAATACGGAAAAAATTAATTCAACATTAATGATATAATTAGCATTAAACCAGTTAGCAATATTAATGACAAACAATTCGAAAATGGCTGCAGGAGTCAAATTTGGAATCCTTAATGTTATTAGCATTTTAAGATGTTAGCAAATGCCCATGAATCATGCCAACCGCAGGATCAGAAATGTTGCATAAATCATCAATCCAACGATTGATAACATGGACATATCCATAACTTCTGAGAATTCGAACGAGTATAGAAAAAAAAACTTAAATATTAATTATCAAAATTTGCACATTTAACATAAAAGAGTTGAGAAAAGATTGGAGGGTCTTTGAAATTTAAAAACAATTAGCCAAAATTGTGAGGAAAAAAAAAAAAATCGAACTAGATTCATGTTTCACAAAAAGATTTCCCCACAGAACGTGACAATCAATTTTAAAAAACAAACTTGATTCATGCTTCACAAAATAAGATATTGCTACAAACAGGGAATAAATTATTAATTCAACATTAATAATACAATTAGCATTAAACCAATTAACAATATTAATCACAATTAATTTGAAAATGGCTGCAGGAGTGAAATTTGGAAGCCTTAATGGTATTACCATTTTAAGAGGTTAGGAAATGGCCATGAATCATCCTAACCGAAAGATAAAAAATGTCGTATAAATTTTCAATCCAACAACTGATAATGTATTTAAGTAGATTGCTTAAACAATGTTTAAGAATATAAATAGAAGGTACTGAGTTCGAAACTCACCTCATCGCTAATTTACGAAAAAAAAAAAAATCATTTCGCTCATCACCATTTGGCTCACCATTCACTATCACATCAGAAGCTAGCTTTTTTAGGCAGGTAAATTACCTTTTATTTTGAAAAATCAAGTGACATTTCATAAAGCGGGCACCTACTATTATCTTTAACCAATGTGTGAATGATTCTTTTTCACAATATCCAAATCTTGTTAGTCCAATTTGAGCAATAAAGTCCCAAACTATAGATTCGCATTATTCTTCATATAATCTTCACATTAACTTTGACCCCACGTACAAAATAGATTGCTCACTGCATTGAGTTATGACTTCATTATCATTAACTCACTACGGGAAAATTTGGTAGAAGGGACACACGATCTCATCTTATTTCGTCTTCTTTATTATAAAATTATTGTATAACCTTCGTCTTATTTTTTTGTTTTACGGAAATTGTATTCGCGCAAGCCTTGGCTAGTTCATGTTTAGTATTATAAACTTTTTGCTAAAAGTTTTCTCTTACAATTCTGTTTTCAATATTTTGTCCCTACAATAATTTATCGTTAATTTGCCACAAAAAAAAAAAGTGATATATCATCAACCAAGTAATAAGATCAGTTCAAACGCCAACTTGGTTAGGTTTAGGGCAATAGATAGAATGTCTTTTGTCGTCTAGAGTAATTAACAAGAGTCCAATTTTGTCTAGACTTATGACTCAAGTGGGACCAAGAATTTAGCTGGCAAGTGGCAACTCTTTATATGTATAAATTAGTCATTGTCCATTTGTCTTTCCCTCTATACCAATTAATCCCTTAATAAAAACAGAACTCAACAAAGTCCTTTCTACTTTCTTCTCTGCAGTCCAACGTTTTCTTGTTCTTTCCTCTCCACTACTCCAAAGTGTTAACCAAGTTAGGCAAAACGGGTCTTCCTGTGTGGATGCTTGGCTTGGGCGTGGAGCGTTTGCGAGCAGACATGAATCGTTTGCTCGCATTACTCTTCCATCAAGGAGTCCTCGATGAGCAATTCTTGCAACTCCACCAACTCCAAGACGAGGCTTCTCCCAACTTCGTCTTTGAAGTCATTAACATTTTCTTTAATGAGTCGGAGAAGCTTCTCAAAAATTTCAGAACCTTATTGTAAGTTTCCGACATTTTGAGCTATAGCAACATCGTTAACATTTAACAAATATAAAAATGTCGTTCGTGATGTTTTTATTTTATTTTTTGTAGGTCGGAGAAAGAGCTTTCGGACTATAAGAAAATAGGGGTGCATTTGAATCAGTTTATGGGGAGTAGTTCAAGCATTGGTGCAAAGAGAGTAAGAAATGTGTGTGTTGCCTTTAGGGCAGCTTCTGAGCAAAACAACAGAGCTGGGTACATTTTTGGTTTCTTTCTCCTCTGCATTTGTGCCTTATTTACTTCTCCTTAACTAACAAACATCAAAAAATGTGAGAAGCAGAGTGTGAATTACTATGAGGAAAAAAAAATGTGTTTTCCCATATTCTGCTAACAAACATGGCCTTCCTTTTTTTAACTTCACTTTTCTCCACCTTTTCCTTGGATACCTTTTGACCTCTTTGCCCATGCACAAAAAGGAATTTTCACGATGCCAATATACACGGCTCCGGTTATTCATCGAATGTAGTATTTTTCAAATTGCCAACAAATTATTTTCATAGAATATAGCTTCATTGACGTTTTAATTTGGTAAACACCAAATTTAATATTTTTGAAAATGATTTGCAGATGTATAAGAGCTCTGGAGGTCCTTGAACATGAATACTGCTATCTCAAGAACAAACTGCATGAACTTTTCCAGGTGAAATGAGTAGATTTATCTTTATAATTTATTTTTAATTGTTGTTAACTTCCATTAATTAATAATTTAATATTAATGTTTTATACTTAACAATGTGGGTCAAAATTCTTGAATATGAATGTTGAAATGCAGCTTGAGCAGCAGAGGGCACTAGCAGCAACCGCAAGATATCCAATGCAGCAAAACTGAAGCAAAAGAACGAATTATTCTATGTATCCTACTAGTAGAAGACTAGTTATTAATTAGCAATAATATTCTTTTGTATTTTGTAATCGGATTCTCGTGCTTACGAAATTGAAAAGAGTCCTTATTCGTTGAGTGCGTACAAAATTGACTAGTCTCGTCATTGCTATTGTTGTATTTATGAAAACAGTCGCTTTCAAAGGAACAACATAAGCTTCACTGATCTATAAGATTTTACTTTTGAGATCTCAATCTTCTTCTTCATGATTATCCATATCAGCTAACTTTTAGAGATTGTGTTTACATTTCATGCCTCTGTTTTCCCTCATCATCATATGACAATCACAAGTCACACCGCTAATGATAATCGATTAAGGCAAAAATACAAAACATTTATTCGATCATACACGTTTGCACTTATTAATTAATTTGTCACGTATTTTAATATGTCACTCTTTATTCACATGTTATCAAATGCCCCAAAATGATCTTTGACATTTTTCATTAAGTGCTTTACTTCTTGGCCACTTCCATCACTCATCGGATGATAAATTTTGAGAAGTATTTTTGTCATTAGAAAAATTTGAAAGTAATTTAAAAAACTCTTCAAATTCGAAAATAACCCCAACCTATTTATGAGTATCACTTTGGGGCTTAAATAATTTTTACAAAAGCAATTTAAATAAAAAGAAAAATAATAATTATTTCAATTGGGATGCTAATATGTGGCCTTGAAACATTAAAAGGTTCCATCATTCCCTTCTTTCAATTAATACTACCTACAATTATTATAATTATTGCCTCTAAAGAACCAACGCAATTGTGCATAATTTAAATAAACGAAAAAATTTGTTAAATTTGTGAAACCGAATCTGCAAGAATAATGGGTGTGATTATTTTGCTTTTTAGAACTTCTAAATTCAATACTTTGACTAAACCTATATGATTATGGAAGAACAAATTACCAAAAATTGAAAGAAATAATCAATTGAAAGAAATTTGGGATAAAATGAAACGACTACAATAATTAAGGAAGGATGATGCCATCTACATTCAGTGCAGCAAGAAATAAGGCACCTAATTGAAAATTTGAAAATAAAGTTTTTGGACAAAATAGGACCTCAACGAATATTAATCGTTAGATCAAAATCTTAGAGATTTCAATAATCTAATTGTTGAAGAGATGTTTAAGGAGAAATACTTAGAGCCTAACTATATATAGAGTTAGGTTTTATTAATCAAAAGGAAAAATTATTCATCAAAGCACCCATAAAAATAGCATAAAACGTAACTACCTATTTAATCTTGATCCAACGGTCCAGATATGAAGTTAGGTTTTACTAACCCGTCTTAAGTTAGGTTGCAAGAAAAAACTCATGTTTAAGCAACTAGCTTAAGTAATTTACTTAAATTCCTAAATTCAAATTCCCTATTTATACATTTGAAAAAATAAGTTATGGATAAGGACACTTTCATGTGATAATAAAATTAATTATAAAATAGTTATTAAACAATCACCAGTCCCGTTAGAGTTAATTACAAAATAATTATTAACTAAAGAAAGTTATTAAATAATTAAAAATAATATATATATATATATATATATATCTCATTTCTAGATGTATGTTAAGTGTTTATGCTCCTTCCATTTCATGCTTTGACTAAATTGCATCTCAAAAGTAGAGTTAATTATAACAATAATTATTAATTGTTTAAAGTTATCAAACAATTAAAAATGATATCTATCTATTAATCTATCTATCTATCTATCTATTTAATATGTTACGTGTTTATACCTTGTTTGCTATGACCAAATTGCTCTCCCAAGTAGAGTTATTTATAAAATAATTATTAATTAATTAAAGTTACTAAATCATTAAAAAAATCTATATTTTTAATCTGTATATGTCTTTGTAATGTATGCTAACTGTTTCTGTTTTATCCCCTATCACTAAATTTCTTCTCAAAAGTAGAGTTAATATGAAATACTCCCTCCGTTCCCAAATGATTGTCACATTTTGACTTTTCGTGGTCAATATAACAAGAATTGAAATGTAAATATCTCTTATTCTACATGCGTATAGAAATTTGATATTTCAAAAATATATATTGAGACGAATCTAACAAGATTCCACAAGACTATATTATTTCTTATCGTTTGATGAAAATTTATGATCAAATTTTGTAATATTTGACCTCCAAAAAGCAAAATGTGACAATCTTTTAGAGACGGAGGGAGTAATTAATTAATTAATGAAAGTTATTAAATAATTTTAAAAAATCTATGCCAAGATATCTATGTATCTTCTAAATATAGTTAAGTTGTTGGTGTTTCTTTCATATTTGGCTAAGACTATATCACCCTCTCAAGTAGAATGAATTATAAAATAACTAATACTTAATGAAAGTTATTAAAAAATTTGTAACTATATAACTCCTAAACATAATGCTAAGTGTTTCTCTTTTCTTTCCTTTTTGTTATGATAACCATGAAAGTTGATGGAGCTTCTTTTAGTTTTCATGGTTTTGTTAGAGCATTCGCAACAAATGCCCTATAACATCTCCTATTTTATATTTAGAATAGGCAAAAGCAAAAAAACTGAAAAAGTATTAAATATCATATTTCCGATCTCTAAAAATTTCCTCAAATATTATAAGGAATGCCTCATATTTACACCTTCCTCAAATCACTTTTGTTCATGAAATAAAGTATTATAAGTAATAAATAGGGAACCTAAATTTGTCCAAAAGTTAAAACATACTTCCTAAATTTGATAAAATAGTATAACGAATTAATTTTAGGGAAAAATTTTAAGTAATCTGCTGCGAATGCTTTTACTTTGTTTTGTTTTGTGAGTAGTTTTCAAATGATTATCCATGTAATAAAAAGCCTCCAATAAAAGGACTTATAAATGAAGACCTTACTCGCCAACTAAGGAGTCAAGCCCATTAACTAAAACCCATCAATCTAATTAGTCTTATTAAGTCCATTAGATCACTAACACGTTAAATTTAATCGAGCTAACCAGTTCAATTACATAAATTTGTTAAATTATTTGTGTCGCATGTCTAGAGTGAAGTCCAATCATGAATCAGTCCGAATCACGCTGATTACAATCAACTTTCCAATTAGCAACAACTAATGTCATGTTTGATCATACATATTTTAAATCATTTACCATTTAATCGCATATGTTTTGAAATATCCCGTTTGATCATGCATGTTTCAAAAAGTGACCATCAAATCACTCCGACAATTATTACTCTATTAACTCATTGGTTAATGAGATCACATGAGGGGTAAAATAGTCATTTTAGATCAATTTTGAGATCATTAAATTGGACTAATGACTCACTCGGTCATACATGTTTCAGACCATTCACCAGTTGATCTTACATGCTTCAGAGTGACTCATTTGATCATCTACACTATATTTAATTGGGGAAGGGGGGAATTAGTTATTTTTTTAATGAAGCCCCATGATCTTTTTTAACGAATAAGCAAGTGACATGTGTTTAAATTGCATACTAACTACTAACACCCATTTAGTTTATCTTTTTTGAAAATTTGCAAAGGTATATTATTATTTTATACATTAAAATATTTAAGCATAGTTAAGATGAATAAAATAGTTACATATATATAATTATATATTTATTCAATGATTTTTATCATGCATAAATTTTGAATTTCACAAAAAATATTTTAACATAATATATCCATGTAAAAGTTAATGTAACAACATATATTTTAAATATGAGAAACGGCCATGCACAGGTTGAACTGTGCACAAACATCTAGTACATGTTATTGATCATACATGTTTCAAAAAATAACATTACGTAAAAAATTTATGTTTTATTATAAAAATGAATCTTTGTTTAATTTAAATGGGATGGAAATGACGATCGTGGTTAAGACTGCAGAGCCTAGTCAGAGGAACAATATCGCAACCCAAGTTGACAATGACGGTTGAGTGGGGTGGGGATAACGATGGTAGTTGAGTCTCAACCACCATCATCAACTTGGGTTGCGAGCTTGTTCCTCTGATTGACCCATCTAGTCTTAACCACCATCATCATCTCTCTCCCATTTACTCACCATTGTCATCCCCACCCCGCTCAACCACCATCGTTAACTTGGGTCGCGGCCTTGTTCCTCTAATTGAGTCCACCGGCCTTAACCACCATCGTCATTCCCACCCCAATAAAATCACACCAAGATTCGATTTTTATAATAAACATATATTATTTAAGTATTGGTATTTCTCTAAACATGTATGGTCAATGAAACATAAGTCTCCCTACGAATGCTTGTTTGGAGTTAAACCTGGCTTGTCTGAAGTGCGTGTTTTTGGGACTTTGTGCTACGCTCATAACCTGCGTGCTAAGTAAAAATGTGTTTTCCTGGGGTATCCGTTTGGCAAGAAGGGGTTGAAGGTTTATGATCTCGAATCTAAGGAATTTTTAGTGTCTCGCGATGTGAAGTTTGTCGAAAATTTGTTCCCCTATTCGATTGTTCTTAATGATCAGGTTTCATGTCCTTCTTCGAACATAGTGGGGTTGGATGCATTCGACAAAGAGGCTCTTTCGACCCCTCCATCTGCTGCAGCTTTTTTCGATGAGTTTGAGCAGAATTCTACCTTTTTGGAGCTTGTAGAACCTGCTGTGTTGCGTGAGTCGTGCTCTGTAGAGTTGAGGCGCGAGGGGGGGCTGAACCGAGGACTGCACCAACACCTGTACCTGTTGAACCTGTACGGGTTGTTGAGCAGGTTCCCAAGCCCGTGGGGGCTGCAGCTCAGCTGCACCAGTCCGTGGGGACTGAGCAGAGGTCAGCTCTGTTGGATCCGTCCCACGAGGATGGTAATGAGGGCAGGTCTGGTGAGACAACAGGGAAAAAGTTTAGGACGCGGCAAGCGCACTCGTGTTCCTTCTACTCGACTTCGTGAGTTTGTTGTGAATACTGTTGTTGGACCACCCCACCGCCCTGCTTCATCGAGTTCCAACCACTCATCTGATGTAGGTACTCCTTATTCTCTATCTAAGTATGTGAATTGTGCTCGTTTCTCCTTGCACCATCGCACCTTTCTTGCAGCTGTTACTACAGGAGTTGAGCCAAAATCATTTAAAGAAGCAATGAAGGACCCTCGTTGGCAACAGACAATGCGTAACTCGCCAATCAATAACTGTCAGAACGCCATTCTTTTTGGACCTGTCAGATCTGTTCAAAATTTCACTTCAACTCGAAGTAGAATAAATTGATTTATCTTCTTTTTTTCTCATTTTTTCAATGGGATACTCCCATTATCCATAATCTTATTTGAGTTGAACTTAAGGTGCGAATATATGTGTACCGAACAAAAAAATAGCTACTTTCAATACAATTCGATCTATTTATAACTCTGTTCACACTAATTGGTACACTGACATTAAAAACCATAATATATTAATATCTATTATTTATTATATGCTTCATATAGAAATTATGAAATTTCGAACAATGAAATATACATAAATTTTATACTTAATTAATCTCGCATTGAAATGAATAATATTATCTCCGTCGATGAGGGGCCGTAAGTTCTAGTCATGAATCATGATTTAAATTTTGTTTTCCCATGTGGACATATAATAAGGTATTAGGTAAACAACCAATCTCTTACAGACAACCTCAATAATGCTATACTTAGATATATTACACGTTTATCTTTTATCCTCATCTCAAACTCCATCTTCAAGCTCTCAACATGTTCCTGAAAAACCATTTAACCCTCAAACCTTCACTTTTTATGCGTATATTATTTTCGCTCTTTATTTTACTTAACAACAACATTAAGAGCAATGTTATAGCACAAGCAATTGTCCAGACGCTTCCAGGTTACAGTGGTACTCTTCCTTTCGAATTAGAAACCGGGTAATATATATACAAAGTAATTGACGACTAAAGTTGTATTTTGAAAAACGTGAAGTCTATTATAAAGAAATGAAAAGTATTTGTTTATATTTTTCAGATTTATAAAAAGAATAATGTCTTGGTCAGTATTAATGTTGTTTGAATGTGTTGATTGGTTAGGTATGTTAGTGTAGGAGAGGTTGGTGATGTGCAACTGTTTTATTACTTCATAAAGTCAGACAAGAACCCAGATGAGGATCCGGTTGTGCTTTGGCTAACTGGTGGTCCTGGTTGCTCTGCTCTCTCTGGTCTTATCTTCGAAATTGGTAATCAACGAATCTTTTTCACTCTAGTTGATGTAGTTTTAAGTTAGGAGACTTATGATGCACGAATGTGCGTCTTAACAGCTTGCGCAGCTATGGTCGGCGGAATTTTTTCTCGCCGGTATTATTTGTCGGAACAATATCGACGAGGTTACATGTGCCTCAATAATATATGTTGATGCACCCAATCTTTTCACATTCAACATATATTACGCTTTTGGGCCAACTTTAATATATGTTGACCCCAAAGCGTAATATATGTTGAATTCCGGTTTTATCGTTAATTAAAATTTAAAATCTGTCAACTTTAACATTAAAAGTGGACAAAATCCTCAAAATGACCGGTTCAAATAGTTCAAAGGACAAACTAATCAATTTCGATGATAAAGGAGGCAAACTTACCAGGTCTGTGAGGTTGAGAGGGTAGAACAATTTAAGCCTTTAAGTTACCATTTGCAGTACTTACCATTTTAGTTGCCATGTTCTGGAATTATATCTGCAAGAGTGAGGCCTCTTAGGTTTGTTTTTCGAAGTCTCGACACAAATTATAATAATTCGTTGAAAGTAGCATATTTAATGCTTTTAGGACTATAATATTTTCAGGCAGATATAAGTGATATGGAGGGATATAATAGATACTAATGCAGGTGTGACGATCGAAGCTGATATGTCAACTTCGACAAACCAGCTTACAGATTTTGCAAGATCTTTGGATTTCTTGTCTTATCAATCTTATTCTTTTAGGTCCTTTTACTTTCGATCTTGAAGCAGTGAATAGAAGTTTTCCGTCGTTAATCCTGAATCCATTTTCCTGGACAAAGGTACTATAATTTTCCATAAACCAGTACTTGTATACTGTAAAGAATAATTTGTTATGATTACTTATGAAATTATAATTATTGAGATTAATTTCAGGTTGCAAGCATCATTTTCTTAGACCTACCTGTTGGTACAGGATTCTCTTATTCGACTACTGCAGAAGGTTACTACTCTTCAGACACCAAAGCAACTATAGACGCTTATGAGTTCCTCCAGAAGGTGAAGTTGTCATCCGATTACGATTTTAGCCACCACAGTGCATATTTAAAATGTCAATACCTGAATATATATAACTAAAAGAATATCTGCAGTGGTTTCTGAACCATCCAAAATTCATTGACAATCGCCTATACATTGCCGGAGATTCATATGCTGGCAAGCTTGTCCCGGCAGTCGTCTCGGAAATATCAAGAGGTGTTTTGTTTATGAACATCCTTATGTGTTTATCTGAGGAAAAACTTGAAGTCTTATTAACCTAGTATGATCTTAAGGTAATGAAGATGATCCGGGAGTACAAATGAATATTAAGGTTTGTTCTTTTGTAGTCTTTAGATTCTCTGTCTTTTATTTTTCCAATTCAGTTATCCCCCGCACCCCACCCCATAAGATCCATCATTTTTTATCTCTGAAGCTATCCGAATATTAGGGGTATTTTATTGGTAATCCTGGAACGAATATCCCCAAGGATATCAATGAAAGAGTACCTTATGCTCATCGAATGGGATTGATTTCAGATGAAGACTATGAGGTAACTCAAAGTTCAGAATATATATATCCGAAGTCATCTTTTATTGCCTCATCTAAGGAGGTATTATGTGTGTGCAATTTCAGTTGGCGAAGGCTAGCTGCAGTGGGGAGTACGTGAACCCTGATCCGGGAAACAATCAATGCATCTACGCTCTTGGACTTATTGATGAGGTAGGATATACCTCCTAGAGGTACTGGTACCTACCTATCACTGTATCGAAAACCAAATTTTTATACTCCACTCTTTCGAATTTGAAGAGCCTGCGTGACGTAAGGAAACCACATATTCTTGAGCCAAAATGCTTGTCAACAGCTCCAGAAGGTACAAGCTTGGGCAAGAGTTTGATACAAGAAGCTTGGAGGAAAATCATTCTTCCATCTGAAACAGAAAAATCTTGGTGTCGTGTAACATATCATCGTTCCTTTCCACTTCACTTAGCCTATTTTTTGCTGTGCAATTTTGAGTAGTATTTCTCTAACCTGCTTGAAGCTTACGGGAAACATTAATCTACTTTTCTCTAGGATTACAATTATCTGCCTATCTATCCATGGGCAAACGATCCATCAGTCCGTGAAGCGCTTCAAATACGAAATGTATGTTCATGTTCTCTTTGTCTATAGATGACAACAGGTTTGGATACTTTTTTCGCGATTTGACTATGCAATTACTTCAATCAGGGATCTAAAGAAAAATGGTTAAGGTGCAACCATAGCTTAGCTTTTGACAGCGACATACAAAGTGCATTTCCATACCATCAATATCTCAGTAAGAGAAAGTATGCAGCTTTGGTATATAGGTACGCAACATATATCATCTTATCTTCAATAGTTAGAAAATGTAAAGTCACATTTTTACCAGCATTATACTCAATGTCTTAGAGACCTGGAGTCGTTTATATTGTTACAGAAAAATAATATTCTTGTCCATCCTTTTCATGCTTTAAGTGGTGATCATGACTACGTGGTTCCATACTCGGGTACGTTAAAGTGGATTCGTCATCTAAACCTAACTCTTGAAGATAAATGGAGACCTTGGTATGTCGACGGTCAAGTTGCCGGGTATGTAATATATACTTTATATATTACAATTAAGACCCCTACTGAATGATATACAGTATCTCATTCCCCGATTCCCGGAGATTCCATCAGCTTGACTTGAATACTTCTATTTACCTTTCCTTAGATATACGGAGAAGTATGGAGAAAATGGATTCCTACTCACATTCGCAACGGTGAAGGCAAGAGGACTTAACTAATCCCTTATTTTCAACAATCTAATTGCAAAATCCTACAAGGTTATTAATGGTAAGTCTTTTGTGTGATGTAGGGTGCCGGCCATACAGCTCCGGAGTACAAACCTAAAGAATGTTTAGCCATGATACAAAGATGGCTTGATGGGCAACTTTAGATTTTTTTTTTGTAATGTTCAAAATAAACATGATATGTTGATGATTTTAATAATTTCCTCTTCAAGAAGTAGGAAAGGTACTTTTTAAACATCATACCAATATCATTAGTTGAGAGAAAAAGGTCTAAGTATTATATTTCACTTTCAATAGGTGTATGTTGGTATAAATTGAAATGAATTTTTAAAGATAGATAGTACATCTATTCCAATTTATATAGATGCATGGTTCTTTTTATTAGTTCGAACTTTAAGTCAGTTTATGAGCAACCTAAGTATCTCCTCTGAGTGAAACTTCGGAAGGGGACAATCGCACCATTGCGTAATTCTATTACAATCGTTTATTATCATTGATGTAAGACCTCGATCCAAAGTGGCTGTTGTGATATACTCCCTCCGTCCCTAAAAGATTGTCACATTTTGACTTTTGTGGTCAATTACAACAAAATTTGATCACGAATTCTCACTAAACGAAAAGAAATAATATAGTCTTGTGGGATCTCGTTAGATTCGTCTCAATATATATTTTTGAAATATCAACTTATTATAATTTTTTTGCATTTAGAATAAGAGATATTTGTATTTTAAATCGTGTTTTATTGACCATCAAAAGTCAAATGTGACAATCATTTAGGGACGGAGGGAGTATTTGATACGATTTGATTGATACTACTAATACCAACAAGATGCATTTTTTTTTCGGAAGTTCATTTCTTAAAACTCCGATGTTAAGTGTGTTTAACTAGGGTAATTTTGAGATGGGTGACCTAGTGAGAAGTTTCCTCGTGGACACGTAAGTGAGGACCAAATATGTTAGAAAGACTCGTAGTGATTTGTGAGGTTAGACCCTTCAATTTGAAAGAAAGAGATTGGCATTATGAAAAAGGAGTCGTGTGACAAAAGCCTTATAGAATAGAGAGAACATCCAATTGAGGAATAGATTTTCTTTTCTTTTTCTATAAACTAGCGATGAGGTGGGAATCGAACCCAGAACCTTTTGGTCATCAACAAGAACTTTTTTCACTAGGCTATCCTATTAACTCGAGGAATAGATATTTTAGTTGAGCCCGTCACACAATATATGAGATGCAAGGCTCATTTATAGACTTTCAAAATAATGTTGATAACAAAGTAGATATTCCCTATAACACTAACTATTTCCTAACCTGTAAGTTACTAGTATTTTGGGCACAATCGATGTTTGTGCATTTTAATAATAATCATTAAATAAAAAATTAATAATTGTGGAAAAAATAATCGTTAATAATATATATATTTAAATTTATATTTAAATTAATTTTATATAAAAATCATTTTAAACTAATTTGTATTTATAACTGTTCCTACAATCAAGGTATTAATAGATCATGGGGCTTCATTACAAAATAACTAATTCCCCCTTCCCCAATTATATATAGTATAGATTTATAGCTGTTCCTACAATCAAGGTATTAATAGATCATGGGGCTTCATTACAAAATAACTAATTCCCCTTCCCCAATTATATATAGTATATATATAGTATAGATATAGATTATATATAGTATAGATAGATAACTAGATACCCACAAATAACTCGATTTCATAACAATTCTGATAACTTCAAATATTATCTAATAATTTGCTAATACATAGTCGAGAGATATTTTGTATTCGAGTTTCACATAGAGATGTAATACATGTGGTTTGTCTGTTTTAGTAATAGTCAAGAGATATTTTGTTATTTGTCTTTTGGTATGAGTTTCATGTGGTTGTTAGTTGTTACTCTATCCATATTCTATCCTTTTTATATGAAATATCACTCTGTAGTTATTTTAATTTTAATAACATACAAATTAATCGATAATGGCAGGGGCACTTACTGGAGCTGCAGCATCAACTGCTGCCATTTTTAGTTCCACAAAGCAGATTGAATCCATTACATATGGTTAGCATTTATATATTCATACTTGAATTTTCTGTCATGCTTTTTGGAATGTAGAAAACGTTGTTGTCGACTAGTCTCGCGATTTATATCTTCAACTGAAAATCCAAGTATCGCCAAAAGTTATTGGAAATAGTACTTAACTAGTGTAACTGTGTTAGTGGCAAGGTGATTGGGATGAAACATTCATATATCGTGGGTTCGAATCCGTGTAGAGACTATAGTTTGATAAAATATTGCAGGGTTATTTCTGCTTTTGTGTCCCATTGATCATCTCCCTTGTAGGACTGCTACTAGGGAACATTCCTCGATTTACAACCCGTCTGACCAATAGGTCTCTGACATGGATGAGGAGTAATTCAATCTCTTTAAAAAAAGTTAATGTTGCTAAAGGATTATATGAAAATGAAAATTGCTATCATACTTCAAAATAGTTAAGACACCTAGGTGACCTTAATGAATCATTTTGATATATTTCATTATATCCGAGTCTGAAAACATGAGACACATTGGTCGACCGTTGTTGTAGGTGACTTACTGTAGCTATTGTCAACTCGCTCATCCCCGTGAGTTATTGCTAACATCATTCTTGGTTCGAAGTGATTCAAATCATTGCAGACGATGCAGGGGTTGAAAATTGAAAATTTTGAATAAAATGATAGTGAATTAGCTGAAAGGGAAGAAAACAAGAAGTAGAATGACCTCAAAACATCATCTAATACTTCTTTCCATTTGAATGCAGTTTCTGCTTTCTTGGGTGCTGATATGCGGAGACATCCTGTTAACAAAAAGTTTGCTAGGCATTTTGGGAAAGTGAGGGCAGCCGCGCCTGTTGCAACCGGGCCTGTAGAGGAGGTCAAAGAGTAAGTGTTCTGTTTGAATCTGCATTTAACTCATCTTCAATGTATTCCTATGCTCATGATACCTCTTCTTCGATCAGTTAGAATCCCGCCTTTACGTCTTCTATCTTCTTGCCACAGGTATGTGTTACCTTCGTGGGCTAGATTCGATCTTGGACTATCTCCAGTTTACTGGAAAACTATGAACGGTCTTCCTCCAACTGCAGTATGTTTTTCTTCCATGTTAACTGATGCTGCGGCCTGGTACTATTGACCTTTTTCTTGAATGATTTTCTCTGATTGTGCTCTACGGAATTAAACAGGGAGAGAACCTCAAGCTTTTCTATAATCCAGCTGCAACCAATTTACTTCCTAATAAGGATTTTGGCATTGCTTTCAATGGTATTGGCTCTCATGCTATATGTAATAGTAGTTTTTTATTTCTCTTTTATCAGTAAATATTGTCTGGACATCTCTTGGTTGCTAGTTTTCTTCTAATATGAATGATATACAACATTCTACTCTGGAAATTTGGATGCTGCTATTCGAAAACTATTTCAAAGCAGGAAAAAAAGTTACGGCTCATTGTCAGCGTATGTAGTTCTGTCAAAACTTACGTTTTACTGATGCAGGAGGCTTCAATCAGCCAATAATGTGTGGCGGTGAACCACGGGCAATGCTTCAGAAGGTTCGCGGTAAAGCTGATGCACCCATTTACACAATCCAGATATGCGTACCCAAGCACGGTAACTAATTAGTACCCTACAGTATGATCTTACTCCTAACATTTACCCTCCATTTACCTTTTATTATCTTGCAGCTGTGAGTTTGATATTCTCCTTCACAAATGGGACTGAGTGGGATGGACCATATAGACTGCAATTCCAAGTTCCTAAGGCTTGGAGAAATAAGCCTATGGAGTTTTTTACGGAGGTAATTGTCACCTGATATTGTTCACTCATTGTGCAACCCTACCCTTCGGCAGAAAGTATGAGTCTTCGAAACAAATAGAACCGATCAATTTGTTGTTCCGATGGCGAATTTTAATCATTCTTGTCGATACTCAGGGCCTTGCTGAGGAACTAAGTAAAGATGGTGCATGTGACAGAGCCATCTTTCCAGACACAAGTGTTGTAAGTGATAGATGTGCCATGATTGGAAACTTGATTGTTGAAGGAGTAAGTTGTACTCTCTTGTTTATTATGCAAATTGCAAAGTTCCACGGTCCATAAACAGATCCCTTTATCTAGTTCTGCAAAACTTTGTTTGTCGTTACAGGGAGACCGCTGCAATCTTGATCTTGTACCTGGTTGCACTGATCCGGGTTCCCCAGACTTCAACCCTTTAGCAAATGTAGATGATGGATCTTGCCCGACCTACTCGGATTCTGAAGAATAGCTTCAATTGAACTACTTCTCAATATGGTGACAGGAGTCAGGAGCCTTATTCAAGCATAGCCGAATTGGCGCAAACATCCCATCTGCCTCGAGCAGATAATGTTTCAAGTACATTTTCTGCTTTGGGGTTCTTGTTAAACACACTAAATATACGAGTGATTGAAGTACATATAATAGAAGGATGATGTATAGCTTCAAAATAATAAACCCAAAAAGTACATAAGATTTCTGATTCTCAAGATCCATTATGTAGTACATTAGACTGTTAAAAATACTGTCATGTATTTCATTACATAGAATACACCAACATCCATCGCGTACAAGCTTCTTTAATATGCAGATGTCTAACTATGTCCAATAGTGGACTAGCATTAACATACCTCAATGAAAAAAGTAAAAACACATTAACATAACTCAATGCGTATTTTTGGGGGCCCTAAAGAGTCGTATAGTACACAACCTTACCCTTATGATACACAAGGTTGTTTCTGAATCGTACCAAGAGTGAATCGAACACACTATCTATTACTTCAAACATAAGCAAATCAGTGAGGAATTATATCCTAGAGCAGATAACACAAAATTTTTAACACCATAGGGCATAGAAATCGAATATAAGTTCATCACAAGAGTGCCTTTCTGAAACATCATACCAATTTCAAGAATCTACTAACAGAATTACTTTATGAGGTTATCTAGTAATGATGTGGATTTGAATGAGGAACCTCTTTGGCATCTGAGAGATCCTACAGATAGCTAAGCAGACAAGAACAGCGGCAACAGAAGTGTGGAGCACGTGGCTCCTTACCCTTATTGTTTGATTCTCTAAGAGTCCTAGGCAGGTGCTATGCTCTTATTTCTTCAAGTCAGTGTAGAAATCATCATTTAAAGGGGTTACAGTTGCTGAGGCTGGAAATACTCGTATCTTATTCTGCTCATATTGCCCAGCTAGTGAGTCGAATAACAGTCCTGCCCCGATACCTACAATCAAATCAATGGTATAATGGCCTCGAGTGCTCAGTAATCTCACAATTTGTAGAACATTAAGGGAATCAAACACGAATGCCAGTTCCCATCTTTGCATTCGCCTCATATCCAGAGATGCAATCACAGAAGCAGCTACATGTCCCGAGTAGAATAGGAAGAAGGACACATTTCCCACTGGAAAATCCACACCAGAACCTAGAAAATCCTACAAAAAGTATAATAATGGTAAATATTTATACTTCTGAAATAACAAAAGTGAATTAATTATATCTCATTGTTACCATATTCCGCAGATATTCCAAAATTATTAAGAAACAAAGATTACTTGCCGATAGTTCTCTACGAAGAGGAGACATAATAACATTTGAAGAGTGTCCTGTCACCAACACTCAAGTGATCTTTCATGGCAATTAAGAAAAATTATCAAGTCAGCAGAGTAAACTTAGCTAAGCACAAAAGAACAGTTAACTTATTAGCTAGAACATAGTATGATTGATGTTGGATTTTGACATGTGGTGAACTGGTGACAATTAGCTACACGCGGAGAAGATTTGAGCTGGCCTAGTTTATACTCTTCTGTACTTTGAGATGCGTCACTTCCATTTACAAGACAGAAAAAAAAATTGAAGTCACTGTAGAGCATTTGGATTTATCTCACGGTCCCAAAACACAAAATGTTATTCTATCATATTATGAGTTATAAAGCTGATTTTATTATATAGAGCTTTACAAAAGTTCAACGATAATCCTGAATCATTCAGAATAAGAAGTTCTAATCCAATTAATGAGACTGCTTATAACATCAAGCTTCTATGTGAAGCAACTGTTATCAGCATCTCAGCAAACTGTACAAGAATAGTTATTCGTTTATTCCCTTTATATATTATTAACTAATATAAGTCACATTCAATAAGTACCTCTGGCAATGGTAACTGTGTCGAATACCCAAGAATTCCTCTAAAAGTGAACATGAACAGTGCAGAAATCGTCGCTCGGGGCCTCCCCTCAATCAGCCATGCCCACAAAATATACCCTGTTTGCATTGCAACGAATACCTACAATTCCCAACCAGATAATAAACACTGTTAAACCAATTCAGAACATGACAGAAAAACGTCACCATCTATGAAATAATGCAGCTTAACCCAAAAACAAGCAGCAAAGTGAACATAAGCTTTTAGCTCCAAAGGTAACCATAAGTATCATTTACAAAATTGATTCCTAAAATGCATCACCTTTTCTAAATCAACAAATTCATCAGATACAATTTCCATGAACAAAAAAAGAAAAAGTTAAAAACTACAAAATGCACAAATCGGACGTAGTTGAAACCAATACTCCACCCAATTGTTCCTAATTGACTTTTCCATTACTTGATCAGAGGTTTTCACCACAAATAACTTCTTCTTCATTAATCATTAAACAAATAAATAAAAAGAACTGATATCATCGTATTTGTTCCTCTAACATATCTTCCTAATAGTACTTTCTTGAAATCCTCCATTAGACAATTAAAAATTTATTCATGATCCAAGTTTCACATATCCAACACTGAAAAATTCAATCCATATATGAATTGGAATTTGGAGGGAGTATGCCACAATGCATCCTATTCCTAGATCTCACTATAGATCCAAACAGAACCTAAGATAAGCATCACAAAAACAGCATAGTAATCATATGGTCGTAGATGAAGCTAAAATTCAAAAAATGTTGAATTAAGGAAATAATTGGAGAATAAGAAACGAAAACTATTACCGTATTTAGGCCAGCTAGAATATTGTTGAGATTTGGTCTTTGGGCAAGCAAAACATTAAGATCTTTGGTGAAAATGAAGCCAACATCGAAAGGAGGCGAAGAAGAAGGAATCATCAACAGAGTATACTCCACAAACATGAAGAACAACATGCAAGCAGCGAACACACACGGTAAGGGATGGTCCCTCACCACACCATACACATCTCCTCCTCTCCACTTCAAGAAATGAGCTTTCGTTAACAAACCACCACCATCCAATTTCTTCTTCATTTTTTCCGACTTGGGTTTCTGACTTTTGGCCTTCACGGCGGGGGAGATGGTGGTGGTGGTTCGGTGGTGGGGGTGGTTAGTGGTGTGGTTTGTGTGCATGTCTTTTGTTAGCGTTGAGGTTGTAGGATAATTGCATTCCGGTGATGAGGTTGTCGGAAAGTACGAGGTTGAATGTATCGGAGATTTGGAGATCTAAAGAGAGAGGCGGAGGACCATGGAAACGATCATGGAATATGTGAAGAAAAAGAAGGGGTACGAGACTAGTCGTCAAGTACTTATTATACCTACATCCAAATAATGTTTTTTAGGAGTAAAAGTAGTATTTTGCCTTCAACGAAAACTTCTTCAATTACTATACTTACATAAAACGAAATAAAATAATATTTTATTCATACTATAAAGAATGAAATAACCTCCCCTAACGTGAGCACATTCATTAGACGTTATTGCCTCAGTCGTTTGTATGTCGTGCTTCTACAATGGACTAAATGACCCCACTCGTGGGCTAAACGGGCCATGTGTACACATTAGTGATCGAGTCGCAGAAATTGTGATTTATGTTCTTTTCGAAGGACGTTTTCTAACGTCTTCCTCGTGGCAGAAAGTTAGACATGTAGAAGACAACAAATGCTTCCAAGTAGACATTTAATCAAGTAATTTGCTTCTAAGATGATATTTCATTCTAAGGTTTATTCTTCCACATGCATGACATATATTTTTAACATAGTGTTGATGGAATGTCTACTTAAAAGCATTTGTTGTCTTCTATATGGCTAGCTTACTTCATCAACACCTTTGATAATATACAAACTGGTGAGAAAATTATGGAAATGAGGGGAACATGAGGGAATGGAATTGGAGGAGCCGAACTCGGAAAACTTAAGGCATCTCCTTGGATCATATAGAAATCAAAGGGTCACTCTATGATTGTATAGAGCATATATTTTCCATAATTGCATTAGACACTGAAGACCTGTTAACGAGCCGAATTTTGGCTCGATAGAATCCTACTGAATTGAAATGACTCGAATTGAAATGAATTGCAATTCAAGGTAACGACATGTGACACTAACTATTTCGATTCCAATTTAACAAACTGGATAACCGGGGTTATGGGATGATGGCATAGTTTGGAAAAGGCGCCGTGGCGTGGCGGAAAGAAATAGCCACGGCTTGGCTCATGGCGGTCGGCTACACGTGGCGCTCAAATGGCGGGCGCCATTTGCGCCATATGAATGTGGTGTGGCGGTTAGCCAAGGCTAGCCACCGATTTTTGGCTACTTTACATTTTTAATAAAGAAAGAGACCTTTCATGAACTAAACACCTCTTTGCATTCTCTCTTTTAATAAATAAAGAGGCCTCTCTATGTAAGTCTCTTCCATTCTCTTCCTTTCTTTCATTCTTCTATTTTTCCCAAAGGCAGAAACATATGAACTAAGTCACTAACTCACTGAAATTCCTACCTACAAGGTATTTTTTCCCAGATATTGCTAGATGAATGATTTTTATGAATTATTGTTATGTTATTGAACATTTGTTGAATTATTGTTATCATTATAAAATGAATTTCGAACTACAAAAGGCTATCGCCTCGCCACACCGCCACACCGCCGCAACTTTTTGGAGTTTATCACCATGGACCGCCATACGCCATTCCGAACTATGGATGTATCAGGTTCTACCGTTTCCACGACAGGAAGAAGCATTGAGGTAAAACATTTCATTTATCACCAAGTTTACCGTCGGTATAGTGTAATGGCAAGACGTTATATCTGTGATCAAATTTATTGACTTTGGCAATACCACAACCAGAAAACTACAATCTGTCGCATGTTTTGTCCGCGATAGCTGTGAAGTTTTGTATCAGAACAGTTCAAATACTTGTTACCAAGCTATATGGGAGAGCAACAAATAGATGTAATCCAAACAACTAGTGTTCTTACTTGAACCTATGTCCCAATATCTATAATTTGGACCTAAAATACATTTCTGGATCAAAAAATGATTCTCAGTCTGCTTATAAAAATTAAGGATTCAATCTCAGGAACCAATACCACCTAAACATATATTTTACAGGCAAAAAAGTCATATTCCCCTCCAGTTAATGAAAAACGAAGCACCACTAACCTTCAGCTTATTAAGACCGATCAGGACCAGCTTCAGATGCAGCAGCGCCATTAGAACTCTGTCCGTTCTCCTTTGGTGGGGCAGTTCCCCACGTCTCCTCGGATTCTAGTGGCTCCATTACAAGCACCCCACCGTCAGTTAATCCAAGTGCAAATTGATTTGGATCTTGTGGATGAGCAGCAATGGCAAGTGGATGAACACTAGTGCTGAAGAAGGAGAATCATTATCACACACACACAATGATTACGCAGAAAATATGAAAGACAACACAGAACTTTGTTTTAGTTCACTATCTGAGAATGAAATTAATGAGGGTATCCATACCTTGGATTGGAACGCATATACGACGTTGAATATATCCTGCATCTCAACCTAAGAGCCGATGCAGTGAGAACACAAATGGTTCCATCCCCGAAGCTTGCATATATCAGTTGGCTATCACACGAGTATGTGGCATCTGTAATTGGTCCACTTGATTCTAGGGGGACCCACTGCATGAAGTTAAAGATGAGGTTTTCAAATATAGTGAGAATGAATGTTCGATACCAATTGCTAGCTTAGTAATCAAAGTAATGAGGAGATTATGCAGTACATATACAACAAACCTGCTTTATGCATTCTAGTTTTGATGCCTCATAGATGGCTAATTGTGTCTCGTGAACGACCAACATATGAATCTGATCATTATGGAATTGAACACGAGTTTGAGCTGAAGGATTTGGTTCTCTTCCAGAAGGAATTGGCAAAAACTTGCTCGCCTTCTTTTCCCACACATCAGTGCTCCAAACACAAAGCTGACAACAGATCAGAGTAAATACTGAGTACATTATATCAAAGAACTCTAACTTTTGATGTATAAATAAATTAACCATGTTATTAGCTGACATGAGATCGTAAAAAATGTAAAGATAGCTTCCACAGCTGGAAATCAGTAGACGAGCGTAGGCGTTAGTATTACACCATTGGTGCGACTCACAAGGAATATTTTAGATTGTGATACTAACACAAGATAGCCTGATTGTATTCACTGTACATTATGAAAGCTTCTAAAAGATACAGCTATAAAGCCTGAATAGACAGCTCAATTGTGGAGAGCTACTATAGTATAGGCCACAGTCACATAGTTCGGTCATTGCACTGTCGAAACTCCGTATCCATACGGCCGTACCGGAGCGTATTCTACCTCTGAGAGTGGAAGCTTGGAGGCGGCAGGCAGGAAGGAAGATGAAACCTTTTAAAGGTTGATTACTTTTAATACTTTAATGTTTGGTTATATGAACAGACTGCATAGTAAATACATTGTTTTATTTGGGATGACTCAATGAGGTAATCCAAACCAAGCTTCTTCGGATTTGGAAGATTCATTAAATATTATTCATCCATCCTTCAAAATTTTAATCAAACATGAAACAAATTTTTATGAAAATAATAGAAATATATAAATAAACACCGAGCCTACCCCAACCCTGCCCGATTTATTTACACCAACCAAATTCAGTACTGAGCCGTATTCCATATTCCAAACCGTACCCCGAACTACTCGACTATGGTATAGGCATACCTGAGCATCTGCTCCTGATGAAACAAGAACATTTAGGACATTAGAAAAGGCCAGACCAGTGACTTTTTTGTGATGTCCTTTGAGCTTGCTTTTAACCTGTAAATTAGCAAATCCAACATTAGTCAATGCAAATTTTAATGAAAAAGTTTTGATTCAATATTCATGACCTGATGTTGGCATACCTCGTCCACTCGCACATTGTAAATTTGTATGGAAGAATCCTCCATGCCAATGGCTAAAACATTGTTGTCTTGAGGATGAAAAGCAAGAGAGGTTGCCGCAGGTGGAGGAGCCATAAAGGTTGTCATGGTCTACAAGGTGATAATCAATAAATATTTACCACAACATATCAGTACCACGATTCCCAGTCATATATGTTTCCACAAGAAAGAAATAGGATTACCATAAACTTCAATATACCAGGCTAAGGTTGTTACCTTAAATGTCATCATATTGAACAATGATATTTTTCCCCCTGATGCTGACATAACATAGGAGTCATTCTTAGAAAGTGCAAAGCAGGGGACAGCTTCCTCAAGGTTTGTCTCACTTATATCGTTTGTCATTAAAATCCCACTGGGGGGTTGCCATAATTGTGGAGGAACTGTAGCAGTAGCCTGATATTACAGAAGTCATCAAATTTTGTCGGAGATAGGGGAAGAGATACAAATCATGCATTAGAGAATTGAAATACCTTCCCAGTGGTGTTACGATCATTGCGGTGCCATTTCCATAATTTGTGGACAGCGTTGTATGCTAGAGCCAAAACTGCTCCTCCAGAATTTGTGTAAATCAACTTAAGAATCTGACACACAAAAGAAAAGGTACAGAAAACCATGTGGGCTTCTTAGAGGAAGACATTACCACTCACCAAGATACACAAAGAGTTGCAAAGCAAACAAAAAATAAGAGGAGACTACAAGCTTGTAATAATGATGATCTTGTCCACCTCATCTTATGAGTTAAACATTGGAGTGTGTACATCCATATGCATGTATTCCAGAGAAGGCTGCTTAAGCCGAGTAGACATACCCTCACTGAGAGTAAACCGTCAGGAAGCTTCAATGACCGCAGTTGAGAGGGTTCATTGATTTCCATAAGCTTCCAAATCTTAGACTTGTCAAGGTCGTCAGGAATTTTAGATTTCACATCAGGTATACTTCGGCCATCTCCATTCTGTAGATATAGACGACAAATCTAATTATTGCCAAAATTTACAGATCACTAGCTACTGATAGCTTATATTATCAAGAAGGGTGGATCACTAAGAAATACTGCAAATACATTCTGATAAGGAGTGGTATATAAGACCATTTCACATAATAAGGTTACACTTGCCATTGTAATCGGAGCTGAATCTCTGTCCCCGACACTAATGCTTGTCCCAGCAGCTGAACTGGGACCACCATTTGCTGTTATCATGGGTGCCTGTAGAATGACAGATGTATGTTAAAAGAAATCACTAATAACAGTTTAAAGAGTGTTCGGTTAGTGGCCAGAGTACCTTTGAAACAGAAACAGTGACGGATGAAATCCTTGAAGTATCAAGTTTGCGTCCTTCAATGGAACGTGCCAGTCTCACTCCATCCCCATTTGCAAGTATTTTAATACTATTTTCGCTAGTCGATACAGCCAGCAATGTCCCCTCCTTATTGAACCTAATGCAAGGAGATGCCTGGAATTTGATTCTAGGATTAGTTGTAACCTCCTCAATTCAAATATTACAATTATTTAGAAATATCCCATGGGTACCGGTAATCCACCCTCTGCATCAACAGTCGCCATGAGGTTTGTATTATCCATGTCCCAAAATTTGATCTTAAACTCATCTCCAGCAGCCAAAATTCTGTTTTTGGTTGTATCGAATTGCACAACACCAACAGACCGCTTCCCAAGACCAAAATATGTTCGCTTGATGGACCCTTCATTTTCATTCCACTCAACTATGAATGATTCACCATCTTTACTAGTACCACATGAGAAAAGCCTAAAGTCGAAAGATTTTAAAAGAAAGGACATCTTTAGAAGGCAACTGTTCATTCAACTGAATTCATATATAAGAACAACTATCAATGAAACCCAACAATAATAAGACACCTTGTCCCATCAGCACTGTAGGCCATTGTCATACAAGAATGCCCAGGCGCATCAAAGTCAACTCTTGGACCCATATTGTCATATAGCCATGCTTTTATCTTCCCATCAACAGCAGTTGAGAATACGAACTATAAATCAGAGAATGAAGAACATGTGAAATCCTTGTGTGGATACTCTCAGTTAAACAAGATTAGTGCTAGTAATTAAAAATTACACAGAAGATAAGATGATAGAACCTTCAAAAAGATGTGTAACTTTCAGGAGAACTGGTTTAACTACATTCCAAGTTATTATTACAAGTTCATGAACTAATATGTACCTCAATGTTTTCCTTGAAGTGTGGACATACAGAATAAACAGGTGCATTATGCCCCTCGAAAGAGTACTGCTGAGCTCCAGTAGCAGAATCAAACACCTATATAGAGAGTGTAATTCAGCTGCCGCAAAATCAGGTCTCAAATGGATTCAACTTAGATAATGAAGCTGATAGCAACCTTGATTTTTTTGTCCTCGCCACAAGTTATAATACATAATTGTTTATTTGGACGAGAGAATGCCAAATCACTAACGTAACCAGTATGTGCATCGATCTGCGACAAAATGAAGGAAAAATTTGGGGAATCGTTAGTATATCATGAGGAGAAACTGATGTGAAATCAAATAAGCTCTAGCAGATATTTTGGTAGGTTTAGGGTCTCATAACAAACCTCAAGATGGTTTCGTACATCATCTCCGCCATTATAGGTGTAAATATGAACAATGTGTTTTGTGTATGCAACACCTATCAAATGAGTTACATTGAAGTCAAGAGGAAACATATATACGTCAAACAAAAGTTTCGAAGGATAAAGAACTTAATATAATAAATTCCCAATTTCTTACAACGTATTTTAATAGGTAGATGCATATGTACATATTATAATCTTCAGTGGACAAATCGATTTTGGATATGATCGCAAATATACATAGTAAAGTAATTTAAATATGTCGAACATTTACCATAGTAACCAAAACCAACATTGTTCGTAATAAAATAGATAACTCATATATATTGACAGAGAGTACAAAACCTAGTTATTAGTTATTTGCACAATATAACAAAATAATCGCACAACAAAATGGAAACATTATCACATAGAAACATAGGTATACAGTAGTTAGTTTTGCATCTAAAAAGATTTAAAAAACAAAAACATGTCATAATAAAGTCAGCATGACCATAGAAGATATAAACATACCAAATAGAGTACCATCCGGACTCCATGTCACGCGGTTTACTGATGCAGTATATTCATTAGCTAAAGATGCCTACACACAAGAGAGTTAACACTCAAGAATGACATTATACAGAATTGTAAAAGCTTATCAGATGGCATTGCAAGAAGCTTTTAAAAAAGAATATTATAGACAAGTATTTAATACCTGAAGAGATACCGAGCATGCACTTAAGTCCCACACCTTAAAGTTTCTAAAAGCAAGCCTCTCTCTGGTACCTATCTCCCATACCGAAACATCGCCAATGTTTGTTCCAACTAAAATAACAGAGAACCAGTGAGTCACACAAAAATTATTCATTTCTTTAACAAGTATTTTTCGCCCATAAACGTGATAAATGTTTTTGTACTTATTTTAAAAACAAGCCAACATATGAAATAAGCTATGGAAAGATTTAGCTTGTAAAGGATCTTACCTACAAGCAAAGATTGTTGTGAAGGATGGAAATCAATACTCTTCACAGCAGAACCCTGATTCAGATTTGCTACAACAGCTTTTGGTAAATCATCAGAGGAGAACATATTGTGACCTCGGCTTTGTCCAGCGTACGGCGACGATAGTATATTAATAGGGACATTATTGGCCTGCAAAGCATTGGCATAGAAGGATCAATGAAAGCATAAATCATTTGCTATAAATGAAACTTGAGTGTAGCAGGTAATAACATTAAAGGTATATGATCATTAAACTAGTGTTGTTTAGCAAAGATGCTATTACAACAATAGCCCCATCAGCAATCCCACAGATGATGGTAACGTGGTCCAAATTTCTAAATTGCCTTTAACGTATTAAAGAATAATATTAGAACTCACCATAATCATTGCCTATAACGTATTCAACAATAATGTTAGAACTCACCATAATCATGTATGTAATAAAATAAGTAAAAAAATATATAACTGCAAAGACCTCTTCTGGTATTCCAAAAGGTCTTGACCTCTTTAACACATGTTCTGGATCCACATGCTGAAAGTCTTGACCTGGATTGCCAGTAGGGGGTGTCCTTGGGCGCTTTAGCATAGTCTGCATGGATGCTGTCACAATGCATAAATAACAAAATTGAATAGTAAGAAATAGTATTAGGAATATTTCCACCAAGATGTATCCGAAATACAGAAAGGCAAAAAAAATGAGAGTTCCATCTCATCATCTTAGTTTGACAATCATTCAAAATCTTAGATTAACACAACCACTTCTAATTAAGTTGCCTTATTACCAGAACTATGAGAAGGAGCTAATCCTATTGGGCCTCCAGAGATAGCTGGGTGTGGCATTTGAGTTGGATTAGCCATCCATCCTCCAAGCGATGCAGTAAAAGATGCTGGTGCAGGCTGAAACGGCTACTAACAAGAATAAAATAGAAGAAATACGGAAACAAATTAACGAAGAGGAGCTTATGATGGTACATAGTTTATACAAAATGAAGTACTTATCTTTACCAAAATTTTAAAAAAGAAGGTAGAACTTACACCATGAGCACCTATTGGTGGGAAACCTCCTACTTTAGGCATCGAATTTAATAGAGCAGCAGGTGCGGGTGCAGGTGACGGCGTGCTGGTACCATTTGGTTGGCCACAACTATGATCAACAAAAAGTGTTTTTATATCAGGATTAGGCTTTGGGTTTTTGCAGAGCTGGTGCTGCCAATTTAAACTGCACCAATAAGAAAACATAATATTACAGAAATGGACCTATGTTTCCTAACAGATGGATGGTCTCAGATGTTGGTAGATTACCTCTGGTTTATAAGGGTGCGGAGTCTTGAGTTTTTGAAACTGGGAAACTGAAGTTTGTCGCGGAAAAGCGGGTTAGCCTCAATCAACTTTTTTAGCTCAACAAGCATTATAGCTCTGGCTGACTTGGTATCTCCATACTTCGATAACTGTTCATTCTCCCTGGAAAAGAAATCGAAATTATAAAAGATATGGAAAGAACATATGGGTGTCACTTTCCCTGATCATTAACGTTGTACGGTGGATATTAGACCACGGAAAACATTACATAGAAACTGTTAACAATCAGTGGGATCCATCGTACTTAATAATATTCCCTCACGAAGTTTCTTTTCCATTTTCAGTTTTCTTTTGATTTCTGAGATCCAAACAGAGAACCAGACAATAGCCACATGGGTTAATACCATGAGAATGGGTATTCTTAAGTCTGATCGACACCAAATAAATGCAATCAGCCAAAGCGAAGCAGGATATAGATGTACGAAAAAGTCAAATTGCAACATTAATGGCCTAACCAACAACAAAACATTATTTCTGCTAATTACAAGACCTTGCACTCAATTTATACAAAACCGTCATTCAAAATATCTAAAACTCTTTCCAAATCAATAAACCAAACCAAATAGAAACCTAAAATTTACATCAACTAACCAAACCAAAACATCATGATAATTAGTCATCGTACCTAAAGTTTGGCAATGTAAGAAGCAGAGTTATTTCCTTAAAAAGGTCCTCGTTGAAAGTCGAAAACACTTTCAAATCCTTCTTCAGTATCTCTACCGCCTTGGCATTATCATTTCTGCAACAAAAGATAAAACAGAACAAATAAAACCCAAATCCCAAAATTCATCTAAAATCAACTAAAAACCATTCTCAATTGTAAGAACACAGAATATAATTACTTTTCAAGTGCTTCCAAATACTTCTGCTTTCGGATCTCAAAGAAAATCTTCATGGAATAACGATTATCATCAACCTTCGTAAACCCCGACAAATACATCTCCACATCATCCCATTCTCCATTCGTCACACATTCTTCAAAGTACCTTATGTTGAAGTAGAATCCTGACTCTTTCTCCAACCTTCATGGCTCCCACAAAATCGAAAATTCAAAGTCAAAATGAAACAAATCTTCCAGCAAAATCAAACCCAAACTCAACAAAATTCCAAAAATTGGTCAAACTCACCTGTGCACAGATTCCTTGAACTTCTCTTCATCCAAAAACTGAAGTATCAAAAACACCAATTCTCTGCTAAGAGACGACATCGTCTTGACCACCAGATCCACACTCTCCCCTCTTCAACAAAACTACAACATACCATTTTCACATCACCAAAATTATCACTTTAACATACAAACAAATGAACCAAACCAACTTGTTAAGAGTGTGGGGTTCACTCTAAAACCAATTGGCAATAGAGGGAGTAATCAAGATCTTATATATTGACCCGAGAACTCTTAACACAACTAAAACAAACAACAATCCAAACCCAAATTCACATATATGTAACAAACCCAGAAAAAAAAAGAAAAAAAGAACATACCCAAGAAACTAAAAAGCTCATTCAGATTCCAAGAATTCCAATTTCCAGTTATCTTTTCAAGAATCAGAGGGACAAAGCGAGAGAGAGAGAGACAGAGAGACGAGATTCTCGAAGCTGTCTAGAGGGAGAAAAGAGTTGAGGTGTGGAAGAAAAACACTATTGGGTCTGTATATAAAGAGCGTGCATTGCACTCAACATTGTTCATTATAAAGAGCGTGCATTGCACTCGAATTGTTTCTCGATTACCGTTTATTTTTATTGGCATTTTTTTATTTTTTTGGTATGTATATTTTACAATTAACTAATTTCTAATTGTGTTATGAAACATTAAAAGAAATTAATACTGCCTCAATTATATTGAAATAAATTTAATGATATTAATTTTATGTTTTTCAGATGAATGAATAATAAATAAATTTGTGGTTTGACACAAACTTTCAAAACGTCAATTAATTGAAAATGAAAGGAATATGACGTATCTTATTTATCTACACTCTATATATTAGCAATTGTTTTTACTAAAAAATTAAAGCCCCAGTTACTAAATTTGTTGTTTAATGAATATAAAGTCTCCCAACTTGAAGAAGCCCTGCCCCTTGTAAAACTTTCAGAGGACAACATAATCTCTATATTTTATTTTACCTTATATGAAGTAAATCAGTAATCGACCTTCGGATCTGCAAACAATCACATACATTTTAAACAATTTTCATCCAACATATCCTATTAATCATATTATCATCACCTCCGTCGCCGTTGTCAAGCGGCAAGTTATCGAGAAAAGTTGTTGGACTTCTTATTGTTGTGATCTTAAGAGGTTAATAATATCTTCTATATTAATTTATCTTACACAATTAATTGAATACTTCACTTTTTAGTAATTCCTATGTGAATCAAAGTGAATGAATAATTGTTTGTGATAGTCTTATATTGCATAATAGAGAGTCAAGTACATGCCTGAAATCCTTTTGTAATTCTTCATAAAACAAAGAAGATATCATGTGCATACCGTTTATATTTCTAATTGTATTACTTAGTAGATTATTTTTACTTGTCTTTCAAGTTATTTCCACATGGATTTAAGAAATAAATAATTAATAGTAAAAGATTGACATGAAAAATAAAAAGACAGTAAATTGAATTCGAGAAATCGAATGGTGTGTCCGTGACTTGCACGCATTGACTTTTACGTAGGTCTTTGTAACAGAACAGACACGTGGGAAATCGATGAGATATTATTACGTTGTCGTGAGAGTGGGGCTTGTTTCTACTACATTTAATGTCTTGTGATAAGTCATTATCACTATGTACCAACTTATCATAACCTTGATGATTACTCAGATGGATAAGCTGAATAACTTATTGTTGCTTAGAGGTGATAAGTAGAATCACTTATTGGATTTTGAATTCAATTAAATGTGGCATCCAGAAAAGTTCACCTAACCGACAACTTTGGGAAAATGAGATGAGGATGTGTATAGAAGGTGTTTGGACATTTAGGCCCTTACACTATTTATAATGAAGATATCAATTTCTCTCATTTTTCACTTTATAATTCAATATCATTAAAGTATCCTATAATAATTTTATTTAATACTTCTTAAAATTAATTATCTCCCCACCTCATTATCCTATTCCCATTACTTTTCTATCATTTTCAATTGTTAAAAAATATACTCCCTCCGTCCCTAAATGATTGTCACATTTTGACTTTTGATGATCAACAAAACAAGAATTGAAACGTAAATATCTCTTATTCTACATGCGAAAAAGTTATAAAAATTTGATATTTCAAAAATATATATTGAGACGAATCTAACAAGATCCCACAAGACTATATTATTTCTTATCGTTTGATAAAAATTTATGATCAAATTTGACCACCAAAAGTCAAAATGTGACAATCTTTTAGGGACGGAGGGAGTATCTAGTAAGATGATATATTATTATTAGTATTATTATATATATATGTATATGAACATTACTAGTATATCTATATTATTACTAGTTATAAGGGACGTGCATTGCACGTGAGGGCTTGCACGTTTTCTTCATATTATTATTTCCAAGATAAATAATAGTTGTAGCAGAAGCAAAGTTAATACTAAAAATTATTGTAGAGCAACTGTTTAAAGCAAATGACTTTAGTTTTTGAAAATTATATATTAAAGATGAATTTATAGTTATTTACTCTTCCTTAGTCAACCAAGCAAAACCTAGAATTAATGAGTCATTTATATTAAGTATCATGATATCACAATGAGAAGGAGAATATAAATTATATCCGATAAAATTATATAAATAAACTTATATAAATCATTGAAGATAGTAGATTATTAAAGTAATCAAATCGTGAAAACATGGAATATATAATATAATACCTAAAAAAGCTTTTCATTCTTATCTTTTCCACAAAAAGTTGATATTTTGGCATCATCGTCATAGTCATCATCAAGAATAATTGGATTTGTTTCCATATCATGTTGTTTCAATATTTTGAATTTTTTTTACTATGTTGTAATACTTTATCCATCTCTAAAATATTGTTAAAGTTTGAATTTTATGACTTGAATTTTAAAATTTAAACTAATTAATGTTTAGATGACGTAAAATTATTTGTGAAAGTATAACAAAATACATTATTTCAACCTACGTTTCTTATTAATGTAAAAATCTGATACAAACCAAAATTTTGTGTATGCTAAAACTGGATATTAAATATTAGCTGTAACGAGTTGGGGACGATGTAATATATTATGTAAAGAATATATTATCACATTAATTACATTTATTATTAATTTTGTGAAAATATCAACTGTAATAAGAAATAAATTGATAAAAAAATAAGAGTTTTTTATTATAACATAAATAGAACATGTCACATTAGTATATTTTTTCATAACTTTATGTATTATATGAGAAATGTATGTATATATATTATCGATTTTATATTATTAGATTTAAAAATAAAAATTAACATGTTACATGAACATCTATATTTCCTACAAACCTCTATTTGTATTAGTGAAAAAAATTATATATTATATTATCAATTTTGTATGATTAGATTGAGGAACAAAAATAAATTTTACATAAGGGTTTTGAAATTTAATTTTAGTATATATATATATATATATATTTTTCAGGTTTATGTGTCATATTTATGAAGATATTTTTTAGAATTTTTTATAAGATAAATTACTTTATTGTCCTCCTTCATTAAATGTATATTTATCTGAAAGAGAACACAATTTTAGGGAACTCGTTCTTTATTCAAATATGAATTTTATTCATTAAAAAAGTATAGTAACGACCAAAGTCATAATTCCAATTATATTATAAGATAGATGAAGAAATAAAAAAAGACACGTTACAAGAATATTTCTTCTTTCCACAGCCTCTATAAGTATTATGTGAAAAAAATTATATATTATATTACCAATTTTCTATGATTAGATTAAGGAATAAAAATTAATTTGACATCAAACTGTTCAAAATTAATTTTAGTATATCTTTGTTGTTTTTATTAGGATTATATATATGTATCGTATTTATGAGGATAGTTTTATAGAATTTCTAATGAGATAAAATTACTTTATTATCCTATTTAAATAAGGATTTTTCTATCATAAGGAGAACACATTTTTTAAGAAACTTGTGCTTTATTATATTACAAATATTAATTTTATTCATTAAAATAAAAATAAAAATATAGCATATATGGTAGTCGTAAATCCATCTTGCTCATTATAAAAAGGTAGATGCAAAAGTTTGCACACATCGCAAACAATAATTATTTAATTTTAATATAAAGAGTACTTTTTATCACATACACACAACTCAAATGATAATATTTGTGTCATAAAAAATGAACAATAAAAACATTTAAAATGACTAAAAACAACTAAAAATTTGAGAAATTCATCAATTTCAAACAAATTAACCTAAAATAACATAAAGCTGCAACCTCACAATTTATTTATTTTGAATATCTATAGAAGTTTCAAATTAACCTTGGTACTAATTAGATTTTCACGCATATAGGGAGACTTTATTTGAGTTGTGGACTTTTAGTTCTCTAGAGTTTCAAACCCATGACTTTCTGGTCACTATGTTATTCGACTAATTCACTAAGAGATAGTTAAACATTAATTAGGAGTTTGAGAGATATCAAAACTAAAGTTTCCACACGCATGTTATCTGGTCCACAAGCCTAAAGTGTCATATTTAGGGTTGATTTCTTTTAATGGGAAATGAACCATAATATTATCATATCTCACACTTGAACTCGATAGTCTAATGATTTAACATTTATACCAGTTTATTGTTTGTGTGTGATCTTTTTGGGCTCAATTAAATGAAACACATATATTAATAATATTAGGTATATATTACTTCTTTAACACAATGATTACGAGATGACTCCTAGTCATAATAATCCTTTTTGTTAATCTGAGTTAATATCCAAAATACATTAATCTTGTTTATTAATGTGTTTATATTTGAACTTATACTTGTTAAGTGATTAAACAAATCTAATTATTCAACATGTATACATTATACATATGAGATTAATGAAATCTCATATTTCCAACAAGTACATTATAATATATGAACGTTGATTCATAAAGAAGTTTTTTATTCTTCCAGTATTTCCTTGTTCAACATCATAAAACATTAATGATGGTCCAAAATGTTTATGTCGTTAAATATGGCCATGTATCCGAAAAAAGGCATGCTAGTTCTAAAAATCACGGGAGGCAAATAAACCGTGGTGGTTCGTTTGTCACCTCTAGTAAATTGACCTTCCCAAACATTCAATTGTAATGCATGCAATTAATAATCTCAATTGTCCCTAGGAACCCCGCATCGCACTAACATGAATTATTCTTTTCATGTCATCTTGGTTAGGGACTCTCAAATATACTTACTCATACTATTGTATGATTTCTTTTCAGAATCTATGAAAGTATTCCAAAGGTCTGATACCTCATATTTATATATATTCGTCTACATCACCGTTTACCATACCATGTACTAATATTCACATTTTTTGTGGTTCATCTTTCTAACTGTAATCACACGGATGGTCAAATAATCAATGCTCATTACAATAATCAGCGATTTATCCCGACAACATTGTTTGTTCCTTATTTAATCCAGCCACTAAGTACACCAAATTTTGCATTGTGGTCCATTTGGGGATTTTCTCACAAACAATGGTTAAATTTTCAAAGTTGGAGTGGCTTCGTTAAAACCACTCATGCTACCAAAAGACATTTGTGTTTAAAATTCTACTACTCCAATATTCAAAATATTTTCATTTCGGTTGGCATAAGGATTATAAGGGGATAATTGAAATTGCATCATCAACCCATAATATGGATACAATTTTAGGATTGATGGAGGCATGTTGACATTTGATTCAAAACCAGAATTTGGTATAATTTGAGGACGTAGTTGGTTAGAAAGATTGGTATAATTTGGGTTAAAAAGGCTGCCTTAATTACTTTTGAGTATTAAATATAGGCCAAATGCATGTAAGGTCATCGAGCTAAACTTTTTCTAACGGTTCGGCTCGCCCTCGCCGAATATTGAATCTTAGTGTTCGACACTACGTTTAAAATCTCGAGCCGAACTATTTTGAGCTGAATACCCCGAGACAAATTATATCTTTAGGTTCAATTACAGCCATAAATGTAGGTGTAGTTTATGTAATTTAATCCAAACATTAAGGAGATTTGAACCCTAGACCTTAAGCTATATAGTTGCACTTGATTTTCAGTACATTGAATCTATTTTTTGTTGAGTTTATCTGTAGATATTGTAGATGCACTTTTGGTAAATTTGGGGGGCCCAAAGATCCCCGAACTCTAGGCGGACGGACCTGATTTTCACTAAACTACTTTTAATCAAATTAAAAATTACTTTTATTTAGTTAATCAATTAAAATCATAAATTCTACTGATTGTCTTAATTTTAATTAATATTCAATATATTAATCAAAACTAATTCAAATCCAATTAGAATTATTTAAAATACTTTAATTAATTCTACTGATATTTTTGTGATATTATGCATGAAGCACAAAATTCTAGTGATGTTTTTTTATATTATAGTATTTGTTAGAATGATGAGGTGTTTGACACGTCATAATAAGTGTTCGTTGAACAATTTGATTGTTCGTAGTGAATACTTATTTAAAGTTAAGTTCATACGTATATTATGTTTGTCATTAATGTACATGATGAGAATAAATTCAAAATGCATTATGGGTCATGATGGTTTTACTAGGGTCCGCTCATGATTTATATGTTAGTAAAATACTTGTTGATATTTTATTAACATATGGTAATGTTATTTCGATCTTACAAGGTCACACACATACAATGCGCTTGATTTTCAATAAGATTGAAACTTCCAGGGATAAAGTTTAAATGTCAAAGAATGAAGGGGATGAAATTACAAAGTGGAATTTCGGCCCTTTTAGCCGTCCAAAATGAGGAATAAAAAAGGTTTGACTTCTTTATTTTTGAATTAAAACACACTTGTTATTGTATGAAGTGGTGAATAATTAAAGGGAGGTTATGAGGAATCAAAAAGGTCAAATAACTTTTTGATTTTTGAATTAAAACACACTTATTATTGAATTAAGTGGTGAATTATTGAAAGGAATGTGACAAAACACAACCACAATCTATAAACAACATTTGTGTGACAAAACACAACCACAATCTTCATTATCATCTTTTCACTTTTGTAAGACAATTGAAAAGAAAAAAAAAATACTCCATTCCTCTACTTCCATATTCAGCCGAATTCTCTTGGTTCATTCTTTGTCAAAACACTCTCAAGCTCTAGTTGCTTCAAAGGAAGAAATCAACATTGCATTGATGTGGACTAACTAGAGAGGGGAGATTGTCGCTCTTCCGCTGCACGCTCAAACACGCTTCAAAGGTATACACACAAAACCATAGTTAAATATGATTTTAGAACGTTGTATACGATCGTTTATACGATTTTACATAATTTGATATGTAAAACTCATAAAAAACCCAACAATATTTAAGCACAAAATTATCTTGACATTTTTGTAATATTATGTCTGAAGACCACAATCATAATGACATTTTTGTGATATTATGCCTAAAGAAACTAAACTTGAGACTACACCTTTTTACATAACTTACTCATTACTATCACGAATTAAAATAATTTAAACGTTTCTAAGAGCAGATTCTTTACATAACTTGCTCATTACTAAATGGACACTTCGTTGTTCTAATTTTCAGATTCTTGAAGATAGAAGAAGAAATTAGGTTAGTATTTTGGGAGAATTTGCTTTAGTTGTCGGTTGGATAGAAGAAGAAATTAGGTTAGGATTTTGGAAGAATTTGCTTTAGTTGTCGATTAGAAGTCTAAGCCAAATGAATTTCGTTCTCCAATTGTACATTATATATGAGGGGCAAAATTGTCTAAAACGGTGTAAGAATAATTATAAGTGGTGCAAACAATAACACCCTTTTCGTTCTTATTATGTTATCAATCAACTAATTATAAATTTTCAACTAATCTTTTTACCTTTTCTCGTTTTAAATTTTACGAGTAAATAAACTAAAAAATCGAGCAAAAGAGAACACAGACAGTGTCATAATGTTCTATAAATACAAGTACACATAAGCGAGTGTGGGAAAAGCCCTATTAAAAAGCTCATAGCCGCCTTAGTTTTTAGTCCACATTAGGGTTTAGAGCTTTCTTCACAGCCCATCTTCTTCTCCCACCCACTTTTCAAAATTTATCTGAAAGTTCAGATATAACAAGAAAAGCTCAAACCTTCAAGAGTTCCCGCAAATTTCATTGTTTAATTCTCCATGTAAGCGTGTTTTTGTTATGTATGTCATTAATTTCTATGTTTGTGTGTGTTTGGTTTGTTTTCTTGAATTGTTTCACTTTTTTATGGTTACCATGTTTCGTAATTGTGTTTTCTTGAATGGTTATGGTGATTTCTTTTATTGAAAATATATTATGTCTTTGCTTTATTTGGTTTAATGTGTTAAAATTTTACTTTTTTTTATTATAGGGTGGTATTTGCTCTGTTTGTTGTGGGGGATGAATTTGTTGATGGTGTCACCTGGACGACGAATGTTGTTTTTAGTTATATTTCGTCTTAATTAGCCTGCATTCACTTAGAGAAATTAAAAGTATATATGATAGATTTTTAAAAATATTTACCACAGTTAAGCTCGCTTACTTTCTTGGATTGATTTTTAAGTTTTACCTTCAGGAACCAAATAAGTTAGAACCCCCGCCCGGCACAGAATGGTGAGTATTGAAGCCATGATCTCTAGGTCTGTTAGAATCATTCGAACGATTAGGCCAGTTTGATGTTCTCTTGACATTATATTGGTGAACCTGATCCAAACTATTATCCAATGACTTTATGCACTTCAATTTATTTTTGAGTTAGCAAGCATAAAGCGTGGTGTTGTGAGCCTAATGCCTGAATTGCATGAAAAGATAATCAAAGCTGTGTCTTGAAGCTGATTTTCTTGAGCGTAATTATTTTTGTTACTCGTTGTCAACCTCTGTTGTTGAAGATCTCTATAAAATCAAGAATGGTTTCAAGTTTTGGATTCGTTGTACTTTCGTGATGCTAATTTTTTACTTTAGTTTATATTAATGGTATGAAAAGTTAGTTCTTGCTTAATTTATGCATATATAGCCATTAATTTGAAGTTACAGACATTTCTTATTGTCAGTGAAAACTTATTGACCCTTCTTCTATCTGGAGTCTGGACTACAATTAAAGATAGCATATGATATGTGCTCCAGCCCCTTACAACTATTGTTATATTTTTCTCCTAATTGAAGTGCTGTATGATGGATTTTTCTCTAATAATTATATCTCTCAACTGCCCAGTTACAGGTTTGAATCAATGGGTACCCTTACTAATACTAACGAGTCTTCCAATTCAGGCCCGCAGCCTGGTAAGCGGAAGAAGTCAATTGTTTGGGAACACTTCACTCTTGCAACAACAACTCCAGATTGTACCAGAGCTGTCTGTAAACAGTGTAAAAAGTCATTTGCTTATATCACTGGCTCGAAACTAGCTGGTACTAGTCACCTCAAGCGACACATCTCGTCGGATATATGCCCAGCCAACAGACCTCATAACCAGGAGAATAATATGTTGTCCATTGAAACACCAGATGATAAAACAAGTATTTCCGCAAATGTGGCTGCTCGAGCTAGAAAGCGATGCAGGGCCACTCCTGTATATCCTAGCCTCGCTTTCAATCAGGACCGTTGCAACCTTGATATTGCAAAAATGATAATACAACACGACTATCCACTTGATATAGTTGAAAATATGGACTTCGTTAGTATCGTAAGGAGCCTTCAGCCTCGGTTCAGTTCGGTGAATGTCAGTACTATAGAGGAGCAGATCAAGGGAATCTACTTTAGAACAAAGCAAAGCCTTTCAAACTTGTTTTCTGAAATTCCTGGTCGAATCAGTCTGACTCTGGATTTGTTGGTTTCAGATCAAAGCTTAGGCTATGTTTTCCTGACAGGGCATTTTGTTGATTGTGATTGGAAACTGCAGAGACGGATGCTGAATGTTATCATATTGCCATATCCTGATTCAGAAGTTGCCTTCAATCACGCTGTCTCTGCTTGCTTAACAGATTGGAATTTTGAGAACAGGCTATTTACTCTAACTCTTGACAATCCCGTCATTAATGACACGGTGAAAGAAAATTTAAGAGGTCTGATGTCTATAACCAATCCACTTATTCTTAATGGGCAGCTGATTCTGAGTAATTGCTATGCTCGTACTTTTTGTGACCTTGCTCAAGATGCTCTCATGATATGCAGAGAAACTGTGGAAAAGGTTCGCCACAGTGTTTTATATGTAAAAACTTCAGCAATTCGTGAGGAGGTGTTCATGCAATTAAAACAACAGCTTCAAGTGCCCAGCATGAAAAATTTAATTCTTGATGACCTTACGAAGTGGGATACCACTTATCATATGTTGATGGCTGCTTCTGAATTGAAGGAAGTATTTTCTTGTTTGGACACTTCAGATCCTGATTATACATTGACTCTTTCATTGGAAGAGTGGAAACAAGTGGAGACTCTCTGTGTATACTTGTGTCACTTTTATAATGCAGTGAACATTTTAACTTCCCCAGTGTACCCTACATCCAATATATTCTTTGATGAAGTGTGGCAAATCCAGCTTGAGTTGATGCATGGGACTGTGAGTGAAGATCCACTGGTGTGCTACATCACGAAGCCATTGTTGGAGAAATTTGACGCTTATTGGAGGAACTGTAGCTTGTTTTTAGCTGCCGCAGTTATGATGGATCCTAGGTTCAAGATGAAGCTTGTCGAATTCAGCTTTAGCAGGATATATGGGGCTGATGCCGAGGCTTGGATCAAGATTGTCGAGGACGGAGTAAGTGAACTTTTTACTGAGTATGTTGTCCAGTCACTTCCTCCTCCAACATTTGTTGAAGGTCCACATGAATCTGTTGAAAGTACAGATGGATATCAAGATGATAGTTTTCTTTCTACAACTGATGAGCTCTCAGATTTCGATGTCTACATTAGATTTATGAACAACCAACATATGAAGTCGGAGTTGGAACAATATCTCGAGGACTCTCTTCTCCCTCGGGTGCAAGATTTCGATGTTTTGGGTTGGTGGAGGATCAATAGTTGCAAGTACCCCACCCTATCCAAGATGGCATCAGATATATTGTGCATACCAGTCTCCACCGTCTCCCCAGATTTGGTGTTCGATACCAGGAAGCGGAAAATTGACAGCTATCAAGGTTCGTTGCATCCGAAGACTCTTGAAGCTCTCGTCTGTATGAAGGATTGGCTTCAATATGGAATATCAGAATCCTCATCAGAAAGTCCCTCCACAGAAAGTCCCCCCATAGAAAGTCCCCCAACAGTTCTTAAGATGGAAAGGGAATACTAGATTATAATTTGGTGTCTTATTGATTATATATTCTTTGATCACAGTTACTGCTTTGTAGGTAGGTATCTTTTTCATCAAATTCACTTTTTAGTTTAAACAATTTTGGGTGTCTTGTTTTTCACTTAAATGGTTGAATAGGTAGCAGCAGTAATAGCTGTTTTGTTCTGAAGTTGTAATTAGTCAAAATGTTATCTATATAGATAAAGTTTCATTCTCATTTTACCACCATGCTTTTAGTTTAAATTCAAGATTTGTTCCATGGCATATTTCGCTCAATGCAACACTTTTACAAGTCTTCAAAACTGAGCGATTAGTATATTGTTATCCTGAAGAAATGGAAGCATGAGATAATCAAATGGTATGGTAGTTGTGAGATAATCGAATGGTTTAGTAGTTGAGGTTGTACCGCTTTGATCTATGAGATCAAGATTTCAAATTCAGACACACACATAGGTGGAGGAAGTCCCATGTTTACATATGAAATTCGCATAGTATAAAACATTCTCTGGTTGAGGCACATCAGCCTCCCTTTCCCTCTTCTATTTGGGCAGTCTTTAGATTGTTATCTGGATGGATCCTGTAACTTGGATTGAAATCTTGATTACTCCCTCCGTCCCTAAAAGATTGTCACATTTTGACATTTGAAGGTCAACAAATCATGATTTAAAACATAAATATCTATTATTCTACTTGCGAAAAAATTATAAAAAGTTAATATTTCAAAAATATATATTGAGACGAATCTAACAAGGTCCCACAAGACTATATTATTTCTTGTCGTTTAATGGTAATTCATGATCAAATTTTGTGATGTTTGACTAACAAAAGTCAAAATGTGACAATCTTTTAGGGACGGAGGGAGTACTATTTAAGGTTTAGAATAATATTAAGGTTCAGTTTGAAACTTATATGAAAGTTTAGGGTGCAAAATGAAATTAAGCCTAGCCTCTATCTTATGACTGCTATTAGTTCATAACGAGTCCGGATCTTTTGTAACATTTTCTGTTTCTGTTACACTTTTATTATTTGTCTATTTTTTTGAATTTTCAAGCATCATATCTTATAATTATGTTGTTATAAACATATACTACTATATTTGATTCAAAATAATTCTCATTTATATTTGTAGAGCCAAATATTTGACTATTTGTAACTTTTATCGATAAAAATAAAAAGTTACAAAAATAACTAATTTCTTTTAGTTGGATGTGGTAGTAAATAACGTTATGAAGATTATTTGTTAAGGTAGTATGCTTAAAAGATTTAAAAAAATAGTCAAACGATAGAAATGTAACAGAGAATGTCGCACAAAAGTGTTACATGTGATCCAAACTCGTTCATAACCTAACACAAAATTAAAAATTATGAGAAACCAATGTTTAAGAACAGTACAAGACACCTGAAAATAACCACCCACATTTGCAGGCATCACCACTCTCATGGGGACAAACAAGTACCCAAACCAAAACAAGACATAACAAAAACAAAAGCCAAAACACAAACACATACTCCATCATACCAATTCTAATTCAGTTACCACATAAACCAAGAAAAATTTCATATAAATCCTAGTGATAATCTATAATAATATGAAATATTAAATAGATATTACAAGAACAAGAACCTAAACTACACTTGAATTAAGAAGGTGGGCAATTATTATTACTATTATTTCTTGGCGATTGAAGAGGGAACAAAGGCAAGAGCTGAGGTGGATCCAGCAATTCTCTAGGTATATTTCCTCTGGGACTTGGATGCAAATAAAATCCCTTTTCAGCAATTGCTCTGTCCTCTTCCTCTTGTGGAGACATGGGTGTTCTTGGACTCCCTCTTCCCAAGAAATACTCCAAAGTGGAGACAGGGGACACCATTGTTTGCTGCCTGGAAACACATGAAGGAGAAACAACATAAGATGGTACCATTTGTCCAACTGCATTGAGTCTGTTGTAATAACGATTATTGTTGTTGTTGTTGAGCTGGATTTCAAGCTTTCTTGCAGTTTGCCTCCTTTCATGGAGCTTGATGGGTTTTCCGGTTACCGGAAGCTTGCCAACAGAGTGGTCTTGGGTGGCTCCGGTGAGTCGTTGAACCACTGCTCTGAAGTTTGATGGATCAGCTTGGACAAAAGTGGTGTTTTGTGTGGATGATGAGCTGATGTTTGGGTCAAAATTCATGGGAAATTGTGGTGTGAATAAAGGGTTTGAATTGTTGCGAGTGTTTGGGTTTGATGATGAGGAAGCCATTAAAACAAATGAAGAAGAGAAGAAAAGAGTGAAAGGTGCTTTTATTTTTTGGAGATAGATTCTTGTTTCACTTTGTATTTAACTAGTACCAGTAGATACTCCAAAGAAAGGGAGACTTTATGGTGGACAAGTACTTTACTCATATGTATAGAGTGTTAAGTACCTATAATTTCGTCTATTGACACAATGAGATTTCGACTTCTATTGAAATGATTAAAAGACAATTTCAAATTTCTTGATCGACTGAGTTACATACTGCAATTTGCCTCCTCCTTATTATATAGTGCCAGGGTATATGAATGCCGTTAGGATGATGATTCTAAGTTTCTGACCATTTTAGGAAATTAATCAGAAATAAGATAAACGATAAGCGATTTAACGCATTTATAACTACTTTTCATCGTTTATTAATTACTTCCTTGATACCTTTTTAGGATGATGATTTTTCGTGGTCAACAAAACACGATTTAAAACGTAAATATATCTTATTCTACATACAAAAAAATTATAAAAAGTTGATATTTGACAAAAAAAAGTGAGACGAACCTAACACTATTCCATAAGACTATATTATTTCTTATCGTTTAATGAGAATTCAAGGTCAAATTTTGTAAAATTTGAACAATAAAAGTCAAACTATATCAATCATTTGGGAATGGAGGGAGTACAATGAGTACATGATATTTTTTGTTTTTTTTTCCAAAATTTGTTGACAATAATACCTTACTCCTCCTTAAATGCAATGTTTCATATTTAAAACAATATGGGTGAAAATGTATGAACTCCAAAATGAAATATGATTACAATTCGATTCTAATAAAAACAATGATGACAATAACACTATTGGTTGACAATTACATGTCAATAGTAAAATATAAAAATAATTAGTTATATGCTTTTTTGCCCCACAATTTGGTGAAACTCAAATTAATTTTTCTTTTTCAAATTCTCCTCATATTATTATTCAACATTAAGCTAATATAAGATTCCTTTTCAGAATGTTCAAATAAGGAAACTAATCATCTAAAACTATTTAGACCTTGGCGAAGGAATTAATTACTCTTCTGACTTTGTACAAGTCATTGCTACTAAATTGTATGTTTGTGTTTTCGGTTGAAATACAACTAAATTGTATGCAAAAAATGAACATTATTTTCATCTATTTTAATTGCCCTTTTCACATATTATAGTTGATTTTTTAAATTTTAGTTACATTTAATTATATTATTAAAAAATTCAAAACATAATATTATGAAAGTATTTTGCAAAATAAATTTGACCATATAGTTCTTTCAAAAAAAATACGTAACAATTATTAACTGATAATTTTAAAATGTAACTTTTAAAAAAAAGTTAAACGTTAAATAAATAGATTAAAGAGAGTATATGTTTTTTTCTTTGTAAATTAGCGATGAGATGAGTTTCGAACCCAGAACCTTCTGGTCACTAGCAAAGGCCTTTTTGACTAGGCTATTCGATTAACTCTAAACAGAGTATATGTTAGGTGAACAATATCAATTATAAACATCGTCTGTATGCTCTTGATGGTTGATGGTTGATGGTTTATATTATTTTCACGTGTAACTTGTAAGTCTGCTTTATTTTATATTTTTGAAATTTGTAAATTAACATCGTCTGTATGTATAAGCTATCGAGTCATCTATTGAGTGGTGACTCTGTCACAAATTTAATAACAAACTTAATCTCAGGACGCCCCACCTGATGCGGGTCGTTACACGTGCAATTTCAAAATCTTGATTTGTATTTTAATACTAACAATTTTGTATTATTATTGTCTCATTAAATATAATTAGAAGTTTAATGATGAAAATTTTATAAATTACTTAAAAGATGGATTTTTTTTTTTTGTAAATTATGGTCACTAACAAGAACCTTTTTCACTAGGCTATTTAAAAGGTGGATATAAAAACTCATTATTTAAGTTTAGGGTGAGGGAGAGTGGACAAAGGGTTAAACTAAAAAAGAAAAATATAATTTAAAATTTTAGGATTTCACGATTTATTTTTCTCTTTGTGGATTGCATGTGTTTGTATGTCGGTTGACTAACATCATATTCATTTGTAGGAGAGTGCTTAAACCATGGCTTATTTCTACATTTATTAGAATAATGATGAACACAAAAATGAAAAAAGACCAAAAATCGGATTTGCTTGGCCTATTTTTGCACTCTCCTCCCAAGCAATCCTTCTCCCTTCAAGCTCATTCTTATTGTCAACAATGAGTAAATTATGAAATTTAATTTGATTAGTGTAAAATTTAAATTGTAATACTTATATTTAATCAAGTAATATAAAGAATTAAACTTAAAAAATTCTTTTAAGTAACCGAATGAGAATGCTCTAAGCCTACTATCCTAGAAGGGTCATATACTCCCTCCATTTTATTTTAATTGACTTCACGCTTATCAAAATATTTCTTTGATCATCAATTACTTTACCTATACATTATAAAAAATTACAACAAGATAATATTATAAACATATTTTGAAAAACGTATTCAATAATATAAATTTTATTTTTTCCGGATAAATGAATAAAAAATAATTTGAGGAGTTCGTCCCTCTGGCACGGTAGTAGCTTTCTTTGTTGCTGTCTTTTGGTTCATTGGACTGTTCGGGAATATAGTCAAAGTTTGACACACATTTTCAAAATATCAATTAAACTGGAATATAGGGAGTATATAAAAGGAAGTGACAAGTGAAAGTGTACCTACATTGTTTTCTTTGCTTGCCTTCAAATTGCATCTATTTGTGACTTCACTTCCCACTCCTCATTTTCCTTGGTAGGGAATCTAGATGGGCATTTATTTTTCTGAAATTCTTGCTTCGTTGAACCTCATCGAGCTTTAAGTAAATGGATGGCCAGTTAGTGTTGTTCTACCAATATACGGTTCTATAATATTGTTTCCAATTTATTCCCTATGGAAAAGGGGTCTAATGGTGGGTTTTAGATGGAACCAATTTTGGAATCAATAAGGTACTTGTGCTACAAAATATTGTATTTAACTAATTGGTGATAAAGATGTGACTTCTGATATTATTAGAATAATCATGCCTCATAATGAAGACAAAGTTGCAATAATCTTTTTAAGCAATCCAGCTGATCAGCCATATCTTTACAAACTATTTTCAACGTTTAGGTGTATACAATATGAGTTTATTAGTGGAATTATGTTCTGAAATCAAATTCCCAACAAAAGAATTACAATGACGGCGATATTAATTAACTGAAGAAAATAAATTACACAAAGATTTATACAGGTTAACTTTTAATGTAAAAGGATACATCCTACTGTTGTTGCGGGTCTTATTATCAAATTTCGAAGATTATTACACAAGTCCACCACTAGCTAATCTATTTGTTGAATATTTTGTTGGACGCTGGAAATCTCAACAATAAAGTCCAACCAAGGCACAATTGAAACTATTTAAGTTCTTCAAGAATATTATAGACATAATACTCTTCCTTTCACGATTTCTATATATTTGTGTTGTTATGTGTGATATAAATCTCATAGAACAATCCCGTATTTATAAATTTAATTTCCCTGACCTAGCTAGACTTTACTTGGGCTCAAAATCGCCTCAAATTTGACCTGCTGGAAAGTGAGCGTCGGAACTAACCAAGTTCCAACCCAAATTTGGATTTTATCAGGACTTAATGCAAGTCCCGACCAAGTCCAAACCCCGTTGTGGATGAAACAATATTTACGATGTTGAGAAGTGTCCGGTCATAACTTGCAAGTCCCAATCATTGTCTGATGGAGCATCGAAGAACATGGATGAACTCTCTAAACTCTAATGACTCACCGAAATAGGCTTAATTAGGGCGATTTTGAGCTTTCTAAGCCTAGATTCTCCTATTCATTTGGAGTTGAAACCTAAGTTCTCTTGTAGTCTATAAATAAGAGTTTGTCTGCCCATTGTTGTGTAAATAAAAAATATAGGAATCATAATCGAAGAGTTTTGAGAAATTTCTGATGTCTGTAATTAAGGTCTGGTGTCCTGTAAACAATTCTTCATGAGATTATTAGTGAATCTGCAATATGATGGTTTATTTCTCACATTAAGGATGAACCAGGCTAAATCCTTGATCCATTTATTATTTTCCGCAAAGTTCTTTATTCTGTTTTATTATATTATTACTAGTATGTATTAATGATCGTCATCTTAGGTGAGATCTAGTTGTTAGACTAATTTTTGGAATGCTTTAACTAATCTTAAAACGGTAATCGGAGCAGGTCTGGTGATCAATCAGATAGAATAATATGGATGAAGTAGGTGTAATGATACTGCAAAGTATGAATCTGTTTGCTGGGACTAATTTTTCGTTATTGAAGTTACAAATTGAGGTCCACCTGTATACAAAGGATTTGCCTAAACATTTATCAGAGAAGTCGAAAGATATGGGTGAGGAAAACAGGACGAAACTAGATAGAAACGTACTAAGGGCAACTTGATTGAAGCGTTCGGAGAATTGTGGCTATCAATGTGGCCAAGGAAATAACGACTATTAGAGCAATGAAAGTTTTTCAGATATGTATGATAAGGTTTTTGCTCACAATAAGGTATCTATTATAAACAATCTCTTAAATTTACGTATGATTGAAAATATTTCTATGAACATCTACTCCAAAGAGGAGGTTTTGTCTCATATCTTATTTGAGATAATTTCTCTCATATTTATTTTAACTATTCGTCAATTAACACATACTCTACTGATTTGTTAGTAAGTAATTTTTATAGTCATTATCTATAATACTTTTATATTCATATTTTCATTCGTTCTTAACTTTGAAAAAGAAAAGAAAAAGTAGATTCCATCGTGTTCCTGAAAATAGAAGACTAAAATGTACGTTCGACTAGTATAAGAATAGAGCATCTATATTTCTGACATATTAAAATCTCTTAATTGCAGTGTCCAGCAGATATCTATATTGCTCTTATTTAAGGTATGTATATAGAGGTACATCATCATAATGCCCTTCAAATTTCAAAAGTTTGGTATGAAGTTATTAATCCGAATATGGAAACAGTTGCTATATATGTGAATGGACCACAACCCACTCAGACCAAAATTTAAGGTGCAATTATCATTTTAGTATGTTATGACTTCTTATGAGTAAACATGTTCAAAATTTATCACACATTAATAAGTGGATTGGTATTCATTTGAAAATTGAAATTTTGAATTCTTGTGTACTCGTTCGAATTTTAAGGGGGATCATTAAACACTTATTCTTTTCCATTTCAAATAAGTAAATTGAAAAGGAAAATGACGTTTTGGTCGAAAGATTATTTTTGTCATTCAAACTTCAACTAGGAATGGCCATAATGGGTCACAGTCCTTGTTTTGATTAGTTCGCTATTTATTGCTTAAACTGCTTTAAAGTAGTGTTAGTTACGAAGAGTTAATCGGATAGTCTAGTAGAAAATGTTCTCGTTAGTGACCAAAAGGTCCTGAGTTGGATTCTCACCGCATTGCTAAGTTTCCAAAAAAAAGTTGTGTTAGTTACGCTATCGTATCCTCGAAAACGAGTATCTTCGGGTAGAAAAGAAATTTGTATTATTCCCTCCGTCCCTAAAAGATTGTCACATTTTGACTCTTGGTAGTCAACAAAACACGATTTAAAACATAAATATCTATTATTCTACATGCGAAAAAATTATAAAAAGTTAATATTTCAAAATATATATTGAGATGAATTAACAAGGTCTCACAAGACTATATTATTTCTTATCGTTTAATAAAAATTCATGATCAAATTTTATAATATTTAACTAACAAAAGTTAAAATATGACAATTATTTAAGGACGAAGAGAATTTAAGATAGTTTTTGCACAAGTCTTGGTTGTTTGATGTTTAGTTATCTAAATTTTTTCTTCAAAGTTTTTTGTTACAGTTACAGATAACTTAATAGTATGATCGTTGTGACTCAAACTTCTACTAAGTGAGCTCGAGTTCATCTCTTGCTAAAGAAATATTATTTTATATTCTCTTCTTACACGCACTCAAATAATTCCGCCATCCATCCCGTTTTTTAAGATTCGTTTGATTTTTCACGATCAGCAAGACACGACTTAAAATGTAAATATAGCTATATCTACACGCGTTATAGTTATAAAAAAAGGTTATATATATTTCATATATATATATTAATATATATATATTGAAATGAATCTATCAAGATTTTACATGACTATATTAATTTCTATTGGCTAATGAAAATTCACGATCAAAGTATGACTTCAACAAGAAGGAAAAGGCATTAGAAAAAAGGAGGGGGGAATATTAATTAACAAATATTACAACATTAACTAAATTTTTTTTCTTGTTATTGTAAATTAACGGTGAATTATGAATACACTTGTATTACAAATAATGAATACAGAAATTCCTAACTAATACGTAGACAGTTAGAGTAAAATAAACAAATTTATCTCCCACATAATTTAAATTCAAAATCTTTTACATGAAAAGTTGGATCAAAAAATTGCTAACTAATAAACACAAAATTGGTTCAATTAAATTATCATTTCAATAACACGGGGATTATCACATTATTACACAATACACATGCTCTTTTATCTCTAACTCTTTTCACAATGCTTAGTAACAACAATAATAACAAGACAATATTTACTTATACTGATAGGCAAATACACAATATAACTCTAATACAATTAGAGTTCGTGCTTGTGGACTATTAGTCTACTAGCCTCTAGCGCTGCAAACGAGTCGACTATAAATGGACATTAAATTATTTAGATGGGTGGTAAACATGTTACCGGTATTGCTCGATGAAGATATGAGTGGACATTGAGCCAATTCTTTTAAATAAAGCGATGAATAGGTGCTACGTTATCCAAGATTATTTTTATTTAAAGTCCTATATTGCGAGTAATTGTTAAATATAAATTTGTAAATTCTTTTTATTATTAATTTTATATTGATCATTCAAATTAATTATCGTTAAAATATAAAATATACTATATGTAAATATATAATATGAAAAAACGAACGCGTAATCAAGCCGGCCCATACCCTATAAGATATCAAATAAAAGAAATTATTCGACTATCGCTTAATAAAAATACGAATGAATAACAAGATTATATTTTTCAAGTCAAATACCGAACGAGTTTCAAATTAACCTACCCATTATTAACCACACTATTGTCCTCACACATAATCCATCAGTGCTTTGAAAATATTTCTTAGTCGAACTTATCTTCACACATGAAAGAAAAAGTACAACATCTAATAAATTTGGCTATTTTCAAAAGACTAGATGATTTCAAAGGGTAATATTGGATCATTTCCTCCACTCATCGCCGTCCTTTCCGATTTGTTACTCATATAATCACTATTAAGCTATGTCCATAACTCCTGAATTCGAGTATGATTAAAGAGGTCATTTTTTCTTCATTCAAGAAGTTAATAATAAAATTGTATAGGTACTAGATATATAATTACTACATGCCAAATGTATGAAATGAATTCTTGTCGGTTTCACAAAGAAAATATATTAAAGGTCAAAAAGTTATGTACTCGTATATGTAAAGTATGAATTAAAAGTTTTTGTTTTGGAATATATTGAAAAACATGGATACAAAGTTGCTAAGGGAACACTACTCAATCATGCATGTGGAAACTTGTGTGGACGACAACATGATTTGATGGTAGACTAGGTTTCGACCAACGATAAGTGGATAATTAACTAACTCTATTAAACAACTTCATTTTACTATAGATTTTGTTCATATTTTCAAAACAACCCACTCCAAGGAATGATCATGACCTTCATGTTTGATTATTTTCTAGATTTGCATCTTCAATACTTTATATCAAAATTAGGAAAAAGGTGTCGAATTATTTCACACTTACGACTGGTTGGAGGTCTTGTCCTAGTATATCAAGGAGGGGTTAATTACCGAATGTACTTCAATTGATCAAATAACTAAAGCTTTCATTGTAATTACTTCACACAAGACTGTTCCTTATGAATATCAAACCTACATTGTGCGAGCAGGTGAGGACGTCTATTTGGTACGTTAACAATTAAGTTATCCACCAATTGATCTACGTCCAAGAATATATTTTAAATTCTAATGTAATATATGGAATTGGTCACATATATACAAGATGCATTCAGAATGCTTGATCGTTTGAGTTTAATGTATGGAATTGGTCACATATACAAGATGCATATACGTTAAATGCATTCAGAATTTACACCACTTACCCTTAATATAAAATGCATCATTATACACACTTTTAGAGATCATTTTCGTAACAGTGTACTTTCAGGGATCAAACTACACCAACACTAAATTGAGTTGAAAGTTATGGTCCTCCTAAAATTTGTTATCCTAAAATTTCTCTAAAGCGCTATCATGCTATTTATACAAAATTTAAAAATTAAATTATGAAATTAATGCATTAGAAGATATCTTAAAAGAAAAATTGTTAGGAGAATGATAACGAAATTGAATTAGGAAGAATAATTAACCACTGGGTTTTGTTACTTGCATTTGGCATTAGCCAGTCATGGGCATTAACACTGTCATGCGTCAATTCTTAAACTCCCTCCTCATTATTAACCAAAACTTAAGTGCTACAATGTTGTTGTACAAATCCTTAGTTTCATGGAAAAAGAAAAATCATTTTGAGTAGCTACGTTTTTCAATGATGTCCATATCTTATATTGGCTTCCACCGTTTAAGTAACCAAAGTCGTCCAACATAAGTCAGACCAAAATATCCAAGCTCACGTCTGTAATTGCAATCGTTGAATGTCCCATTAGGAATTAATTAGATTAACTTCCTACTTGATATTAATTTTAATTGATATCAAACATCAATCAATTAAAAATTAAATTGAAAATCTAATTGTAGTATTGCACTAATTAGCCCTTCAACAAATCAATCCAAGATCTTTAAGTGCCGAGCCCAAACATTAATGTCCAAGCCTAGTCAAACCAGGCCTAAGCCAACCCAATAAAGAAATTGACCACACCCAGGCCAAAACCAGCTCCATAAAAAAGTGGACCAGACGCTTGAACAGCACCCATGATTTTTTTTTTGTCAATCCACTATCAAGAGTAGTGCTGTAAACAAGTCGGGTTCGAGCGGATAACGAGTTATCCGATCGGGTTTGAATTTTAATGAGCCGGGTAAATACCCGGTACTAACGAGTCAGGTAGCAAACATATTATCCTCGTAATGCTCGATAAGGACACGAGCGGTTATCGAGCCGGGTTTTTTTAGTCGGCCGATGAGCGGGCGCCGGGTTACCCCCAAATTTCTATTTAAAAAGAAATATTTTAGGTTATCTGCAACAAGATTTAATTGTTGAAGTGCAAATCTAGAAATTCTTTTCAATACTAGTCTTATATTGGTCAACGACATTAATTATGGTTAAATTATAATATATATATTACATAAAATATAACGAGCGCGTTATCGAGTAAAAAAAAATTACTTGAGTATCGCTCGATAAGGATACGAGCGGGTAACGGATCCCGAGTTTTCCGAGTCGGGTAACGAGCGGGTTTCGAATTACCCAGTCCTTTAACAGCACTAATACAACATAACAGAAACATCGATATTTATTAAGATACCTTGCTAAGAGTTGAATCTATGATCTCCAATTAAAGAGGCTGGTCAATAAGTAATAACCAATAGGAGTAGATCAAGACTACAGGTTGAACATTGTCCATGACCAGACCGACTTTTTAACAAGTTTTGACTCGATTCGATTTTTTTCTGATAAGCACTCGAAACAAATTCATTTATTTGGTGGGGTTAAAGACCCAAAACAGATAGACATATGACAAAACAACATTAATGTTACAATTTGGGTTTCCAAAAATCTTGAAACCTACAGATTATCCAAATTTGGATTTACATCAAACTACACCACACACGTCACCACCATCTAGTTGTTTTAAATTTTAATAGCTATTGAGATATAAAATTTAAGGTGAAAATGGAAACTGCTGGAAAAAAAAACTCGACCTTTAATTCCTTCCCAAATAAAATCATAAACAATTGATTATCCATAATAATTAAAGTTATTGTTATTGTTATTTCTATTTTTATTTTTATTTTTATTTTGTATAACCTCAATCACAATTTAATCAAGTGGTTTGATTAGGTAATATTAGCCAATTTTTATTTTTTGTAAATTAGCGATGAGGTGAGTTTCGAACCCAGAACCTTCTAGTCACTGTCAAGAGCTTTTTTCACTAAACTATTCGACTGACTCTAATATTAGCCAATTTTGAGTTTAAATTTTTTGTCCTAATAATTTTGTATGTTACATATTTGACTAATTAATTGTTAGACAAAATAATAAAAAATTCCTTCAATTATTATATTTGATTTTCTTATATCATATTATGTTTACTCTCCTTCCTGTGAAGAACAAATCTTTTTTAACAAATTTTACATGTATTTTTGTAAATATGTTAACTTCAACTAATGTGCGATATTTTAGAAATATTATAAAAGTACAAATCTATGCGATTTCTGGAGAAAGATCGAAATTTACAAAGTTAATATATTACAAAAACAATAATTTCTAGATGAAAAAAAAAAGTTGAAAATCTTAATTTAACCCTATAAATTCACATATCACATTTAAATTCTCAAGACCAACATAATAAACATAAAACAAGCCAACAAGACATGTAACTTGTTTCCGAAAGACTATATTAAAATAGTTGTAACATGCTTTTAAAGCTTGCTAACGACCGTAATATACGTGGACCTGTACAATGATCACCCGTTGATCGAATTAAATTTTATATACTGAAATTTTAACGATCCCACGAATAAAAATCGCAAAATATAATGTTATATACAAATTCGTAAAGAATACTGAATAAATTATCAAAAAAAAATTAAAAGAATAAAAATAGCATATGCCATAACACACAAGATAAAGATACTTGTAATTTTTTCACCAAATTGGACCCCATCTGAGCTGATCAACGGTTAGATAGATCTCGGCCATCATAACTATCATGTACCCGCATGTAGCATAACATTTTTCCTTATCCAAGAAAATGATATAAACACTCACTCATTCACTCAAAATCAACCCATTCTTCCTCAAAATTGTTCCATTTTTCCTTCAATTTCTTCATTTAGTTTCAATTTTTAGTTTTTTTTTCTGGGTTTTTGGTTTTTTTTTTCTTTTGGGTTTTTTTCGGTATGGCTTTATTATCAGATCTAGGGACAGAGATACTGATTCCAGCTTGTGCGATAATTGGAATAGTATTCTCATTGTTTCAATGGTTTATTGTGTCACGTGTGACTGTTTCTGCAGATCTTGATGCTAAGAATGGCAAGAACAGGATTAATGAGTCCTTGATTGAAGAGGAAGAGGGCATGAATGACCATAGTGTTGTCACCAAATGTGCTGAGATTCAAAATGCCATTTCTGAGGGTATAAATTTTTAATCTTTTTCCCAAATCTGAGTGTTTTTTGTATTTAGTTTGTGAATCTGTGGTGTGGGTATTGGTTATCTTGATTTCTTTAGCGGTTTTGAAAGAAAGTTGGATGTTTTGTTTGTTCTTGATGTAATTACCTCGTTCAATGTTTTGTTTGTTCTTGATGTAGTTAGCTCGTTCAATGTTTATATGTGCAAGTTAATAATTAAGCTAAAAGGAGACGTTGTATTTATATAGCCGACACTGATTAGTGGTTTACTTATACGTAGTATTCATATATCTTAGCTTGGTGTGGTATACTCTGTACTTAGCTTGTTGCTCTTTGAGATGGAAACTACATGTTAATGGTAATAACATTATTACTTGTTATTGAAGAACATATACAGTGAATATTAGATTTGAGGTGAATATTATTTTTGTTCTATTTACTGTGTCTTCGACGTTACATAACCTTCTTCACTAAACTTTGAACTACCCTTCTTGATTGAATTTATGAGTTAAATATTTATTGTTTGTAGACATGGAGTTTTGCTTCATTGTTAAATTTGTAATTATGATGTGGGGTGAAAGTAAGGTCATTAGTGTTATTCGTATATTTCACATTATGATAACTAGATCCATTGGTTGAATCTTGGTAGTAAATCGTTGGTTTATTTCATATTATAGTGAATCTTGCTTAGCAATGTAGCTTTGCCTTGATTAGTTGATTTTAAGGTGTCAGGTCTCGTTAGAAGTTTTCTAGATTTACCGCATTAATTGATAGTTTAGTTGTTAAAGATGCACTTTCAAGAATATTTTGCCATGTGCAGAAATGGTGTTAGACTCATGTTATATCTAGCATTGCACTGTAATGAGTTTAAAATTATTTAAGGTAGATGACTAGGTTTAGTGTGGATGACATGGTTCTTTTATGTTTACTTTTTCACTTTAATTTTATGGTTATCTTAGGTACTGTAGTCTGATTGATAAGCTTAACTAATGAAGGCTTTCATTATCTAATCACTATGTAATCACTCTCATGAGCATTACCAATTCAATATGATGTTCTTATAAACTCAATTTTCTGATTACTGTGTAAGCTGGTTGGATTATGGATAAATTATGATAAGTACCTAGTGATGCCGGCCACTTTGTACAGTTTATTCGCTATAGCAGTGACATTGGTTCCTTCCCTAAGTATTTCCTATATTTTAGTATTCATTTGTAGCTGACTCGTTTTGTGCTGTTATCAGGTTCAACATCATTTCTGTTCACCATGTACCAGTATGTGGGTGTCTTTATGGTGGCCTTCGCTGTTCTCATATTTATTTTCCTCGGATCTGTCGAAGGATTTAGCACAGAGAGCCAACCATGCACTTATAGTAAAGATACCATGTGCAAACCAGCTCTTGCTACAGCAGCTTTTAGCACCATAGCCTTTGTACTTGGTGCAGTTACCTCAGTCCTTTCTGGATTCCTAGGGATGAAAATTGCTACCTACGCCAATGCAAGGACCACTTTGGAGGCAAGAAAAGGAGTTGGAAAAGCTTTTATTGTTGCTTTCAGATCTGGTGCAGTAATGGGGTTTCTCTTGGCTGCCAATGGCCTTTTGGTGCTATTTATCTGTATTAATGTTTTTAAGCTATACTATGGTGACGATTGGGAAGGCCTTTTCGAGGCAATTACTGGCTACGGTCTTGGTGGGTCATCCATGGCCTTGTTTGGAAGAGTTGGAGGAGGTATTTATACAAAGGCTGCTGACGTTGGTGCCGATCTTGTTGGAAAGGTTGAGAAGAACATCCCAGAAGATGATCCCCGAAATCCTGCTGTAAGTTTCTCCTCACTCGTAGTCATTAAGTGTCAGTTGGAGTCCTTACCAGAAGAGTTTAACATTGATTTTACAGGTGATTGCTGACAACGTTGGTGACAATGTTGGGGATATTGCTGGCATGGGTTCAGATCTTTTTGGATCATATGCTGAATCATCATGTGCTGCTTTGGTTGTTGCTTCCATCTCCTCCTTTGGAATCAACCATGAGTATACTGCAATGTGTTATCCATTGCTGGTTAGCTCAGTGGGGATCCTGGTTTGTTTACTAACCACCCTATTTGCCACGGACTTCTTTGAGATAAAAACTGTCAAGGAGATAGAGCCTGCATTGAAGAATCAACTCATCATTTCAACTGTGCTTATGACTGTGGCAATTGCTGCTGTGACCTGGGTTGCGGTGCCATCATCCTTCACAATCTACAATTTTGGTGCCCAAAAGGTTGTCAAGAATTGGTAAGAGTACTTTGGTTCACGGGTAAACGTTTTATGGTCTTTTAAGTCTTCGTGAATTTTTTTCGTAGGTAATGTGTTTGATGTACAGACTCACTTTTCTTGTGCTACTTTGATTTCTTAATATGTCTTGGGCTTTCCTTTTTCTTTATTTGTGCTATAATTAGTTTAACAATGTTATGCTGTTTCATTCACAATATTGGTTAGTTGGGATGCTTTTGATTGCTTTCTTCAGTTGCATTCAATTCCTAATTTTGAACCAATTGTTTTGAAACAAATTTCGTTCACAGTATTAGTTTGTGCAACATGCTGATGTTAATGGTTGAATAATTCTACAGGCAGTTGTTCCTTTGTGTGGCTGTTGGTCTTTGGGCTGGTCTTGTAATTGGGTTTATCACTGAATATTACACTAGTAATGCTTACAGGTGAATCTTATAAATAATTTTTACTGATAATTAATCTACTCTTCTTCACGAATTGAACTAATTGCGCGAATGCATCTCGTTGTTCATGCACACAGCCCTGTGCAAGATGTAGCTGATTCCTGCAGAACTGGAGCTGCTACTAATGTCATCTTTGGCCTAGCCTTGGGATACAAATCTGTCATTATTCCTATCTTTGCCATTGCAATCAGTATTTTTGTTAGTTTCTCTTTCGCTGCCATGTATGGTATTGCTGTTGCGGCCCTTGGAATGCTGAGTACCATTGCCACTGGATTGGCCATTGATGCTTATGGTCCCATCAGTGACAATGCTGGAGGCATTGCTGAAATGGCTGGTATGAGCCACAGAATCCGTGAGAGGACCGATGCTCTTGATGCTGCAGGGAACACCACCGCTGCTATTGGGAAGGTGCGTGGTCTCTAATTTCCCTTGTTTTCTACAATAAATGTTTTGAGAATAGGTTTTATGTAGTTGTAATGTAATTTAATGTGCTTTGATATAAGTACCTTGTCGCCTTATCTTTTGTCTTCTTTTGCAGGGTTTTGCAATTGGATCTGCAGCACTTGTTTCCCTGGCACTGTTTGGGGCATTTGTTAGTCGCGCAGGGGTTTCAACCGTTGATGTCTTGACTCCTAAAGTCTTTATCGGTCTTTTAGTAGGTGCAATGCTTCCATACTGGTTCTCTGCCATGACAATGAAGAGTGTGGGTAGTGCTGCTCTAAAAATGGTTGAAGAAGTTCGCAGGCAATTCAACACTATCCCTGGCTTGATGGAAGGTACTGGCAAGCCGGACTATGCCACTTGTGTCAAAATTTCTACTGATGCTTCCATCAAGGAAATGATACCCCCTGGAGCCCTTGTTATGCTCACACCCCTCATTGTTGGAACTTTCTTTGGTGTGGAAACACTCTCGGGTGTCCTGGCAGGTTCTTTGGTATCTGGCGTTCAGGTATGGTTCTAGGGTCCACGGATCCGGTTTTTTCGCTATAAATTATCAGAAGTTTTACGAAGTTTATTCTGGATTCGCTTTGTCATACAGATAGCAATATCTGCATCCAACACTGGCGGTGCTTGGGATAATGCCAAGAAGTATATCGAGGTAACTTATTGTTCGGTGCAGTTCTAACTTGTGTTTTAGTACGCCCTGAAAAAATCTTTCTCCCCATTTTAGTGGTTTTAGTTTGCTTGTTTATCAGTACTCAATGATCGATGTTTCTTCATGTGTATGTCTACTAGGCTGGTGCTTCTGAGCATGCAAGGACCCTTGGGCCAAAAGGATCTGAACCACACAAAGCAGCAGTTATCGGTGACACCATTGGCGATCCTCTTAAGGACACTTCAGGGCCATCACTCAACATCCTTATCAAGCTTATGGCCGTTGAATCACTTGTGTTTGCCCCATTCTTCGCCACCCATGGTGGTTTGCTTTTCAAGATCTTCAGTTAGAGGGCTTATGCTTCAAAATCTTTCAAGCTTTGTAATTGTATTTGTCTCGTCTAATATTTTTGTCGAATATTCGTAATCCCAAGTTTCCGAGTTCTTTTTGGTTAGACTATAGTGAGATTATTTTGAAGGTGATATTGACGATGTTTCGAGCTGTAGCGATCATCGAGAATTGTTAGTCTTTATCATTGAATTCTAAAGGTAATATCGTTTAACTTTCTCAACATTTGAAAGACAATTTTGTCGTTGGATCGTAGTGTATAATGTTGTCATTTTCCACTAAGAACACATTAAGGAAACGTAGTGATTTTTCTTTGTTCTCGTAGATTATGTAACACTTTCAGTCGTTACAAACTTACAATAATAGCAAATATGGTGACGGTATTTTTATAGTTTACTTTGGCGACTTGCTCTAGGCTCATAGAAGACATTGTCAAGTTCCTGGGTCATAATTTATCATAAGGATATTGTTCTCTTAAAATATGTATATTAAATATGCTAATTGAAAATATATTATTTTGTGTAATGTGTTAATACATAAAATAATAGAGTTAATGATATAATCGATCATATCTATTTCACAACATTCACCACTTGACCACGTATGTTTCATTTTGAATTTTTTTTATCACTCATGTTTCAGTATCTCATGTCATAGTTGATTTTGAAGTTTTTTCTTTTGTCAAACGATATCATACTGAAAGTAAATCCTACATTAATTGGGGAGGGAAAATCGCTAACAACGGGGCAGAGACACCTATTTTTATTAGGATGTCTTGCCATGACTCGAACCCAGACCTCCAACGTGGAGGCTGGGTCGATAACCCAGATCTCCGGTTGGTTTAGAAGTTGGTAATATTAGTGGCATGGATCTGCATAAGTAAAAAGAATAAAATAGTTTGCACTAAAATCGAATGACATAACTCTTAATATAATCCCACAATATGATTAATTTTACGCTGCAAGATTATTTTACCCCGTGATAGTTATTCATGTAACGAGCACATGCCACTAACAAGGGTTAATGGTTGGGGACATCACTTACCTTCCCCCAATATCACCAGTTGATCACTTACTTTTTAAAAGGGTCTCACTTAATCACGTGCTCATATTTTTTCATGTCGAAATTGAGCATTAGTAGAGGCTTTTTTATTTTTTTCATGTCAAAATTGGTGATATTGGGGAAATGTAAGTGGTGTCCTCAGCCATTAACCCCACTAATAATACCAATTTTATTATAAACTTAACCTCAAAGCCAACCGAAACATGATATTGAAACATGAGTGATCAAAAATGCCAAAACGACATATGAGTGATCAAATGACGATCGTTATAAAACATGAATGATCGATTGTGCCATTAAACAATTTAAAAATAATATTTCTTTGTTTTTAAAATAACCAATCTACTTTGAATTCAATAAATGATTCTTTGTTTTCTAATAAAGGATCTATGCAATAAAATACTCACATTAAGTGAACTGCATGCCAAAATTTACATAGCAAAACCTAGCCACAGCAGACTTATATTTTTTAAATGTCACCAGTTGATTATTTATGTTTCAAAGTAGTCCTAATAAGTCATTTTTTTCTCAAAAGATCTTAATCGATCATCCATTTTTTAAAACAACCGTTAAGTTTGGCGCATGAGCAACATGTGAGTTTTTATAAGGACATTTCTTTTATCATAAGTTGATGGAATCTTCAAAATAACCTGTTCGAGCAATTCGAGGGAAAGGGGGAGGAGGGAAAGCAAACTAACGTCTTTCGATAATTTATGGGGCAAACTGACCAGTTTGCTGAAATTCAGAGATAAAAAAGTTAAGCCTCATAAAATTTGAATATTATATACATAATATTTAAGACTATATTATAAAATTATTTAAAGTATAGAACAGTTAGAATAACTAAAAGGGCCTCGATAAATGACACATAACTTTATGAAATACCATTTCACTCACTCATAAACATTATTGACTCAATTCAATATGTGAAAATATTAATTGCTTTCATTTTGACCTTTATATCGAGAAGTGCATCAAAATAATTAGGGGTAAAGTATGATATATTAGTTCAACACTCACTTGCAAGGATTGACGCAAAAATTCAAATTTCTCCTTCCGTTGCTTTTTATTGCATGATATGGATGAACCACGTAGAGATCCCTAGTCCTTATTTCCTTCTTATTCTTAAGGACTAAAGACAATGTTCATCATACACGTTTTCACTTAGGTTCTAATTAATCACTCGTGTTTCAAAACGTCACAGTTTATCATTCAAGACGAAATGATGCAAAGTCACTACTAAAATGACTAAATTGCCCATAAAATGAGGCACATGCCTTGCACGTGACCAATAATTGGTCCAGTTAACACCTTATTACTGGAAGTAGTGATTTTGCCTCATTTCGTAACTTGATTGATGAACTTGAACGTTTTGAAGCGTGAGTGGTAAACGAAAACCCAAGTGAAAACGTGTATGATAAACATTGCCTTTAATCCTATTCTTAATATGTCTAGCATTTGTGCATAAGAATATTACTTGAACTCTAGGAGTTTATTTACTCTATTTTATTAGGCATGAGGTGTAGTTAAGTTGGTAGTGACAGTAAGGTCATGAGTTCGATTTTTTTCTCACTAACTTTATTGGTTAAATTTATCATACATAATTAACCAATTTAATTTAACGATTGACATAATTTGAAGGCTTATTATATCATTTAAGTATAACCACTATGCACCAAGGCCCAATAAATAGCATATGTGAGCGTCGGGTTATAATTTTCAAAAAAGAAAGAAAAAAAAGAACTCCTTGCTAGAAAAAAAAAATGATAAACCAAGTCGATAATTAGCAAATCCCTGGGCACGGTGAAGAGACGAACGAGTTGCTTTCATTGGTTCGATTATGACAACGCCATAAACACATTAATTTTCCCGAACTCATAATATATATAATCTTTATCCCGATTGTTAGATCTAATCTCAGGTTTCTTGTTCGATTTACATTTTCAACACTGCAACTTCAGGTTACCACATTTCTCTATTTTCTGTATTTTTCTTATCAAACTAATTGTGAAATACATATATGCATTTTTTAGTAAAAGATTTGATTTTGATTAATGGGTATTCACCAATTTTTAGGAATTAGCTGGGTTTTTTTCCATGTGTAAATTGAATTTTGACTGATGGGTATTATACAATATTCAGAGATTAGCTGAATTGTACTTTGAGTAAAAGATTTGATTTTTGATTAGTGGAAATTCACCATTTCTCAGAATTAGCTGAAGTGTTCTTTGAGCAAAATATTTGATTTATTATGAAATTTACATTTACAGCACTGCAAGTTCAGGTCAACATATATCCTTATTTTCTGTCTATTTTGAATAAAATTTCTTATGATATCTGCGTTCTTTGAGTAAGAGATTTTGTTTTGATTTATGGGTATTCAACTTTTTTTCAGAAATTAGCTGAATTGTTTTTTTCGGGGTCGAACTATGGGCACTGCTTCATCTATGTTGACTCAGTATGATATTGAAGAAGTTCAAGAACACTGTAATAATCTGTGTAAGTCCATAGTCCATACTTTCTTTTGTTTATCTTAGATAGTTCCTCTATATTTATGGATACAAAATTATGTACAGTTACTCAGCAAGAAATTGTGTCGCTGTATGGGAGATTTTGCCAATTGGATCGAAACGCCAAAGGTTTTATATCAGCTGATGAGTTTATGTCTGTGCCTGAGTTTGCAATGAACCCACTTTCTCAGGTTTCTTTTGTAGTCACCTTTAATTCAATAATTTTATTGGATTCTTAATTTCTGTCAGATGTTCGATTCACTGATTGTAAGTTTGCATTGTTTCATTATATGGACCTTTACAGAGAATGCTTAAGATGGTTGATGGATTGAACTTTACAGACTTCGTAGCTTTCTTGTCAACTTTCAGCTCCAAAGCAAATAAAAGACAGAAAACTGAACGTATGTCTTTCAGCATCCTATTATCTTCACATGTTCACCTTTCAGTCGAGCAATTTCTTGATTCTTTAATTGGCATCATAATTTAACCTAAAGAGGACCTCAAAATGTGATGTTTTGCCAAATTTTGGGTTACTTCACACTGGTATCAATTATTAAGTTTCTTATGAGCAGTTGGATCGACTAAGTGATATCCTAACATTTGGAAAGATCAGGACTGTCTTACCAAACATATTTCTTCTTCTTCTTGTAACTCATAACTAAGAGCCTTGTTTGCTTATGTTACTTTTGATGCTCAATGCATATGTATGCCATACTTAAAAGAGTTAAAATTTGTGATCTTTTCTTATATACTAATGTAAGGAATTGTGTAACCTTTTTTTCATTTCAGTATGAATATCATAAATTTGATTTATCAATGATGTTAGAAAAGATACTAATTTTTTCATATTGATCACGTAGATCCAGAGACTGACTCATGCTTGTGTTCCACTGCTTTATAATTTCACCTTCTATTCTCCTCTTCAAAAAAAATCTCTTGCATCGTGTTCCTGATATTCTCAATGACTCAAATGAAATGCTTGTATGTGTAGTTATATTTAAAGTATACGATTCCGATGGCAATGGGAAGGTGACTTTCAAAGACATGATTGAAGTTCTTAGGGATTTGTCTGGTTCATTCATGTCAGATAAGCAAAGAGAGGTACCGTTGATGCTGCCCCACTTTTGTTCCTGGTTTTATACTTTTGCATCTAATTACAAATTGCTTCGAAAATGGTTCTTGGTTTTTTGGCTCTTGTTTACATTTCATTCTGTCATTATGCTCCGCCAAGTTACGCAAGACTGACTGTCAACTTCAACTTATTAATTTATTGTAGGAAGTTCTGAGCCAAGTTTTATTTGAAGCTGGTTATTCACGAGAATCTACATTGACGTTGGACGACTTTATGAAGGTATGTTTATATGCTGTTACAAGTTCTGTACTTTGTTCATGATAATTGATACACATGGAGTAGAAAATGGGATGGATGCAAAATCGTTGTAAGCTGCTAAATACCACTTTGAATCAAGTCAGTTTAGGTCTTTTAGCAATTTAAGCAGCAGTCATGATCAAATTTTTATGAGCCTTTTCATTGACCTTAGCGAATGTTTGACCAATCTGTTGCTACAAGATGTGTGGTTGGCGCTGAACGTGACCTCGTTCTGCATTCTTAAACAATAAACTATGGTCATTGAACAATCATCACCCTTTTGCCCCATTTTGAATAGCATTTACTTGTTTCATTCCAAACTAAAGACTTCAACATAATATCAAGAACAGATGTGGGAACAAAAATCAAGAAAAGATCTGGAATGACATTTTGTCATAACATCGTCTATCGGTCTATCCCTAATGCATAGCTCTCTTCTCCTGCAGGCACAGAGTTTACTTTCTGTTCTATATAGTCAGTAGTCACTAAAATGTGAAGGAACAATTACTGCAGTAGGCTACAAAATTAACATAAGAAGATTAACGGCATTACATATTACAAGCCAATTAACATTTGATGCTGAAGTTATAGTTTTTATAAAAGTAAACTAGTCGTAGAGTTGTTTAAAGTCCTTGCATGCTTAGGAGTAGTTCGTCGAGACATTAAAACCTATAAATGGCTGGAAACCTTGCATGCTTAGGAGTAAATAGTCAAAACACTCAAACCTATTAATGGTTGGAAACATGGAGCATTTCTTAGCAGTGCTTTTTTGGAATTGAATTAAAATCTTGCAAGTGATCGCCATTGTAGTAGTTCACAAGTATGTGCCTTGCATAGTCTATTTTCTGAGGAGCCAAGTGTGAATATTGTGACAGACGTGTATGTAATTCATGTAAAGTGTTCGTTCTCGCCCTATAGCATAGCTTGCGCTTATGCTAGCCAAATTATTTGATTACTGTGCATGTTGGTGGATGTAAAATCTTGGAAAAGTTTTTGGTTTGTTATACGCTAGTAAGTGTAATGCTTATTCATTCACATGCCTTTATTTATTAAAAATATTTATCTCGCTTTTTCAGGTGCTCGACTACCCTGGTTTAAAGATGGACGTAGAAGTTCCAGTTGATTAGATTATCATGCACATCATAGATTTGTTCTGGATAGCCATCGAATCCGAAGGGTATCGAGTTACCCCTTTGTAAAACCATTTTCCTGTATGACTTCTTTCTCTTCTTAAGTTTTCCCCTTGTCGGGGTTGGGGAGAAATTTGCATAAAACAATCGTGGTTTACATGTACATCAACCAGAAAGTATTCAAGACATATTGTCGCTCTATTTATATAGATACCTTTAAATTCTAAATGCCAAAGTTCTCATGTATTATTTTCTAGTCAAATAGAGGAGTACACTCCATAATAGCTCAGATCAAACTAATAATTTTTCTGAATCCTGTCTGATATCTCTACGAACTTAATTGTAGTATTATCACTGTTTTTACTTTTGGAAATTCTGCGTTACAACATCAAATATATTATTATTTTGTTAATAATATATTTGATGTTATTTAAGGGGAATGAAGTTTTTCTTTATTTAATATGGTATCCCAAAGTTGTAATATATGTAAAAGTCTTATTTTGCCCTTACTAAAAATCACTCATCCTTACTAAAAATCACTCATGGAGACAACTTGACTTGTATAATTGAGTTGAGGGGGTATATTGACTCAATATAATGTTTAAGGGGCCATATTCAAAGTTCGATCTCTTATTTGACCAAACTATAACAATTTGAGGGGCATATGAAATTGCTTACTTTATATTGAAACTTCAAATCCAATTTGAAAGTTTAGTTTTCATATAAATTAGCAATATTTAAATTTAATATTCAGTAGGAAACCCAAATTAGTTGTTTCGAAAAATTTTGAACTTAATTGTAGAGTATGTCCATCCTTTACCATTCATCTCCGGGCAATACAATACACAGTCACTCACAGAATGGTGGGCAAACTATGATGTTCAACTTCAGCTTTATTAATAAGGCTTTTTTTTCATATAGATATAGGTATCTAAACTCTCAATATACTTTCAAATCAACACCTGATGCATTTTTTCTTTTACCAAATAGGCACCTGGAGCATAAAAATTGTACATTGACTTGCATTTTTCACCTTTTTTCTAGAATTCTTTAGTGGAAAAGACTCTTGCTAGTGACCAGAAGGTCATGCGTTCAAAACTCACATCATCGCTAATTTATAAAAAAAAAATATATATATATGACTAACTTGTGTAAAGGATTTTTAAAATCTTAAAACCTGAAAATTCCAGAAAAATGTGAAAAACAAAAATTTATGTGTGTGCCTATTTAGTAAAAAATAATTCATCGGGTGATGATTTGGAAGTATACTGAGTGTTTGGATGCCTATATATATATGAAGAAAAGCCTATTAATAATACCCTTTTTTACTTCCAAGCCAAAACCCTAACGTTCTTCAATCCCTTCTCCTCCTTCGACAAACATGGCCAAGAGCCGCGAGCCTCAACACGAACCTCAACAATCCGAAGACTCCGATGAAGTAGCCTCCTCTGATTATGGATCCGGATCCGAATCCGACTCCGACGCCGAAAAACAAACTCCAGCTCCTAATTCATCAACCCAAATTCCCAGTCCCACCAATTCTTCTGACTCTGATAACTCCCTCTCAGGCTCAGGCTCAGGCTCAGATTCAGACTCTGATTCTGATGAAGCCGAGCCTGTGGTTAAAAAACCAGAACCTGTTTCAAAAGCGGGTCTGACCCAGAAATCAAAATCAAATATTGGATCTTCTGATGTGAAAGGGTCTGTTGTTGGGGTCAAAAGGGGTGCACAAAAGGAGATTGATTTTCAAGATGGGAAAAAACCTAAAAAGGTTGAAAATTTTGTGAAGAAAGATGGTATATATGAAGGTGGTTCGAAAAAGATTGAAAATTTAGTAAAGAAAGATGGGAAATCCGAAGGTGGTCTGGAAACAAATGATGTTGTAGTGAAAAAAGATGGAAAATCTGAAGGTAGTTCGAAAAAGTTCGAAAACCAAGAAACTCCCGTGGGGAACGAAGATGTTTCCAAGAAGTTGTTTCAGAGGGTTTTTAGTGAGGATGATGAAATTGTTTTGCTTAAAGGTATGCTAGATTTTACTGAAAAGAAAAAGTCTGACCCGGTTGCTGACATGGATGAGTTTCTCGGTTTTATTAAGAAGAAGTTACATTTTGATGTTACGAAAGCTCAATTGATTAATAAGATTAAGAGGTTGAAGGGGAAATATGTAAGTAATGCTAGTAAAGTGAAGGATGGGCATGAAATAAAGTTTTCGAAACAACATGACAGGGAGCTTTATGGGTTATCGAAAAAGATATGGGGAACGCTGGATATAAAGAATAATAATGTGGATGGTGGTATGGAGAATGGTAAAGAGAATGGTAGTGTGATGAAGAAGTGTGTGAATATGAATGTTGAGGATAAAGTGTTGCTGGCTGGTGATGGAAAGTTGAAAGGTGTGAGCACTACTGATGGTGTTGGTAGCCTTTACAATTACTCAGCCGTGGAACAGAAGATCATGAGTGAGGAAATTAAGAGCCTCGACAGAGAAAAGCAGAGATATTTGGAGAAGAAATTGGCCGAGATAGAAGTGGCAGAGCTTCGACTTAGCGTGATGAGATGGGAGTACATGGCTGAAAAAGCTAGGCTCATTATTGCTTCTAAAACTGCCTGAGCTTTGAGGTTATGGAAACATTAATTGTGTTATTGCTAAGGCATCTTCGTATCTATTTGAGTAGTGTTTAGTTTATATTTCTGTGTGAAACTCACTCACTGCATGTTTTAATTCTTAATTTTAAGCATATCGTGCACGTATCTAGGCTAATGCTATTGTTCTAATTGCTTTATTCAACTAGTTCAAGGGAAGTCAAGATGCTGAAGTCCTTATCGTTTATATTGAATATGATCCTCATTAGGTTCATGTTTTCGCTTTGAGATTGATGGTGGATGATTTATTGCGGCATGTTATTCATTGAGCGTTTTAAAATGCGTCCTGGTTGGACCTTGTATTGTGATGCATTACGTCAACTATGATTCCAAGCATTTGCATGACTTTGAAATTGATAGGTGCAAAAAACTAATGCATTTGGATCTTATTCTGTAGTTTCAACTCCGAAAGACACTTAATAGGCCCTTGTCCATTTTTCTATATAACCAGTGGAACGGGTGGTGTCCTCTTTGTTAACTTCTAAGTGGTGGCCAACGCCATATTTCAGTAGTGTTAAGTTGTTCCTAGAGCTGATAGTTAGGTTTGTGTGATAGATGGTCAGGGCTTAGGCTGCTACTTGAACTGAGGAAGTTGTTGGTTAAGTTTAAGATGAGTACACAAGCTAGAAGTAGATGAATTTTGAACCACATAGTCCTTGGATGTTTCATTCTAGCAGGAGTTTCGAGAAACGGTTCACGGTGCAGCGACACTTGCCCTGGACGAGAAAATTATGGAGGAACAAGTAGCAAAATTCATGGGGATATTGTAGCTTGTGATCTCCTTCGGAAGATCGAAGGGTATGCTAGTAGTCAGTACAGGTTGTTCGCTCTATCATAAGTTTGTCCTTGATTGCTAGACAAATTCAAACCATTCGGATATATTCTTTGACAGATTTTTATTTCATAGAAGCGAAGACATTAATGGTCAATAATGATCCAATCAATTATGACCTAAGACATCAAACTAACTTAATCAATTAGAATATTGTTTTATCTGAAAGTATTGTTTTAACACTACTATTGTATTAGGAAAGATGCGTCGTCTAGTCATCGAGACTTAGGTACATTTTTATCAGCATTAAACTAATAATTTATTGTATTATTCATCAATCACCTAATTTAATTTTTATTTTCATGTATGGAAATATGCTCATTATAATACCAAGTGCTACGGTATGTAATTATGTACACTAGTACTTGGTATGACATATGTTCTTTTCTTTTCAAACAATTACTACCTCTAATCCAAAAAGAGTGTAGTTTTAGATATACTCCCTCCGTCCCTAAAAGATTGTCACATTTTGACTTTTGTTAGTCAAATATTACAAAATTTGATCATGGATTCCCATTAAACGATAAGAAATAATATAGTCTTGTGGGACCTTGTTAGATTCGTCTCAATATATATTTTTGAAATATTAACTTTTTATAATTTTTTCGCATGTAGAATAACAAATATTTATGTTTCAAATCGTGTTTTGTTGACTACCAAAAGTCAAAATGTGACAATCTTTTAGGGACGGAGGGAGTATCTAAAATATCCAAAAATAGTGTAGTTTTACATAAATCAATGTAAAATATACCACTTTTTTCCTTAATATCCCTATTTACATAAAAAGACTCAAATCAAATAATGATTGCCTCATATTTAATTGGATAAATGGAGCACTAATGATTGCTTTTATAGGGGTAGAGATAGAAATTTTGAGAGCATTAAATATTTCTTAATTTATGTGAAATCTCTAAAACTACACTCTTTTTGGATTGGAGGGAGTATTATTGTTGTTATAGTTTAATTTAAAAAAATACAACTATATAACATCAATTCTCAATTCTAAATTATTTTAGATGTTTAACAGGGCCGGCCGAACAGTAGTTGGACCTAGTGCAGTCGTATCGGGCCCGTATTGAGAGGGGCCCATGATTTACAAAAATACTTATCCATTTATTTTAAAATGTCACGACTGACCCTGATGTTGAAGATAATACAAATCCGGTATCTACTCGCTTTCTTATATCTGTCCATCTTCTAAAGACAGAAAAACTGTCTTAAATACTTCACACCTTTCTTCCTCTTTTGTCACTCTCAACTTCAACTACCCATTTATTAAAACCAACAACTTTCCACATCACAACCCTTTCTTTTCCCCTTTTTTAGTTTCAAAAACTTTATTTTGTAGGCATTGGTTTGAGTTTGATTGTTATGATGGATTGGTATTCATGGCTGTCAAAAACAGGGCTTGATCCTTACATTATTTACAACTATGCCATTATCTTCAACCAAAATGAGCTAGAAGAAGATGATCTTGTTTACTTGAACCATGAAATGCTCCAAAGCATGGGAATTTCGATTGCGAAACACAGGCTTGAGATACTCAAACTTGCAAGAAAATGCAAAAGACAAAGCAGCATTCATCATCCCATTTGGTGGCTTCTTCTTGCAGTGAAGCATACAAAGAGGTATTGTTAGAGTAATCGAAGATCGAGTAGCTCATAAGTCCGCTCTACATATTATTGTATTACGAACAACAATTATTATCAATAACATATCGTTCTATATTTTAATATCAGGTACATTTCTAAACAAGTTGAACAACTTGTGAAAAGCAAGAAAGCTTCTTCTCTTTCTATTGTCACAAAACAGAGTCTTCAAGTAACTAGTGCAAGGTGGACACAAGTGCATAGTGCAAGATGGAAAGCAGCCATGTTGAAGAGAAACAATAATAGTAATAATAATAATCACATAGCCTCAAAGAAAATGATTTCATTTGAAAGCTCTCCATCTATTCAAACTCAGAAGATCTTGATGCTCACTAATGGAACCCCATTGGTAGAACATCATCATTCTTGGAATAACGATAAAACTTCAAGCCCTCCAATTATGGATGATGATGAGGAGGAGGAGGATTCTGTGTATTGGGAAACTGATGTTGTTCCAGTTGAAGATATCAGATGGGATGCAATGTTTCAAGATTTGAAGCCGACATGATGAATTCATCGAACATGATGTGATAAGATATGATGATGCTTGAAAAACCAGTGTCGAACAAAAGCATAACCGGGAGGCTAGAATTAGGTAGTGACAACTCACGATTTGTGTTTTTTCCTAAATTATTTTGTATGTGGAGTAGTTGGTTTAATTTTGTCTGTTTCATAAAGTTGCATATATTATTTGGTGAAGCAACTTTGGATGCTAATAATGTCAGTTTCGGCGGTAATAAATTATATATAGACCTCATATAATTTAGTATTGTATCTATGTCTTAATTATGTTGAGATCTTGATGGTCGGATCAGAGATGTAAATGAAATGTTTTTAATTGACTGGTGCAAATGCGCCATAATTTGATTGTTTTTTAATGCAAAAGAGACATGAAATCAATGGTTCTGGGTTCCATTCTCATTGTAAGAGGTAGTGGGTGGATTTTTTTTTTAAAAGAAAAAAAAAAGATATATCTATTTCTACTCGCGTGAGAGGTTTTTATCAAACCGTTTGTAAATTAGGACTTTTTGTTTAGGCGGGGCATGCAAAAGAGACATGAAACCACAATCAATTTGATTTTTCAAATTTTTGATAATCTAATTAGCCAAAAGAAATTTGTTTAGGCGGGGCATGCAAAAGAGACATTTTTTTTAATTTATATGAAAATATCTAATTAGACATATAAAAAAAATGGAAGGAGTATTATTTTACTATCATTCTTTTATGAAGCTACAAATAGAGCCCCACTTTATTATTCAAAACATCGCGACATTTGATTTTTGAATTTTTACTCATACTTTATTTGGGCTTTTGTTATTATTAATTTAATAAAAAAGAAATTTTGATAATAGATAATAAATATTTATTAATTATTTATAAATAATAATTTTTTTGTAAGATTTTAAAGGAGATGAATATTGAATATTTATGGTGGATCTTATGTTGATATTATGGTGGAAAGATAAAATTGAAATATTGTATGTACAAAGTTAACTGAAATTAGTTAACACACAAATATAACTCACTCCAAAGTGAAGCCATTTAATAATTCATTAATACCTAAAAACGATTAAACCCTTGTAGCTACAATCCAGTTGCACTCTCGATCAGATTATTATGATGAAATAAATTGTGAAATGTGTTTCATAGAGGAAGAGACTTAGTTTTACATTTTTATTACTCTAATACGAGATTATGTCCCTACAAGACTCGAACCTATGCCGTTTGGAGATGCTACACTACTAACAGTTTAGCACCCAAAACTCTTGAAAAAATGATCTATGCACTGGACCATAATACATTAATACCCTAACATACTTTTGAGGTCACTACAGCAGATCCTCTTAAAGTCTCTCTGCATTGAAGCGTATTGTTTTTGTTTGATCTATGATCTCGTCATAGGGAAATGGTGACGATTGGTTTAATGGTTGATACCAGTGTGGTGAATTGATCAAAAAAATTCTAAGAGACCAACAGTATAACACCCGATTATTAACATTATGCAGAGATATAATATGACAATATTGTGCACAAGTGTTAAAACAGATGATCGATCCAGACCACTCTTGCCTAAACAAAGTCGAGAATCTAAGCATTAATGATGTATAATGAAGGGTAGCAAATGACACTTTTACATTATTAGGAGTAAATTACAATTCATTCTTAACCACTTAACAATAAAACTAAATTAAATACTACTCAAACTAGACACCTTTATCAATTATCATGCACCCTTAGTTTTTTAATACATGAACCCAAAATAGTTGCAAAATTAACTTATTAAACACTTTAATGTTTGTCATAATCGGAGTTCAGAAAGTATACTGTTTCTATTACATTGATCCAAAGGTCTAAGTGGCTGCTAATGAAGATTGCAGAACATTCATTCCCATCGGCACCCCTTCACGGTGGAAAACAAAATGTTGTTGAAAGATGGAGAAGAAAGTTGTCTCCCTAATTTTTGTAATCTGCCTTGTCCCGAAGACCAAGTTTAGAGAGAACCAGGCAGTACGAATCCCAGTCAGTTCGACGAAGATACTTCAACAATTTTTTCCTCTGCTGTACCATTGCTTGAAGTCCTTTCCGAGAATGCTTGTCCTATAGCAACCGTTATGTCAAAGTAAAACCTAAGTTATGTAATGGATCTAACTAGAAGATTGTGTACACATCATATCAAAATGAGGCGTTTTATCGAGTAGATAAAGTACAGGTAACAAACTATGGACAATTTGCCAGCAAAGACATGTAATCTGGTACTGAGTATAATTAGAGAATTTCATGCAATTTGAAAATGAAAAATCTTCATCTACATGAGAAGTTATTTATTACCTTCTTATGCAGAGCCGTTGATAGATGCTTGATCTTGGTTGTGAGCTGCGCAACTGCAGAAAATCACAAGTAGTGAAATTAAGATCAGCGAATTTAGTGCTTGAATTTGGAACATGTGAGCAGAAACTGACCCCATGCAAGGGCCTTATTAAAGCATATCTTATCAAGATTAACACCAAAGCATGCATGGCATACTAATTTTAGCTTATAAGATCACTCAAGCTTAAGCTTCAATTGATCAAGATAATAGAACAAAAGAAGTTAACCGCATGATTAAATTGATTATCTCTCTCCCTTGCCTAACACTACGATTTGAAACCATAATTCTTAGCATGAGATCTTAACACCAATCCAGCTAATATTTGAGGTAATATTTGCAACCAATTTCAGTTTGCTAGTTTCACACAACTTGGAAGGTGCCATTATTAGTTATCTAGTCTTTCAAGCTACTTTTGTCCAGCAAGAGCTTAGTTGAATCATCGTTTCCTTACCCCTTTATATGAAACCGGCAGTAGTACAACCAATTTCTACTGGTCATACTTACCTAATGCCAAGCCCAAGCCACAGAAACTGTTCCACCTAGAGAATATCCAACAACTCAGCAAGATGACTTGACAGATTATTTCACAATCACCACACGTGGCATCCAAGGTTACGATGGTGCCACTAACTAAATTCCAATATCAACATAAAGTTGTTCCCTGACATTATGTCACGTAAGATCCTGGGAGGACTACCAGAATGGCAAAAGTTGAGATATGTACTAGCGAAAAGCATAAAGAGAATAACTTCTTTCTGACAAGCTTCTTGTGATAATATCTACTCAATATATTCCCTTATCAATCAAGAGTGTGGCAAACTATTTTTTAAACCTAGAGGTGAGGTTTGAACTCTCGTCCTCTATCTTTACAAGTGAGTACCTCGTGGCATACTTTTCAAAAAAAAACTTCTACGCAGATGGGGAGAAAGGATTGCACAATTAGTCATCTGAATCAAACTTTCAAAACATAATGAGCATGAAACCATATGAGTTTCAACAACACTAATTTTATACATATGAAACTCTGAATACTTTACCTTGTACACGAGCCGAACCGCAATCTGATTCCGACATTTTGAATTCATCCCTAACCTTTTTTAGCTCGATCTTTAGCTTCTCAGCAGATGACATGTTATCTGGATGGAAGTACTGTACCCCAGGGAAATGAACAGTATCAGCATAAAGAATTGAAGGCATTTTCGATAACTTGCAGGGCGGTGGTAAGGGCAGTTGGAACATGAAGGTCTCCTATGCACGTAAGGTAGGCGAGCAGGAGTAATTTTTAATTTTGGTGGTGTGAAGGGGAACTGGGAAGGGAGGCTCACCATCAACTCTTCATGTTGATTTTGGGAAGGGGAAATTTGTTCAGGATAGGGTGGAAAGGTCCCTTCTGTGAATCCGCCCATCCCTTCTAACCAAACAAACATATAAGACATTACCACCCCCAATTTTCTTTCCACCTCAAATTCATAGGAACCAAACAAATCCCAACTTAATGTGGAGGCATATAACATTCTAAGGGGGACAAAATGCAATACTGCACATGGACTAGCATAGGGATATGTAAAGTTATATATTAAAAAGAAACAGATGCTAAGGTTTCATTATTCCAACCAATCATAACATTGAAGCAGCAAAGGTATGCAACTACATATATCGAAGTGAGATATAGAAACTACTGTCAGTGCAGCAATCCATAACAATAAGTCATATTCTGTGTAGAACCGTTATAGCTTTTCAATGAATACAGAATTCATCTTCTAACCTTGCACCGCTTAATATCTTACTCCCTCCATCTCTTTTTGTTTGATTGTTTCTATCAACAGGTTTGTAACTAGGTGATAAAGTCATATAAATTTTTATGATTTCCTACAACAAGCCAACTTCTCAACCAATAAAAGGAGACAAAACAATAAAAGTTAGGCATTTTATGAAGTCAAATACAAAAAGTTGCATTCAGAAAGTAGATAATAAAGGAACAAGAACTTTTTTATAAACGATAACAGAAAAAAAAGACAGATTTGATTGAAAGATAGATTATGGTCGAAACATCAGAGATGAAGTTGTTCGAGATACTTATATCACTGAATTTGATTGAAAGATAGATTATAAGATAAAGAAGATGCCAAACTTCCATCACAAGGAACTAAACCTCTAAACTTCTAATATAAATGTCCGGAACATGCAGCTAATTTCAGGTATCAAGTTTCATAACGTACAATAAGGAGAAACAAGTATTGCTTACCTTTTCAACTAAGTGTTCCTTTGGAGGTGACAGCATGAAGTCTTGTTCAGCACCAAGGTTGTTCAACATATCGATTCTCTGCACTGGATAAAAAATTATCTATGACAATAAATTACGGGATCCACACAGATAATTAATGAAGAAAGACGAAATTAAAGCATCTGAGCCTAATATATAAATAAAAATTAATCTAGCCAACAAAATATCTTTCATACTCGCTACATTTCCTAATATTTCACTTAAGACCCCTAAAACAATGTTCCCCCAACCTAAAGTTATGCGCATCAAATATAAATGAAACCCAATTAAGAAAATGCTAATAAAAGGATAACATACAAGCGATCCCCCCTCAAATAAGCTGAAATTATTTTTGACAATCTATATACCTGACTAAATGAAGAGTAAGTTATAGCTGTCTAAAGAATGCACTGAAATAGTACGGTACACGCTCCATGCTACCAACTAACTTTGACTCTCATAACTGAAATAGTACGGAACACGCTCCATGCTAACAACTAACTATGACTCTCTTAACAACAACCAACATGTTAAGGATATGTGTTACAACTACAGTTTCAGAATATCTTCACCGGACATAGTTACTGCACTATTACAACTGACACACTGAAGGAATGAAACTTATAAACTTGACCACACATATCACTATTCTTTTTCCAAAAAATTGTAAAATCATGTCATTCATCTACGGTGTTAAATCAGCATAGTAAAGCAAACTCACGATTGACATTGGTCCTTTTCTCATCTGATTTCACTGTTTTCGCCAAACTTGCTCTTAATTCCGTATAGAGGTTTTTGGGGGCCGCCTCCATCTCCTTCTCATCATTAACTCTCAGCTTCTGAAGCCTCTCACTCAACTCCTGCAACGAAAACCAGTTCCTCTCATCTTTCTTTTTCTCAGGCCTCAAATTCATCAACTTGTTCCCCAAATCCTCGTAATTATATGGCCTAACAAACTTCAGCGCATCATCAACCCCTCCCTCTCCCTCATTATCCTTCCCCCCAACTTCCTTACCAAATATATGCCATGGCAAAGACTGACCCCCCTCCCCTGTCAAAGTCTTTGAATCGATATTCCCCGTAAAAGACGGAAAAAATGGAGTTGAGGTTGAACCATTCAATTGCCTAGACCCAATAGTATCTTGGTTCTTGGATTGGAGGTTCTTCAAACTCTCACGAATCGCATCAAAAGAAGTCACTTTCCTAGCTCCTTCTCCTGATTTAGATGCCACATTTCTTTTATACAGTTCCTGAAACGAAATATTGGAAGGTGTTGGTGTTGGTGGTGGTGGTGGTGCTGAGAGGCGGCGAAACTCGGATAAATTCTTGCGGATTTCACCTGAAGATGAGATTTTGGGAGGTGGGTTGGGGTTGGATGAAGGAGAAAAGGGTCTTTTCGTATTTGGTGGTGCTTGTTTGCTGAGGCTAGCTTTCACATCAGTCAAGTATGAGGAAAATGATGAATTGGGTTGTGATGAAACGGCGTCATTTGAGTGGTTGTCGGAGGAGGAGGAGAAATTCCGGTAAATAGATGGCCGCAGACGTGGACGGCGGCGGAGGAGATTGGTGGTCAACGTCATGGAAATGGAACGAATTGACTTTTGTTATGGTTTAGGGGTTTAGACTGTAGAGTATCAGAAGCCTGAAGGCTGAAGGAAATAGATCAAGTTATAACAGGCCCATTTAGATTACGGGAAAAGTAGACAATGTACAATGGGCCTACCTAGCTTTGTGTTCTTAACGAGTTGGGTTTTAGTAAATACTACCTCCGTCCCTATATTACTTGGAGGTAATTAATTACTTGTTTTAAATAATTTTGTTTTTATTGATTACGTTGGATGCCAGTTGAGCGTATTACTAAAATATTTTATCAATTTAGATATCAACATGTGTAAAGCTATAGATGAGTAAAATTTCATTGAAACTGGACGAATGTACATTAACGAGTTACCTAATTTTATTATGTTTCAAATAATTGTATTCATTGGTATATAACTTCATTATCAAATAAAAGTGGTGGATTGTTTCAATTCATTAGTGGTTTAGGAGAGTATCGTATGATAATAAAAGTTTAAATTATGACCATGACTTGGTGAGCCCTTTTAACCATTATGTTGTTGATCATGGTCAATTAGTTATCGGATAACCCTAGTTTGGATTGTACATGAATAATGCCCCTAAACAAATATAATTTGACTTAAATAGATTGTATTAAGACTAGCATCTAATTGAGTTAATCGAATAGTCTAGTGGAAAAGTCTCTTGCTAGTTACCAAAAGGTTCTGGGTTCGAAACTCACCTCATCCCTAATTTACAAAAAAAAAAGACTAGCATCTAATTAATTATGAAAAGGGTAGTATGTAGGAGTGGGGTGTAAGGTTCAAGATAATGTTGTTTGTTTTACTTTATATTTAATTAATGAAAATTAATTATTAAACATTGATTATATTAATTGTTTGGTATTTGAAACATGACCCACAAAATGTAATATACATAAAATACATATTTTGCCCTTAAATATACGTGTTAAGGTGAAGTTCATGTGTCAAAAACACTTTTTTCAAAAGTGCAGGTGTCAAAAATATACCTTAGGTGCCAACTCGAAAAGGTTGAATACTTAAGGTGTTGATTAGAAAGGTTCGTGAAAGTTAAAATGCCTACAAGAAAAAAGGCTTTTTTATATATTTTAGGCAATTAAGGACTTATTTCAAACAACTTTTTTATTGATTCCTTCGGATGCCAAGTAAGCGAGTGATAGGATGGCTTATTAGTGTAGATGACATTTAACCTCACAAGACAACAAATCGTACAGTAATATAGCGAAGGTGGAATCATTCTATTTAATTAAACTAATGCAAATATACAAATAATTGGATTTAAGAATAACCAGTAAACTAATTCAAATAAATAAAGAAATTAAAATATATAAGAGCAAATGGCTTCATTGATCACTGACTTTTTTTTATTAAAATAATTGAAAATAAGCATAAACAAATATAAAGCATTCGAAAGAGACATGATTACATCAAATCCCAACAAGCTTTGAATTTAAAACATAATTAAAAATGAGAATAAAAAGAGCACGAAAATAACTGATTCAGAAATTATTTATCGATTAAACACCATAAAAATAGTACTCGTAGTAAGCAGCTGGTGGATATTTCCCTACTGTATTTCTCTTTCTCAAGGGTGGGAATTCGTGTTTCTTGGCTTCAGGAGGTTTCTTTTTTTTCCCCTTTTCTTTAATATTTCTATATAGATAAAAATTTATAAAATACAAGTCAATTGATTTAGGGGTTCTCAAGCCCCAAACGTGAGTACAATACAAATAAAAGACATGTTAAAAAAATAAATTCGATGGCGATAAGCCCAAAACGAGGTTAGCCCAAGTCTGCGAATCACTAAATCCGTCCAAGAAGGAACCATGAAGAGTCAAACCAAGAGTTGCCAACCCAAGGGTCACCTACCATCAATTCTATCCGAAAAAAAGTCGCGAAGAGGTATCTCAAGAGTTGTCAACCCAAGATGTCACACCTAATCCACCACCTTCCAACATTTCACATGAAGACGTTTCACCTTCTAACCGGGGCAACCAAGAGTCACCCACCATCATGGTGGCCGGAACCACCAAAAGATCGCCGGAAAGGTGCATACATCATCATCATCAAACGTTCATCATCAACCGTCCATGAACAACATGGTAGAAGAGTGAAAGAAAGCAAAAAACTCAACCCGACATAGCAACTCAAGATCACCCCATGCCAAATACATAAGCACCCTTTCAAGCCTAGACCAGACAACACCATTAGTCCAAGTGTAATGAAGACCAATAGAAGGACTATACACCAATCCTAAGGCCATCATACAATCAAGTAAATCCTGAAGTTCCTAACCAGAAAGAGGTCGATCACCATCTTTTGTTGGAGGGAGACATAACAATTAAGATCCCCCAAAACAATCCACATTTGAGAGGTAAAGGAACCAATGTCCACCAGATGATCCCAAAGTTCTTGCCGCTAGCAAACACTGTAAAGAGGGTAAACAAAAGTGACAAGAAAAAGGCGTTGGATAACTTTGCACTTCACTTGAATATGAGTATGTTGGCTATCGACCTCAAGTGCAGTACAAAGAATCCGATTAGTGTCCAATAAGAGAGCAATCCTGCCATTTTTAATCACCTCAAAATTAGTAACAGACTCCCACAAGGGAAATCAATGAGAAGTAAACGCTGACAAAAAAAATGAGACCGAAAGATGGTCGACCTCTTGACTAACAGGTGAACCACCTGATACCTATCATAGTACACCGAAGCTAAGGTTGAAGAATGGGAACTATCTACTTCTGGACTTACAGGGCAAAACTAGAATGAAAATAAAGGGAGAGCCAATCTAAAATAAATAAAGTATGGGGCCAAATTTTAAAAAGAATATCTAAAGTAACAAAAGAAGTTAAATTGAAAGCAAACAAAGAGCCATAAGGAATCGAACCTATGCCAACCTTAATGCAAACATATACTTCAATCAATTAAGCTGTCAATTTTACTTGGTTTCCTTACTATATTTATATTACTATCAATATCCAATAAGTTAGCCACGTGGACTCATGGCCGGGTTAATAGGAACATGCATAAGAGAACTAGACAGAGGTTGAGGTTGTGCCAATGCCCGCCCTTCATGACAATTATGTTGGGACACCTGCAGAAGGTAGGAAGGCCCCACTAAATCCATAGCAAAAGCGCCAGTCAACGCCACTTCACCATGGCAACATCTATAAGTGTCTCATGAAAAAATGTATGTTCAACCGTAGTAACATGAACTCTGACAGTCTCAATATAATCATCAACAATCCATTAGTCGAGAGTTAGAACAATCACATGTTCCTCCTTATGATCAACTACTTTAACTCTAGTAGGCTGCTGAGTATTTGGACAACTATTATACGAGATACCCAAAACCCCATAGTGATAACATTATGGACTAGGCAGTTCTCATACTCAACTCGTTGAATATAAGAAGTTACCCCAAACATATAGACCTCATACTTAAATAAGGGAGACCCCTCAGATCCACCTCAAACAAAACTCGTGCATATGTCATACATGACTGCTCATTCGTAAACTGATCAACATACAAAGGTTTCCCAAGCTTAGATGCAAGCCTACTCAATCCCTTGATTAAAGGAACATCATAAAATTTCAACCAAACTAGAACATCTAGGAATAGGTTCACGTCTAACCTACTATCATCATGTATATCCTTAAGCATCAAAGTGTTACCATATATCATATACACCCCCTTTCCCCACATGCAACATTTTCTCTATATGCCTTCATCTGAAACCGAAAGATGGTCCACCTTTTGGAGTAAGGGATGACCTCCTTCACTTGTACGCCCCATGAACGAGTAATCTCATGGAATGCTGTGGAGAAATCATTCTCACCATTTTTATCTTGTCGCAAAATTATGTGCACCACAATATATTTTTGAAATAGTGATCCACTAATCGAGTTATACCAAATATTAAAACTACCGGTTTAACATAAAGGAATAACTGTAAATGTAACCAACATAGAAAACTTAGTAACCCAGTTCAGTGCACAAACACCTACATCTGGGGTGGCAATCTGCTCAAGGGAACAATCCACTATACGAAAAGAATCTTACAAGGAGGGACTTACGAGTATGCCACATACTCTCTATTGCCCTAACTATGCTTTTCTATAGGTTCCCTATAAGTTGATGTTATCACTCTCCCAGTGACTAACAGTTTACAATTTGTTCAATGTAAGAAAACCTCACTGTTGTTGAAAGCGCAACAACTGTACATTCAGTGTAGAAGCTTATAGAACAAAAACGCTTTTACACGCAATGAGACCTAGACACTAAAGATAACACAATATGCTCGAAGGCTTCTTGTGTAAAAGAGATAAAATGTGTGTCTTCTTATGTAGTATCGTACTCCTTTTATACTAGGTCTTTGATCCTTGACATCAATGTGGTCAACCTTGAATCATTACTCCATAATCAACAAGGACTGAGTGAATATCTCCTTCTTTCTCGTCTTCAGCCGTGAATCTTGTCCAGTTCACAATTCTCGTCCATCAACATTTAATAGTCATTGACTCTTTTAGAAGAAGATAATTGATTGATCACGTGACACAATGCTTCATTGAATAGCCTATTTTAATGCATTGTTATTAACACTTGGTGTATGAAAAACTTATGCACTAACAACTTTTATTTTTCAGAGGCCAAGATTCATGATGAAGATCACCCGAAGTGAAGAATGGATTATACTGAAGAACTTGGTGATGAAAAATAATTTTGGCTTTTTGTGATTTTTGACCAGTATCAAATGTTTTTGTAATCGATTGACATAACAAATTAGAGATTTGAACTCTTTGGATTGTATTGATAGTCTGTCTAGCACTCACTCGGGTAGTTATTGATTTATGAACATTCCTTACTATCAAAAAGAAATTATACAAACATGATATTTGTAGGGCTAATGGTACAATTAATCACTCATGTTTTATAACGTTCTCCATTCGATCACTTATGTTTCATTTTGACATTTTTGATCACTCACGTTTCAATATCATGTCTCAGTTGGTTCGTGGGTCAACTTTTCCGTTGAACTCGATTTTTAGCCAAACTGATCCTTAATTTGGAAAGGGTAAAATAATGAATTAACTTAAAATCATTTTTGAGTCCACAATTTAAAAATCCTCCGACATTAAGCACGAGTTGTTAGATTTAATTGAGTAAAAAATGATTTTATGTTAATTGACTATTTTACCCCTACAAATAAAGGATTAATATTGAGTTTAATGGGAAAGTCAGTCCACAAACCAAGTAAGCATGATTTTGAAACATGAGTGATTAAAAAGATGAAAAATGAAACATGAATTATCGAATGACGAATGTTATGAAACATGAGCGATCGATTGTGTCATTACCCCTTTATTATAATACTCCATAGAATTATATGGGTGGATTGGCTTGGTTTTCTGAAGGCCCAAATCGCAGCAAAACCCTTAACCTAAAGGCTAAAACCCTCTTCCATCACCTGAGCTATCTTTTTTCTTTCTGCTATTTTGATTCACAAAAAAAATCGAACCACCTTCAACAAAATAGCAATTTATGATTTGAATTGATTGAAGTTTCTTTCAATGGTGAAATCATATTTGAGATACGAGGAAGCCACATCATTTGGGGTAATAGCTTCTGGAGAGAGCAACATAGTGTATGATTACTCCGGCAAATACATAATTTCAGCTGGTTTGGAGAAGCTCCATGTTTGGCATGTCAGACAAGGAGTTTCCACTAAAACCCTCAGTCCTCCTACTCCTTCTCTTGTTACCTCCATTGCCTCCTCACCCTCTTCAATTGTAAGTTCTCGCTTTCGCCTATCGAGATATGTTGTCGGGTTTCCGGTTTCTTGAATTTTAATAGTTGTTGAGCACCTTGGTTTGTCGAAGATATGTTGCAAATGGGTTTTGGCATACAAAAACATTGATGTGTATGTGGTTCCCCTCGGAAAATGATGAAGAACTTACTATGGTTAATATGAATAATTAAGATAATCTCACTATGGAGTCGATATCTTATACTGTTCGAATTCTGGTATAAGGGAAGAAAGCGAAATAGCTCATTACACTATATGTGCTTCTTATGTATTGTGCCCTGTTTCAATTGCTTGGCCACCTCTACATAAGAATAGTTGTTTTTTATAATGCGTATCAATTAATTGGTTAGTCGCGTAATTAATGGCCCTACTGATTCTGTATATTATGTAGTTATGTATTTATTTGGTGTAGCATGATTGATCTTGTTTTTCTTATCCTGTTGTCGAATGTTGATCATATTAATTTTTTGTGTGCGCTACTATGATCTTATGTTATTTTGATCCATGTTTTTTTTGTGCCTTGAAAATTGTGGAAGGTATTTTTTTTATTTTAATTTTCAAGAAGGGGTTCTGTAATAATGAGAGACTGAATGCAGATAGCTAGTGGATACGCAGATGGTAGCATAAGAATATGGGACATTGAGAAGGGAATTTGTGAAACGACTCTTAACGGACATAAAAGTGCAGTATCTGCTCTTCGATACAACAAGCTTGGATCTTTAATTGCTTCTGGGAGTAAAGACACTGATATCATTTTATGGGATGTTGTCGGTGAAGTTGGACTGTTTCGCCTTCGTGGTCACCGTGATCAGGTTCTAGTCGCAACAGTTTCTTGTACATAATAGCTTCGTTTTCATACGTATATCGTTCCCTCGTATTTTCATCTTACATTTTATTTGTTTCCTTGTAGGTCACTGACCTTGTCTTCTTGGATTCGGGTAGAAAATTGGTCAGCTCATCCAAAGACAAGTTTTTGAGGGTCTGGGATCTGGAGACACAGCACTGCGTGCAGATAGTGAGTGGTCACCATAGTGAAATTTGGTCTATAGATGCTGATCTTGAAGAAAGATATCTGGTCGTTGGTTCAGCAGACCCAGAGCTTCGATTTTATACCATTAAGCATGATTCTGCTGATGCACCTTCTAACATAACAAATGATGAAGCTGATGGGAATAAAAAAGATACCTCTGCTGGAAACAAGTGGGATGTCCTAAACTTCTTTGGAGAAATCGAACGACAAACCAAGCATAGAGTGGCTACAGTGAAGTTCAACAAATCTGGGAATATGTTGGCTTGTCAAGTAGTTGGAAAGATGGTGGAGATGTTTAGTGTACTTGATGAGACTGAATCCAAGCGTAAAGCAAAAAGGAGGATAAATAGGAGGAAGGAGAAGAAAGCTTCAAAGATCGATGCTCAGACAACGGAAAATGGTCCCGTCAAAATTGCAACCGAGGAGGATGCAAAAATCCTTGAAATAACTGTATCTGATGTATTTAAAATTCTCCAGACTATACGAGCTAGTGACAAAATATCCTCTCTCTCATTCTGTCCTATAACGTCAAAGAACTCCCTTGCCACGGTAGCATTATCCTTGACAACTAATCTATTGGAATTTTATTCAATTGAAAGTAGTTCAGCCACTAAGTTAAGTGCCATTGAACTCCAAGGAAATCGTTCTGTCGTCAGAAGTGTCTCTCTGAGCTCAGATAATACACTCTTGTTGTCGACAAATCATAATGCTATTAAAATTTGGAATCCTAGTACTGGTTCTTGCCTCCGGACAGTTGATTCAGATTTTGGGTTGTGCTCACTATTTGTTCCAGGGAACAAGTATGCCATTATTGGTACAAAGTTTGGAAAACTTGAAATAGTTGATGTTCGAAGTGGTACCTGTTTAGAAGTTGTGGAAGCTCATGGGAATGAAATTCAGTCTCTTGTGTTAACTCCTGATGGAAATGGTTTTATTACTGGGGGCACAGATCATGATGTCAAGTTCTGGGAATATGGATCTGTAAAGAAATCTAGCCAAGTAAGTGCACATAAACTTAATAATAATTTCAAAATATATTTATGCACGATTATCTGATCACATTCAGTTCTATCAGGAACTAGTACGTATATTTATTACAATAGCATTTCACTTTGTCTGTATATCCATATTGCACCACTTATTCCAGTGTTAATTACTTTTGATTTGCTGTCTTGGCTTGGTGTTGAATTTGTCAGGACTCTAAACACTTCACAGTTAGTCCTGTTGATAGTATTAAAATGAATGATGCGGTTCTAGCCATTGCTGTCAGCCCTAATGGTAAACACATTGCTGTTGCACTTGCTGATGGCACAGTGAAGGTGCATGCTTCTCTTTTCACTGAACCAAAATATGCATCTATTAGTTTTCTCGAGTTAATTTAGTACTAATTCTCTGTCTACATGTGTGATTAAAAACATCATCTCAGGTCTATTACATGGATTCACATAAGTTTTTCCTTTCGTTATATGGTCACAAGCTACCTGTGTCATGTTTGGACATTTCAACTGATGGAGATTTGCTTGTCAGTGGTTCACATGACAAAAATTTAAAGATATGGGGGCTAGATTTTGGTGACTGCCATAAGTCAATTTTCGCTCATGCTGCCAGGTACTTCTTCATGTAGACATTAATTGTATCATTGAGAGAATTACGAGCTCAAAGAAAAAGAATAACCAAATTCCCTTTGTAGTTTTGGGCAGTTAAATTTCCTTCGCAAATATGTTTTCTTCACCTAAATTTTACCTCGGTGATTGGCAGTGTTCGGGCAGTTAAATTTGTACGCAACACCCATTACATGTTCAGTGTGGGGAATGATCGTCTTGTAAAGTACTGGGATGCAGACAAGTTTGAGTTACTCTTAACTCTTGATGGCCATCATGACAAAGTTTGTTGCTTAGCAATTAGCAATCGTGGAGATTTTCTAGCGACGGGATCTTTTGATCGATCCATACGCCGATGGGATCGAACTGAAGAACCTTTTTTCATTGAGGTAATCTTCTGATAACTAGTCTTGCTAGTCCATGTTTAATACTTTTTCCCATTCTTGTGAAATATGTTATGTAGTTCCTATGTTTCATGCAGTCACTAGTTTTATGTCTTTTTAATGTAACGCAATAAATCAAATGGGCTCATTACACTACACATGCTTGTTTATCTATTGTGAAGTAGTAGATAACTTTTGCACTTTATCTTGGCTAATCTAAAACATCCTCCCTGTTATTAGGGCATGTTGGTCTTGTTGTCAATTTGTTATCGAGATATTCATTGTTTCTGGCTTGCTTGTTTTAACAGGAAGAGAAAGAAAAGAGGTTGGAGGAAATGTTTGAATCTGGTATTGAAAATTTATATGAGGATAAATATGCGCCAAAGGAGGAAATTCCAGAAGAAGGTGCTGTTGGGTTAGCAGGGAAGACCACTCAAGAAACTCTCTCTGGAACCGACTCTATCATTGAAGCTTTGGACATGGCAGATGCTGAGATAAAGCGCCTTGCTGAGCATGAGGTATATCATCTACTTGATTCACTTCTTTCTGACTATAAGTGACTAAACACTGAACTTCTAAAACTAAATTATAACTGAATCTAAAGCATTGAAATTTTTTCAAAAGAAAAGACTAAAATCGAGTTGTATTGATAACTTTGCCCATACTTTAGTTCATTTATATGCAAATAATATGTATAACGAATAATAACATGAGATAAATAAATTAGAAATATTATTAATTAAATAAATCATAAATAGTATAAAAACAATAAAGAATAAATAAGATTAAATAAATAATAATGATGATAATAATAATCATAATAATATAATAATAATAGTAACAATAACAATAATAATACTAGTAGATTTAATAATAATAATAACAACAAAAATAATGATAATAATAATAATATTAATAATAATAATTATTATTATTATAATACTAGTAGATTTAATAATAATAATAACAACAAAAATAATAATAATAATAATTATTATTATAAATAGTATAAAATAATAAATAATAAATAAGATTAGATAAATAATAATGATAACGATAATAATAATAATAACAATAATAATAATGATGATAATAATAATCATAATAATAGTAATAATGATAACAATTAAAAGAAGTTTGTTGTAATTGATATCATTAAATCAGCCGAACTTAAATTGTAGATATTCAATATGCGTTTGCATACTCATATGTGTGATCTTTTTCCAGGAAGAAAAACTGAAGGGAAAAAATACAATATTTCGCCCTAATATTCTCATGCTTGGCCTCTCACCATCGAATTTTGTGCTGCGTGCAATATCTAATGTTCAGACCAATGATCTGGAACTAACATTGCTGGTGAGTTGTACAGTAATTTTGCTTATTTAACTTTGTTTAACTTTGCTCGTGTTGACTCATAATACTCATTTCATTTGCATATTTTCCTTGCAAATTATATGATTAACCTGCTGTTATTTTTCATTGTAAGCATCAATGACCATTGCGAACCCAATGTTTCCGCTTACCTTATTATGTGTGACGGATTCCTTGTTGTTGTAGTAATGTCCATCTTAAACCTTTCAAAATTACACTCTTCTTTGCACTACTTGCATAAGGCTTAACTCAGATTTGGAACTCTCTCTTTTTCTATTCTTTTGATAAAATGAAGTTTTTTGATGGCTATGAGACCTCTTTTGAGTCGAATAGAAAATAAGACTGAATCTAGAATGGCTACTTTGTGGAGATAATTTTAACATATTTAATTTTGGAATCAAACATAATTGAAACCCAATCCACTAAATAGTTGAGCACAAGTTGTTCATCTATAATTTAGTTCATGACTTGTGCACATCTTAAAGAGTGCACATGCTTGTGGATTGTAATAGTTTTGAATATGATATTTGACATAAACAGTTCATTAAGTATGAGTTTATATTATTAACTGATCTTGTTTCTTATTTATTTTTCAGGCTCTACCATTCTCTGATGCTTTGAAACTTTTATCTCAGTTAAAGGACTGGGCAGTTATTCCAGATAAGGTTAAACCTATGGAGCTCTGTTATGTCACTTTCTTGATAAAGTGTTTCTCCAAAACTGTCATGCTGCTTCTGATCTTCATTCTTTTGGGTGGTAATGCCTACGTTCTGAAACACAATCCATTGATTCTTCAATTTTTGACAGGTTGAGCTTGTTGGGAGGGTTTTGACGTTGCTTCTGCAGCTGCACCACAACCAGCTGGTTTCAACTGTGACCGCCAAGCCTGTTTTGACTTCTCTTAAAGATATAATTCCAGCAAGAGTAAAGGTACCTTTACCATGAAATGAAAAATATGAAGGCTCTTGATAATTTCTTTATACATGTTCACTTTACTACACATGTTCAGTTAGGCTCGTCTTTTGTTCTTTTATCTCCGAGAAATGATTAGTGATAGCTTGACATGACTCGTTGATACCTGCTGTTTGTCATATAATATTTATTTCCTTATTTTTGCAGGAGTGCAAGGATACTCTTGGTTTCAACTTGGCAGCAATGGATCATCTCAAGGTAGTATCTTCAAATATAATGTTGCACATCTTCTTTCTGATTATTCCCTATAGACTGAGATATGTTTTATTCTCCATTCGCAGCAATTAATGGCATTGAGATCAGACGCTCCATTTAGAGACGCGAAAAGTAAATTAATGGAAATACGGTCACAGATTGCACAACGCCCTGATGAAGCAGGGGCATATATTAATGAGAAGAGGAGGAAGAAGAAACAGAAGAAAGTCGATGGCACTCATGTATGGTCATGATTCATTACCCCACATGATTTCTACACACATACTCAATGGCGGATCGCGTTGTTATGCATGAGGATTCTCAAAGATGCAGATGAATCTATAAGAGAGAAAACCATCAAAAATTGTTCAGAAGGAATGAATTCATTCTTGCTTAACTGTAATATTTTGTTAGCGATGTAATCTTGTTGTAGTCTATTTCAACCTCAAACGGGAGACAGAAGTATATTGAGGTTAATTTTTGTGTTCACCTAGCTGCGAGGTTAATTATTCAGCATTATTTTTTCCAGATGTTCATACATGTCATCAGTAACATAATACAGAACATAGTGACACTAGGAATTCTCCCAAGAAACCTTACACTTGTCTACAACAACAAACCAATATAAACGATAATTGTTGCTACTAATGCTCCCTGAAAGTGATTAACTGTAGGTCTAACGACGATGGTTCGTGCAAAGATAGAGTACTTTGAATATATGTGGAAGACTTGAGCTTGTTATAGCAGTCTATGAAAGTGATTAACTGTAGGTCCAACGACGATGGTTCGTGCAAAGATAGAGCACATGGGGATCTAGTTTGAATATATGTGGAAGACTTGAGCTTCTTATAGCAGTCTATGTAAACTAAGCCTGAATTGTTATGGACGAACACACTGATGTAACTGATCATCATATAAGTGATTTCTGCGTAGGTTTTTATTACAGTTCCAATCACAAGGGTCAATGTAGTCCGGATAATCTTTTCAATCTATATACTACGCGATGCAATAATAATGAAATGACAAGTTTCATTTACTTTCTTTTTTGAATAGGAAATATTATTAGATTAAAAAAGTTGGCCATTACAATAATCACTAGTAAGCCAACAAATACTACTTAGCGCATCGGCTACGAGATTCCCCTTCCTAGGCCCTGTTGATATAAGGAGGATAGACTAAGTTTCATATTCTGACATACAAATTCCTAAAGTTTAAGAACTTCAACTTTCTTCCATGTCAATAACAGCATGACACATGCCTACATCGCTGAAGAACCGATAATCAGAGGCGAAGATGAGGCATTAGAGTTTCCACTTCTACCTAAGCTCTGTTGAGGAGGTTAGACAGGTGAAACTTGACCCGGGGGGGGGGGGGGGGGGGACATGATTAACCACAGGATGAATCAGATGGAGGGGTCAATCAATCTGACTGGCTATCCGCCTTCTTATGTGCTTCAACAATTTGATGTTGAGGTGAAGCTCACTAGAACAACGCATTTGCACAAGAGACCTACAGGGATGGAGGTCAAAATGCATAAGGAATTTATCATTACAGCATCATTTGCATTTTGTGATTGATTGGAAATTAGTATAGACATCGACTCTACTACCCTAACATCAATGAGCATTTACATTATCTCAAAGAATTCGCTTTTTGTGACAACAAGAAGCCGAATATATAGGATTGATTTATAACATAATGAAAAGTAAAATATCATGCAATGAATCCGTGAACAAATTATTTTACTCATAGTATGAGTCCGTTAACACTACAAAGTGTTAATTTAGATGGTTTAACATCAAACTTAACAATCTTTGTGTTTGTGGACTGTACATTGTATATGGTAGTCAGCACTGTCAAATCCGAGCAAGGCGATTTACCCAATGGGGAATATGAATCCCAGTAAGCTTTATTATACAAGCATCATTGCATAAATGGTTGCGATTCTTAGTGATGAGATTATACAGATCTCCTCTGTAACTCCCACCGAGCTTTTTCATCACCCCTTCACTTGTTCAACATCCATCTCCGTCCACCCAACCAGTATTGATTTCCAGAAGATAAATTTTCGGTTTCGGCACTCCTTGGAATATTCCAGTTGTTGGGTCCTCATTAGCCCCGAACCCGTACTCCACACATTATGTACTACACAACATCACATCAATACAAATTTCACAATTTTCTCCAAAATTTAACAATTCACATAAAAACAACAAGATTAGTCTACCACGATATCATATGACATGGAAAATAAATTGATAACAACCAAATAAGAACACCAACATTTTTCAAAATGTCATTGTAATTTCAACATATTAGTCGAACATCAAAACAAGTTTCTCATTTACATTACATTTTAGTGGATGGAAGTTATAGTCTAAAGCCTAGTTCCAAGTCAAATTATACAAGACATGTGCTCGAGTATCCTAAAAAACATACGTAGCAGATAATCATTTTCAACTACGGTATTCACTATTCTGGTGTTTGTATAGTATAACTCATATTCCTTGTACCCCACAATGACAGAATCTAGGTCAAAGTGTAAGAATCTCCACCAGTGGTTGTCATACACATTTAGGTACATTGGCACCAACCCTTTACATCTTTGCCTGATACTTTTCATGTTATGCATACTTTAATTATTTATTAGTATTAGTTGCTATATATCATCCAAGTTTAATTTTTCAGTTAAGATAATAACGTTATTTCACACAATAATTCGGCGCATAAAGAGGGTCGTTTCATGTTTAATCTATCTACAGCTCAAGATTTATCTTTCAGATGTTGAATGAGAATGATAATTATAAGTCAAAATTTCTAAACGTTTCTTACGAAACATCCGAAAAGTTTCTACAAAGTTGTGAAAACGAAGTGTTAATATAATTCTCAAATCAATTTTTTCGTATAAATAATTTTTAGTTTTAAACTTTTGTTAAAAACATAGGAACTAAATAAATTTAATTCGAAAAAATATATATTTAACTAAATGGAAATATAACTTTATATATTGCTTTAGTATGATTACTTAATAAATCTTTTGCAATATACATATATATAACATATAACTTACACTTTCAATGTGTTAGATTATTACAATTGTCTATTCGTTCTTTAGATATAATTTTTAGATATTTTTACAAATAATATTGGTTGATGTAAATATTCCATATAAAATTTTAATTTTTTGTTAAAATCTTAATTCAAGCATTCATATAACATTAAATTCAATTTTTTCTGGTTTAGTTCATATTTATATGTACATATATTTATTATATTTATGTTTATGCACATGTTTTAACATATATAACTTATCTTGATTTTTTAATTGTTTACAACGTTTCTTAACTATAATATTTTTGAAACGTTTCTTAATTTTATAATTTCGAAACTATGTTCGAAAACGAAACTTTAAAGCATGATGATAACTAAGAACATATTGAAAACATTATCTATACTATATATAATGCGGCCTTAAAAATCCACATGACACTCCCTTATTTTTTGTATTTTTTTTTAAATTTGTTTTAATATGTAGTTATTTTTTTTCACTTATCAATAGATGGTAGTTACTAAAATAAAATTTAATGAAAAAATATCTTTAACTATAGCATATAAATTTTTTATATCTCATTTTTTAACTCTTTTACAAAAGTATATCAATTAAATTCATTTAACTCCTTGAATTTGTTATTGCTTTAACTTAATCATTGAAGAAATTTATTGTGTCCATCAATTAAATTATTTCAACTTCAATGTGTTATTGGTTAATTTAATCATTGAACAAATTTTATTGTGCCAATTATTTTTTGAGTAAACGAATATTTACTGAATAAAATATTAATAAGCACAGATATTGACTATGCACTATGACTAGTAGTATTAATATTTTAATACCATCTAACTCAAGTTTTGAATTACGAGATTTTGGATTCAAGTCTTGTTGGAGACAATATTTGTCACGTATTCTAGCCTATTATAAACTTTGACGATCTGGTCAGTTTGTCCCCTAAAATTTAAAATTGTTACACGAGGCTTTTACTTTGGTTTACCTGGTTGGTATGATTTAGAGACTATCACGTCAGCCTGAGGTCACTTTTACTGTTCTAACTTTAAGGTGCTAATTGAGCTAACTTTTTTCTTTAATTTTTTTTTTTACTGTAATTTGTTTTAATACTCGTATGTATCAATACAATCTAGGAAGATGTTTCCCAACATTAATTAAGAGTATATTCTAACGTTATGAAATTTGTATATGAATTTGAAGAGTACATATGTACTCCAATGTGAGTACATATGTCCTCCACATACATTTATGAATTTTTACATTTACTGGTTAATGTCAGGTCATCTCTAGTCGATGATGGTCACCCCTCGATCAACTCGACCAACGCCAATGATTGACCGAACATTAGCCTGAGTAGCCTCTCCCCCTCTAGGGCCATCTCTGGAGTTAGCAAAAGATCAAATTCCTTACCTAGTACACATTTGATGTGTAGTAATTGCGAGTCTTTTTTTCAAAAAAGAAGAAGGTAATAGTCAAGACTCAAGTACATTATATTGGAATTAAGTTTAGATGTTGCCAAAAATCGAAGTTATTGGACTTCTCAAGACTCTTCTAGGTTGTTGGCATAACAACATAGGCATAGCCAGGACTTGTGTCAAACCCTTTGATGCTCTAGAAAATTCTAGATCAAATATTATATGTCAATATGATACATTGTTTAACATTGACATATGTAACAAAAAAGAGATTACTAATAATACGATTCGAACTAACAAATCTTGAACCATATTAATTGATAACAAAATGTAAATTATGAAATTTGCATTAAGAATATATCAAGCGCACAAGAAACTATATCTTGATTGTTTTGATCAACTCGATGAATAAAGATTGCTAATTGTAATACACATAATAACTCAACAATCCAAAACTGAGAACGAATATGTTAGTTTGCTTGGACATCTGCAAAAATATGCACCCATTGATAATACACTCGGCTGATTCGAAAGCTCTCTGTTCCCAAATGGATGTCAACTTCATTTCCTGTCCCATCAATGCCTCACCACGTTCTCTAGCTCCCTTGCATGTTTCTGTTGCTGTATTGCACTTCTATGTTTCCCTTTGGTACGTGGGCTTGACGCTGCTAGCCTCATTCAAGGCTTCACGTTCTCTTCCTGCAGCTTCAATTCCTCGTTCAGTGTTGTTTGAGATCAGGGTCATTGCTCCCGCAATCTGAAGATGAGGCAAAAGTTTCACACAACACGGATTATGATCATGTTATATTATTGTACCGGAACAAGAAAAATAACTTACATAGGATAGGTAGAAAGTGTATGGACTGGAAAGCTAATGTAGAGGCAAATATAGCCTTAAAAAGTACTACAACGAAATAATGAGAAACTTATATCACTGACGCCATATTGCGTGGGTTCAGTCAATTACATGTATCATCAAACAAAAGGTTAAAAGCTCCATTCCCAGATATCAAGCATTAGTAAGTTCACCTGTTGAAGTTCATTAGATAGAACTGTGTTCTTCATGAATTCTGATATATTTTTGCAGTCTCACTGTATCAGTGACTGTCTAAACTATGAAGGTACTAGAAATAAAGAGAGAGCACTATATCTTGGGTAATATAAAGCAAAGCAGATACAAACTTTCGGTTTTTTATTGGTCCTCAAAGAAGCAACAACTAATCTTGAGAATCAGAGGTTGATATTGAAGTTTACAAGGACATTGATTAAGAGTCTACTCCCCTACATTACAAGCAAATATCAACAAAAATGTCTACGACAGAATTTATTAAGTCTATCGCAGTCGTAAAATTTCTCAATCGTGATTGTGGAAAATAATAATTAATTATCCATAGACACAAATGACGAGAATGAATGAACAAAGATGCATTTTTCATGATGTAAAGAAACACAAAAAATATACAGCAGGAAAGCAATGTACTTCTGTTCTGACCATTGATAGTTCCCGTTTTCATGACCATATGCAGCAAGAAGTAAGAATGTAGCTGAATAGTCAGTATGCAGTAGTTTATTACAATACGGTGCTCTAACCTTATTCAATTTCAGTCGTAACTTGGCTGATGCTTTGAGATAGAGATTATGTTTAATTATAGAGTAAAAAGAATGACTGATTACTGTTAGACTTTAAATCTTAACTTGGAGGACATTTAATGTGGACGAAGGGCGGAATAGAGGTGAAGATAAATAATTTGGAATGTAAGTTTAGCTGGACAAAAAAAGAGACCGAGCTTTCCCTACACACAAGTGAATCCCCACCTTGAGCAAACAAAACTTGCTATCCTAATTTTTACCAACATAGGTTAGGGGTGCCATACTCACCTTTGACAAATATTAATAAATCTCCTCCACTTCCAAACTACACTTGCACAGCAAACATATCCTAAATGGAAAAGTATGATTGGGGCCTTGTTATTAGTCACCAGCAATATAACACGACTGGTCTAAAAGAGAAAATTAAAAACCTTAACATGAAGCAGAAAGGTTCATTTGGCGATATAAAAAGGAGAGTCATACCTGTGGCAGAAAGGTTGACCAGCCCTGGAAAGTGGGAATAAAGAAATTTCATTACTATCTGGAATTAAGATCTGAACAAATCTTCCATTCATTTAAACAGAGATTGTCCTCATGTATTAAATTTCCTTCGAAATACATGGATTATGCAGAACAAAACAAAACAGAAACTTAATCATAGTCTGAAAATACTTGTTTAAACTAGTTGATCATTCTTATTACATTTATAAATGATGTACACAGGCCAAACATCCAAATGAGAATAGTTTGTGAAGTCGCACACTAAATAGTTAACAGTGAACTTCTTTAGGACGCAACAGAATACATCTCCAGGTACCTCAAAGTTCAAACATCACAACATGAACAAATTTAACTAACACTATGCACCTCTTATATAAATAAGATCACATGCTATGATTTTATACATGAAGTTGATCTCTCTGTCATATCATCTATTCGGCTATTATATACTTGTAATAGTGTTCTGACACTTTCATTTTGCTTGATCCTTATCTCTCATCAGGTAAATTCTAAATCCTATACCACCATAAGAATACCTTCTCATTTCTAAATAATACACACCAAACATTCAACAAATTGACTAAAACCAAATCAAGAATGGTCAAATTGTCCATTACAGAAACAAGGATCTAAAACCATCATGAATCTAAACCCAAAATATAGATGCAGTATTACAGAAACAGAAATGTCTTTCAGTTTTTCTGCAAGCTTCTAGCTGAAATCATCCAAACCAACCATTTTTAGGAAACAAAGTTCTAAACTTCTTCCGAATTTAAGAACAAACTCTCTATTAGAGGCAAGGTTGCATTAATTCCGATCTGCTCTTACTCACTAGAGGTACTGTAAGCAAGGCGATTTTGATGTAACAAACTTTAAGCAATATTTTGAACTAGAAAATACTAATGCTGTTGTAATAAACTATCAACATCAACATACCTCAATGCCTCTAACAAAACTCTTGCTAAGAGGGGTAAGGGTTGGGGGTCCCAATGTCAGATAGTACCAACCTTACCCCTGCGGAAACAGAGAGGTTGTTTCTGAATTGACCCAAGAGTGTAGCGCAAACATTATCTACTACTTTATGGTAGATATGACACATAAGTTGTAATGAGCAATTTTGATTTATTTTATGACGCCCCAAAGCCAGAGAAAACTATGACTCAATCAATTCTTACTAATTGTAACAGATGATGATATCAAGGCAATGGAAGTTACAGAGAGGCATAACTATTGAAGGTTACGATGAAAGCATCTCAAATTAATTAGATTCCATGTGCAAGAAAAAGAGGAACATGCAAATCACAGTGGTGTAACATTTCTGGATGACTCGCATTCATTAGAGCTTCACCAAACAAACCATCATTAACTGAAGTAGAAGAAATGGCACATAACTATTATCACCTAACTCTAAGACAACCATATAACTAACGTCATACGTTTTGTAAGTATAATGAAGTAAAAGAAACGGAAAGGAAGCAAATGTAAATTAACCATTTAGGCAATTTCATAAATTAAAACAAGGTTTCACTTTCAAAGTCTACAAGCATGTGGCAAACTACCGCACACAAAAGTAGCTGAGACATATATCTACGAATTTTATAGTTTCTTTTTTCCTTTACATAAATTACACTTTTTTTTCCTCTCAATAAGATGTCTGTCCATTCTCGACACCTAAACCGTACAAGACACCACCATATTTCTCTAGCGAACCGCTAAAGAAGCTCTCTTTCAACTTCCTGAATGTACAAGATGTGAGCAAGCTATCCGAACCTGCCTGATGGCTAACACCCACCCTTTCAACCTCCAACAACTCTGCAAGCTTATTCAACCCACCATGAAGACTATTGCAAAACTTCATCAAATGCTTTATGTCATATATCACAGGAAAGTACATATTGATAAGGCTAAAGAATCCTTCTTGTGTATTAGACAAGTTTTGGCAAGTTAAAAGCTTGAGCAAGTACCCAAAATCATATCCGCTATGGAATGTTACCCAAGACACTCTATCATTTAACACAATTCCAGACGACATCAGTAGCTCACCAAACCGCTTTGCATCAATACCCATTTCACTGTTTTTCTTGAAATCAATACCACTCTGGCGCAACAACTCTATTGAGTCATTTGCAAAAATATCCTCATTGGGATTAAACTCGCGAAAATTGAATTGCCAAATGCAATATTTATCAGAACCACAAGTCGGCATATTCCCATTTTCATCCGAGAATGTAAGGCCTAGTTGTATCAACTTCAACAAGTCCACATTGCTCTTAAGTGTCTGATAATGATAATCACTGCTACTCTTAAAATTGCCAACAGGCCGAAGAACAATACCTGGAAACTCAGTATCCATAGCTATATAAGGATAATCATCAACAATTTCACGTATCAATTCAAACTCTTCTTCTAGGTTATCACTCCAAACCTCTCGAATGTGAATAGATTCGCTTTTAGGTAAAAGTGACATTTTGTTTCGCAAATCAAACCCGTCCTCACAAAAACAAATTGATTTCAGGCAAATTTATCACCTGTCACCACAAATATTGAAACTTTTTGCAATTCTGCAGGCAACCCAGAATTTATTCACAAAAAAAATCTCCAGATCTGCAAAAACAATCAACAAAATGATGAATTTAGCAATACCATCCATCATTACATAAGACCTAAATAAATAACCCATTTTCCTCCAAATTGCAACAAATGCTAAATCCATACCAAAACTCACCTTATTTCGATAAAAGATCCAAACTTTGACCCCTAAAGAACTTTTATAAACGAACCCAATATTCCAATTCTTGATAAAATGTTTGAGATAAAAAAGATGGGATTAGGTTCGCACAAAATATAAGGTGGCCAAAAATTGAAAAGGACCTATATAATTTTTTTGTTTTGAATACGAAATATTATATGCTTGATAATTCAATGATTTTTGTAGAAAGAGAAAGTGTGGAAGATTTTATTGTATGGAGAGAGAGGGAGAGATGAACGCAAAGATGAAGGGCCCCTTATCTTTCTGTTCACCTCCGACAAACACCCAGGAAGGTTAGATTTGTTTATTGTTACTCATCATTTTGATTGTGAATGAGGTGTTTGGTATATTTTGGAAAACTAATTCGATATATACTTATACGTATTTCATTTTAATTTATTAGTCGATAATTGTGACCAACTACCACAACTCACTCCACATATTTGTCGATATATATAAGCGTTAATATCTCTACACATTTATCTCTATGCCTATATATAATTATTTTTAGCTTTTAATTACATTAATATCTGTTATTAATATAAATGTGAGTATAAAGAAAAATAATAATATCTTTTGCTTTAATTTGTATAAAAAAGAAATTATATTTAATTTTATTAATATATTTAAAAGATAATTATTTTAGGTTGAAGGGAATATCATATAATTATTTTCTAAAATCTGTACTATATATGTATTATATAAGGACTCAAAAAGCCACTTTACGTTTTCTCATTTTTTCACTTTTTCATTGATTTTGCGTTGGTAGTTATACTTCTATTTAATAACTTATTTTAGTTGGTGGTTACTTTTGTTCATGAAATAAAACATTCTTAATTACATGAGATAAATTAAAAATAATTATATGAGATAAATAAAAAATTATTCTATATCACATTTTTAACTCTTTTATAAAATATATTAATTGAATTTATTTAAATCTTTCAATTTGATGTTGGTTTAATACTCATCTCTTCCTTGTTATTTTATTCTTTATCCTTTTGTTTCTCCTATGAAAACAGAAAAAACACTTCTCGTATAAGGTCTTTCATTTCTTTTTGTTTAATATTTTCAAGATTATGGTGTAGTTTAAATAAAAAACCATAGGAAATTAATGCTTTCCAATATTAATGTAGACCCTATTTATTATTCATACACAAGCCCGGATGTGAATGGGCTTAGACCCAGTGCATAAGCCCACTTTTAAGAAAGGAAATACCAATAACGGAAGGACACGTAGTGCGAGAATTATAGGGAAGGTAACCTATAAATATCCAGTTCTATCCACTAGATAAGGTAATACGTACTTTACTCCTTAAATTATACTCTTCAATACTTTGAATTGACTTAATCGTCAGAACGTTGTGGTTGATCATCGATCATACTTTCAAGTATCATGGTACGACCAAAAGCAACCAATACAAAGGTCACAACTTGCAAGCCACCGTCCAAAGCCGGTCCCACGAGGCAAACATCTGAACATGCATCTAGGCGAGATGAGACAATGCAGGATCCCAATAATTTTAGGAATAAGATGATTGTATAAGGTTTGCATTGGCAGAGTTGCATAGGTCATGACTCATTAAACATTTTTAAAGAAGTTCAGATTGTTTAGTATGGAAGATAAAGAGTTGTTGCAATGGTCTTGAAACTTTTGGAGTCTAAAAAACCTCGGTTTCTAAGTGTAGTGCTTAGGTTGTCTGATGATAAGGCATTCTTAGGAAAATACATATCAAATTTCCCTCCTCTTGTAGTCATGTGGAAGATTTGTTGAATAAAAATGGCATTCATCAGACTAGTTCAGGATGTTTGAAGGAGTCTCATTTGTTACTTTGTCGACGAGTGCGCAATGAGTAGACTGTAGACCTCAGACTCATGTTTGTTACTCTTGGTTTCGTTGCTAATTCATAAATTTCTGATGTGTCCATTAAACAGTAAGATAAATCTGTACAGAAAAGGCTAATCGAACTCGGACTGGCGGGTTGAATTCGACTCCAACAGGCTAATTTCTTTTGATAGGTTTGTTGAGAATTATCATGATTCCTAACAAGGTTGAAGTTGTTCGGATTTAGCCATCATTTTAAAGGTAACGCGTCGAAAGATTGAACATACAAATTGCAAAGGTAAAGATTTAGGATTACATATTATCAGGGTTGTACTTAGATTTTTATTGAGCCTGTAATTATTCTATATCAAATTACTTTTTCCTGGATTTTGCTGGTTTCATCTTCTTCTTGCAGCAGTTTCTCTTTGTGCATTGAAGTAGACCGCGGCCACGGGTAATCCTAAGCCGTTTTCTAGAGCGAAACTCCTGGTGTTGAAACAATCCCTGGAAGAAGGTGTCTTCACTGTCTGCCTTCCTCTGTTCTGCTTATAAAGAACGAATATGTAACGATGGATTCCAATCACCGGCTTGGGTGTCTCATAACTCGCCACCTCCTTCCCGAACGAGGCTTCCGTAGTGCCCGGAATGTCAGTAACCAACCTACAACAGCAGGGAATAAAACATTATATATAAATCTATAAGTAAAATATTTGGAGTTGGTGTTGGATTTAGGTGATTAAAGATGGTATTGTCTTATTCTTACCAGTGAAGATGTTCCCTCAAGTATGGATCACTAGGACCAGGGGCATCTGGATCTGTCATAATCTTCAAATAGGAAAAAAGTAAGCACAAGTAAATAATGGAGACCAATATTATCTCTGAATCCGTCATGCTAACGACCCCTATATCTTAGAGTACATGAATGAGGTAAACGATGGAGACCAATATTGTTCATTTAGTGTAAGGAGTACCAGTGTTTATAACAATAATGGTAAAAATGTTATGGAAGATGATTTTCGTATGAAAATGTTAATTATACGTCACGGTCTTTAACATTTCCATTAATCTCCAAATGTTTAAACAATTATCATTTTAATACAAATTATTAGTTTTTTTTTTTTTGTAAATTAGCGATGGGATGAGTATCGGATCCAGGACCTTCTGGTCACTAACAAGAGCCTTTTTCACTAGGCTATCCGATTGACTCCAAATTATTAGCCCTTTGATATTCTGATGTTAAGATGTTCAAAATGTAATTATGAATATAGTGGCTTGAGATAATTGCAGAAATTATCTCATATAACATATGCAAGTTGGACTTTAGTCTTTGTTGTAAATGTACGGCATGCACAAATGATCACTCATATTGATCGAAAAGGTCATAAAGTTCACCTTTTACGCCAATACCAGAGATGATTTGAGCAGATAATACATTTACAAGAACTAAAGTACAATGTCAAAATCGATAACTTACTAGCGTGTAAGCAGCCCTCATGTCTTCACCACCTATCTCCACACGAGGTTTGGAAGAAATGATTGAAGGCATAAGCTCATGCCCGTTGTAAACTCTTTTGTTGGTAGAAAAAGTGACATCCATTTTGACACTTGGAATGAAATTATCCAAAACCTCCCCTATTACTCTTCCAACACAAAGTGGTTCCATTAATTCTGATTGGCTCACGATCTAAACGAGTCGCACATACACTCGAGTAATATATATCCAATGTAGTATGTGCTATATTGTGTGTTCTTTGATGCAATGTTAAGAAAGTTATTTATAGTGCATTTGTTTGAGGAACCTCGACAACTTTCCAAAGATAAAACAAGAAAGCTTTGCAGCTGTCCGGTAGATGTGTAACGATTCCATAGAACATTTTCTAGTGCCAATAAAGAATTTGTATTGTTGTTTTATCTGTCCACATTCAAAAGTATATAGTGAAGCCTTATATGTATTGCTAGTTTTAGAATGGTTGCGAATCAGATAGTCTAAAAGGGTGTTTATTAGCTAGCTACCACTTTGTTCCATTTACAATGGCCTATTTAATAAATACATACATTCAACCGTTGAATGCTTCAACGAAAAATCGTGTTAGTTTTGCCGTTTTTATATCTCTTTTCTAAAAAAAATTGAAAAAGTAGAAAATGTTATCCTGATATGTTATCAAGGTATTAATTTACTGCACAATAATAACACACGAAAGAACAAATATGACATGCTACCAGAGATTGCGTTTTTTCTCTTCTTCCTTTTTGCATTTTCACTTTACCCAAGATTTCCTCATCAATCAGTTTTTTTACCGCCATTATAACAAAGGATTTGATCGAGTTATGTTTCCAATTAGCATTTATTAGCTTATTTTTTCATTAGAATTGCACTATTCTTCTTTAGTGTATTAGAATTTCATAATATCCATTATCCAACTCACAATTAAATTCATTCTAGCAATTTTATCGGATCTATTGACGGAAGACAACGAAAAATCGTGTTAGTTTTGCCGTTCTTTTTTTTTTTTTTTTTAAAAAGTAGAAGATGTTATCGTGATATGTTATCAAGGCATTAATTTACTGCACAATAATAACACACGAAAGAAGAAACATGCTATCATTGTTTAAGATGTTTTTTTTTTTCTTTTTTACATTTTCACTCTCCGCATGATTTTCTGAATCAGTTTTTTTCATCATTATAGTAAGAGATTTAATAAAGTTATGTTAAAACAATCAATTGATACTTGAAAGACAAATATAAAAGAATGGAAGAAGTATGACTTAAAAAAAAGTACAATAAATCAAGTGAATTTGTAAGTTTATTTTACTCCACAATAAGAAAAAATGATAAAAATATATCTTATAAAATATATTTAGAATCAATTTTCTTTTAGGTTAGTATCACTAGTATTGAAAAAACAAAATAGTACAGCTCACATACACATTGAAAATCTAGCAAGCTATTCCATAAAGGCTTTAACTAGTTTCCATAAGTAGAAAGGAATCAATGTGGCTTTGACTTATTGGGTAAAAGAAGTTTAATTTCTCCAATCTTTATTCTGCATCCTTCATTATTATTACAAAACTATTTTAATATATTATCTTTCAAGGTTCAACTCTCAACACAACACACATGTTTTGTGAGACAACTATGCTATCAACAGTTTTGGGAATTGGGAATATGTACTCAAATTCATTTATTAGCCAATTGGTGCATTTAGGCCAAACTCCATCCTCAAGGATCTTGCTGTAATGCTCTAAATCTAATTACCAATACTAGTATTTAACTAAAAAGTAACTCTTACTTCAAATTAGTCGACGTTTTGGCGACAATAAATTACTTTTTATTTATTCATCAAAAAATATTGGTACTAATCAACTGATACCGTAAAAAATAAGCCGTAAAAAATACGCACCCTTAATATATTAGCAAAAGGTATCCTACTAAATAATATTGTAAAATGTTTATGTATTTCTCAATAAATCATACAAGTTACAGTATCATGTTTATATACTAGAATCCTAAAACAAACCAGCATATATTGAAGGAGCATTTCAAATATATATATGACAAATATCCTATTTTATAGTAATCTATCACTTATTTATAGTACTCTGTCACCTTGAATACTACTCTAATGTACTTTTTGCATACTTTTTTTATTCAAATTATCAATCATCCAATTATACGATGACAATCAATTGTCAATTTATATATTTTCAATGTACTTTTTGATTACTTAACTTTTTATTAATTTATATGCAAATAGGTAAAACGACAACTAAAATAATGAAAGGAGTAGTATTTTAAGGCTTCCAGCTTATATATATATATAAATGCAAAACAACTTTGTAAGTGTAACTACAATCAATGTCAAAAAAGCTTATAACATGATTAAATGAGATTTTTTTTTGTTTAGTTATTTTAAAAACTGTCCAAAATCGAACTGAACCAAACGGTGCACAAGCTTAAATTTAACAATCTTATTGCGCAAACACCTTCTCCACACTCTATGATTTTCACAGGTTGTTCTTGGTATGTAAGATCTTCTCTAAGCTCAGGTGGTTGGGATTCTAGAATATGAGTCTCATCGGGGACATACTTGCGCAACAGGATACAAGGAATACGTCATGGATCGATTAAGCGAACAAACTGTAGTGTGCAATTAGTCCCAAAAATCATCCGACTATTAGGACACTAGCTAATGTCCAAGAACAAAACTCACAATCAAACAAAGGTTTTCCGCTCGCTTCTACTTGCTTTCATTGACCGGAAGGTACACGCCTTCTGCTGCTAACCAAACGTTATCTGCTCGTTTCTCCTTCATACCACAAACCTGCAGCATCCATTATGGTAACATATCAGTATGATGAAAAGAGGAGCAATGGCATTCGTAGCTACTACACAAAAATGCACAGACTGCTTTATCTAGTTATAAGAAATGAACAGAGTCGGAACCTCTTGTTGGCCACCAGCTATTCGAGAGTACTTCTTGTTGTGACTGTGCAAGTAACCGCCAGTGTCTACATGGTGAAGCCTGATCCTTTGGTCTTGTCTCCATGTTTCCCCACTACCTTCAATTAAAAGGCTAAAACGCAATGGCAAGATATGAACGCATATATTCAACAAAAACATATGACAATAATACTGATTCGGTATTATATGGTTAAACGATAAGCAAGCAGGAATTTCTACCTCCAGTGATCTCCAGTATCAGATTGATTGTCATCCCCAAAGCAACTCACCTGTAAATTAACTCCGACATGATCAATTCAGACTAATGGACCATTACAGTACCACGAAAATGAGAATTGAAAAACCTGACTGTTCATAGAAAAACTTGCAGATTTTGCAAGAAAACGAAAAAACAAGAGTATGAACCTCCATATTGCCTGAGATAGGTGATTTGTGCAAGTGACTATGTAACCATTTCCTGGTTCCCAGATGTTGCAATTTGATCACTGTTCCACTCTTGATCGAGTCCCCTTGCTTGGCAGAAGCGTTGAGCGCAGGCCTAACAATCTACCAATTTTTTTTCACACTCATAAGTACAAACTGTGATATAACTCTGTACCACCTTCATCTCTGCAGCGTTAGAAGAAAATAACACCACGAGTGGTTAACGTACCCAATAGCTATTGCCATCATCGACATCAGGGAAACCAGTGACAGATTGTTGTCCACTTCCAGATCCATATGGCACGTCATGGGAATGAAGCCGGAATTTAGTCTTTTCGTGCATTAATTTGATCGCTGATCCGTATGTCACCTAGTAGAAAACGATGACCAACAGTTATTACCATATTTCATGATCTAAAGACTAAATGACCTGGTTGAATGCAGGACACATTTCATTCACATAACATTGTGAAAGTAACTTCAGAATAGTTATCACGAATTCACGATAAAAAGATTATCGGTCATTGAATCTTGATGGTCGACTTTTGAAATTTTGAACTCAATTTTGTACACTTTGTAGAATATTACCTCCATCCCAAAAAGATGTCCAATTTGTTTATCAATGATTAAAATTAAAATATCGTGGTCTTAAATTTAGACACTGATTTCTTGAGAACCTAACGCTCAAGGTTTTGAACCATTAACCTATACCTTATAACCGAGTGTTCTAAACACTACACCAAACTCCGTCTCAAAAGTAGAGATCGATTTGAATTAAATTATAATAATAGTAATTTGATACATTTTCACAAATTATTATACAATACGTACAAAAATATATATGCATTCAAAATAAATTTTAAAATTTAACCGTAATTTAAATGCCTCCATATATATACCTGGACGCCTTCGGAAGCGGCAGAGACGGTGGAGTCCACGGCGAGAAAGAGAGAGATCGCCAAAGCGAAGGAAGAGATCGACATTACTGGTGATGATCAAGTTTTTTCGTATGGAAACGTCTTTTTGTTGATTACTTCTTTTTTTTCACTTTGCATGAATAGATGGGAAAATTCTCACTTGTTTTCACGGAACCGTTTCGAAATTTAAATTTAAACACGAAAATGGATTTTTTTTCTCGAAATTGGAAACACATATAAGTAATATATAATTTATACACTTAAACTAATTAGTGATAAAAAAATTCAATGGTTGTCGGTATCACTTTTTACTTTCAAGATTTCAGCAACTTATCGAGAAAAATGATAAACCATTTTTTTGAAGAATTCAATGAAAAAAATTGATTGTAAAATAACTTTGGTATGTACTCTCGATAATTAATCAACAAATATGATATTCAAGACTTGCCCAATTCATGCTCTATTTTAAAATTTGAAACCGTTCCCGAAAAACAAGCTTCAGAATATATGAAATTTCATGAAATATCTCATATACATATTTTATTATGGTGATTTGTGCATTATTTTTTCAGTTTGGTTCCTGTAAGTGGGACCGATGCCCAAATGGTCCCTGAAAGTGTGTAGCGGGTGCGCATTTGGTCCATAACGTTAACATATTAGTTAATTCTAAACGTTTTTGTGGTTTTACGTAAATAAATACTAAAATTGGGCCAAAATGTAATTTTTAAGAGTTTGCCTTGACGATGAACTTAAAACTTCATTTCTCGCTTCGTTAAAACTCCAATTTTGAATAGGAGTTCAAATAGCTATTTTCATCGTCTTTAAGAATATGAGTTCAAATAGCAGTTTTATCAAGATTAAGATTTTCACAACATATTTTTTGACGAAACGTACATAAAAACGTTGAATCACTTATCGCTTTTTGTAAAATATGATTTGAAAAATATCTCACATATACAAGCTTCAACAAAGATTATTCAAAAGACTTTAAGCTACGATTGAAGGCTAAATTTTACCTTTGTATATGCTTTAGCCTGATATGTTTAACGTATTTGAATATCGTTGAGCTTGTGTTTGTTTCTTCTTTGTCTTTTCATGACACAAATAGATGTCATTTTTAATAAAAACAAATGTAATTTCTTAGTTGGTCGAAATAGATTGTCCGGGCTTAATTTAACATGAGAACATGGAACTTCATTAATTATATAGAGTAGATAAGCGTACGAAATGTATATACAGTCAAGTTTAACATCGGAATTAGTGCTGTTAACGAACAAGGTTCGAGCGGGTAACGGGTTACCCGGCCTGGTTTTTATTTTACCGAGCCGGGTAATTACCCGATTATAACGAGGCGGGTAGCAAATGTATTACCCTCGTATCGCTCGATAAGGACACGAGCGAGTACCAAGCCGGATTTTTTTAGCCGGGCAACGAGAGGGTTCCTGGTTATCCCCCAATTTTTATTTAAAAGTTTTATTTTTGGGGTTCTCTTCAAACATATTTAATTGTTAAATGCAAATCTGAGAATTCTTTTCAATACTAATTTTATATTGGTCATTTGAAATTCAATATGATTAAAATATGACATATATTACATATAAATATACAATATAAAAAATAAACGAGCGGGTAATCGAGCGGACCTGGGTTTTTCAATTCGGGTATCGATTAAAAAAATTACTCGAGTATCGCTCAATAAGGATACGAGCGGATAACGGACCCGAGTTTTCCGGGTCGAATAACGAGCGGTTTACGAATTACCCTGCCCTTTAACAACACTCATCCGAATATTAGAGATTATCAATGACAAGTTGAACAATATTGTTGACTAATATATATAGCATAATACCGATGTGGGATATTAATTTGTGACTACTTTGACAATTTCTTCGGTTTCGGACTTGGATTATATTATGTTAGATTAATCAAATCTCGGTCTTTGTTTGAAACTAAAACGCATCAATATATAATACTAGTAGAATTTAAGTAAAAAAATCACATCGTATAAAAATGAAATAACAACTACTACTATAAATCAAAACATGTGTTGAAAATGAGAATTACTGAAATCATGGTTTGATTGGAAGATGACACCAAGAGGGCAAAGTGGGCCTTAGATTATGTAATTAGGTCACAATTATTGCCAAACTAATCGTAGCCATAGAATATGTAATTTCATTGTCTGGAATGGTTCTCCACATAAAGTGTCAGTTTCAAGAGTATACGTAAGAAATAGCGGCTATAGAAAACTCTCATTTTTCTCGTGTTCAAGGTTAGGGGGAGGTTGATGACTCACATCTTTTAAATCTTAATGCAGGCAAGGCTAATCGTAGCCATAGAATATAAGAGTATATGTTAAATTACTATTTTATCTTTTAATTAAAATTTTAAAAACTCTCATTTTAAGGTGAAAGTTCCCTATTTGACCGTTTCGCATAGTTCAGGGGCAAATTGACCAATTCTCAATGTTCAAGGGCAAACTGACCGAATTGCTAAAGTTCAGGGCCAGAAAATTTTTAACTTACAGATCGACTTACAAGATTTAATCTTTTCATAAAAACCAACACGCTCTGTGCCGTATAAGTCCTCAGAAGAAGAGACCTCAAGGAAGTCGCACAACTGTCATCTATTTGCAACAATTGGCCTATAGTTCAATCATTCTTTTGGTCTAAACTCATTTGGTAATTTAGGTTAAAAATTGGAGGGATGGGGTGGGTGTGTTGTTGAAGAAGAAGATGAAGGGTAGGGTTCATTTTTAATTAATAAGTTTAGTTATTTTTTAAAATTGTTTCAAAAGTTTAATATATGTAATAACCCAATTTGCCCTTCACTTACAACAAAATTCAATCTAAAATTGGCGTTTTAGGTGCAAAATGAAACAAAACGTATTAGGGTACAATTTAAAACTTTTATGATAGTATATATATTCTTATAATGTCAATTTTACCCTAATACGTTTTAAATTGTAGAAGAAGTTATTGGCGGGGGGGGGGGACTATAACGTTGTATACTTGTATATAAACATTACTTTAGGCGACACACAAGAGTCGGGAAAAATAATTTATTTTTAAATAAATAAATAAAACGTTTGCCAACGCTCGTCTAAAGCTACATTGTGACATGATTTTATTATTAATTTCAACCCACACTATTTTGACTCGAAGTAATATATTTTCATTTTTTTTTGTTTATTATTATGAAATATTTTTGAATTTGGGTAATTGCACATAAAATATTAAACATGAATTCTGAATTGTTTTTAATAATTACTCAATCTTTAATACACAAAACATTAAACATTAAACATAATCTTTAATAATGATAATACATATAACATTAAACAATATATTTTGTAGTTGAATCTAATACACATATCCATCAGGGTCTATCTAACTCACAATAACCATCACATGATCGTATGTATAATTGGACACATCCTTCTCAAACTTCATTAGTGATCCGAACATCACAGAGTGTTGCATAATGAAATCATCTCATTCATCCGTGAAGTAAAATTTATGTCCAGACCTCTTCACAAGCTTCACTTGATAATGGTTGCCGGTGATGCTTTTCACTATGAAATATATGCATCAAACTCCCTTTTACAGTTGCGAGGAAAAGCACGATTAACATAGTGACTAGGAAGTTCATGTTCAATTAATTAAACTTGGTTAATTATGTATCTAAAAATTCGATCAAAACAAATATAGCTTACAAATTTTTCCTAAGAAAAAAACTACCGTTTCATTTACGGTTTCGTCGAGGTAAACCGTTTGAATTCACCAATTCGATTTGGATTCGTCGTCGTCGTAATTTTTTTGATTTAAAAGTGATTTTTAGGCCTATTGAAGATTATGTATATATATTACTCCAACATAATTAAATTAATACTTTTCAAGTTATTTATTTAACTTTCAATATTAAATATATAAGTGTGTAGTATGTTTAATTATTTCAATATTTTGCTATAATTTTAATCTTATATTACCAAACGTAATATAAAAGGCGGCGAGTCCATCATTTACTTAATTTGGGAGAAAGTTGCAATAATATTGGATTAGGCGGTAGTCACATCATATTTAACTAATCATATGCACACATTAATATTACCTCCAATTCAAAAAAAATACTCCCTCCGTCCCTAAAAGATTGTCACATTTTGACTTTTGTTAGTCAAACATTACAAAATTTGATCATGAATTCCCATTAAACGATAAGAAATAATATAGTCTTGTGGGACCTTGTTAGATTCGTCTTAATATATATTTTTCAAATATTAACTTTTTATAATTTTTTCACATGTAGAATAATAGATATTTATGTTTTAAATCGTGCTTTGTTGACCACCAAAAGTCAAAATGTGACAATCTTTTAGGGACGGAGGTAGTATTTTTTAAAACTTCTCATAAATATGAAAAAAAAGTGTTATTTTACACAACATACAATATACCATTTTTCCCTTAATATTCCTATTTCATAGTTATAAAAAGGTAATAATTGTGCCCACGGGGCATAGCTCAAATGGTAAGGGTTTCACTATAAGAGTGTGCTTCTCCACAAGTGTGTGGGTTCGATCCACGGCAGGTGCATGAGTAACTCTGCATTTGTTCAAGGGAGGATCTGCTTGTGGGTGGTTACCCAACCTACTCTGGGCACTCTTGAGGTGGAGTACCGAGCCGTTAGAGGTACATCCCGGATTCACCTCCTCTGGTGAGCGATGGGTTAGCCAAGCAGGGCGCCTTAAATGAGCGTATCTTTGAGGTAAAATTATAAATCTTTTGGGGTAAAATTATAATTCAACTCTCCTTTCAACCCCCTTTAATAATATGAGATAAAATTTGAAAAATTATAAACTTTATAAATATTATTTCCAGATATAAAGATTTTACTAAATATTTTGTTAAAAAGTACACCATATAATTTTGAGTTTGTCTAAATTCATTCGTCTTAACTCTGATTTTGACGATTCAAAATGCATGGAAAAGCTCTTCTCAACCCCCTTAATAATATGGGATAAACTTTGAAAAATTCTAACTTTTACAAATATTATTTCCAGATATAAATCTTTTAATAAATATTTTGTCAAAAATTACTCCATATAATTTTGATTTTGCCTTAGTTTCTTCATTTTAACTCCAATTTTGAAGATTCAAAATGCGTCGAAAAGCTTTTTTCATACCCTCTAATAATATTTTTGACAAATTTTAACTTTTACAAATATTATTTCCGGATATATATATATATATAGATTTTTGACAAAATAATATTTGTGACAATATATTATTTGTTATATTGTATCTAGAAATAATATTTTGGACAAAATATTATTTTTCCAAAAATCTTTATATCTAGAAATAATATTTGTAAAAGTTATAATTTTATAAACTTTATCCCATATTATTAAAGGGGTTGAAAAGAACTCTCCGACGCATTTTGAATCGTCAAAATTATATGGAGTAATTTTTGAAAAAATATATATCCAAATCTGGAAATAATATTCATAAAATTTATCTTTTTTCAAATTTTATCTCATATTATTAAAGGGGTTGAAAAAGCTTTCCACCGCATTTGAAATCGTCATAATCGGAGTTAAAATAAAGAAATTATATCTGGAATTATAGTTTCACCCCAAAAATAAGGTGAACGGTCAAAGTGTGACGACGCCGTTATTTTTTGGACTGATTTCCAACTGTTTGACATTTTTGTGGACAAAATCACACATTTTCAACTATTGGAGAATAAATGATAACTCGGTCATACTTTCAGGCCATTTCACCAAAAACCTCTTTTTTTGCATAAACATAGTAGTAAATTAGTAATCAATTGCAGTGTTGACGTTTTCGAACATGCATCATGCATGCATGTAGCCACCCTTAATTACGTACTAATGATTGAGTTTATTTGTAAGCCTATTTTACTATAAATACCTAACAAATCCTCACATTACTCCAACAACACCTTGCTTAATTTGATTTAGAGCTTCTATCAATTAACGAAACAGGAACCCCCCCCCCCCCCCCCCCCCCTTCAAATTTGATATGCCGTCGAGTGGAGAAATCGTTTGCGTTACTGGTGCAGGAGGGTACATTGCTTCATGGGTAGTTAAGTTTCTCCTGGAGAAAGGCTACACCGTCAGAGGAACAGTTAGGAATCCAGGTTAGGGTAATGGGCGAGTAGACCATAAGTCTGGTCAACGCACCTATTGACTCATAACTATATTCGTTAGGTATCATCGTATCTGTCCTAAAGAATATGTGAACTAATAATGGAGTATTTTTTTGGGGATGCAGATGATCCAAAGAATAGACATTTGATGGAATTTGAAGGAGCAAAGGAGAGACTAAGTCTGTTTCATGCAGATCTTGTTGATTATAAGAGCTTAAGTGAAGCCATCAATGGGTGTCATGGTGTTTTCCATACTGCATCACCTACGACTGATGATCCGGTATGTTTATATTAATATTAATTCCTATATATAATTCCTTACGATCATCATCAAGTTCCTTATAAATATTAAGTAGTATATATATATACGTTAAATAAATTCCATGCATATATGTGTAACAAATTTGAGGCAATTGCTGAATTGGTCTCAGTAAGTAGGTGACAGTTGCAGTTTGGTCCCCGTAAGTGGGAACGATGCGCAAATGGTCTCTGAAAGTGTATAGCGGGTGCGCATTTGGTCCCTAAAGTTAACAGATCCGTTAATTCTAAATGTTTTTGTGATTTTACATAAATGCTAAAATTGGGCAAAAAGTGTAACTTTTAAGAGTTTGGCTTGGCGACAAACTTAAAACTTCATTTCCTGCTTCACTAAAACTCCGATTTTGACGATTCAAAATGCATTGGAGGGCTATTTTCATCATCTTTAAGAATATGAGTTCAAACCCCCAGTATTATCAACATTAAGATTTTCAAAACATTTCTTTTGACAAAGCATACATAAAAACGTTGAATAACTTAACGCATACATAAAAGCCTAATATCTTTAACACATTTAAATATCATTAGTCTAAGTTGTACTTTGTTAGTCCAATTGGTTAGTCAACTATTTTGGTCTCCCCTTGACTTTTTAATGGCGAACTAGTCATTTCACATCTAACTTTTAAAATAATAATTGAAATGACTATTTTGCCCCTCCCCTTAACTACTACACTTCCAAATATGGGGCATAATTATAATTTTAATCCTTTTTTGTTTTAAAAATAATAGACGTGAATGACTATTTTGCCCTTAAGAAAGTCAACGGAAGACATAAATAGTTGACTAACCATTGATTGACAGAAAAAGTTGACGGAATAACCACGTAGAACCATTTTTGGAAGATGAGTGACTAAATGGGACCATATGAAACATGAGTGATGGTTGATGCCTTTTGCCCTAAAACAAAGTGCAACTTGGACTAACAATTTCTAAAGTGTGATGATGAAAAAATAGAATCAACCATACACTAGTCATTGATGACTTGAAGAAGTTAAAAACAAAAAAAAAGAATTATGACCAAAAGAAAAAGGTCGATAATCATGTTTCATGAAATGACAAAGAAGAAACAAATACAAGCTCAACGATATTTAAATGCTTTAAAGATATTAGGATATTGATGAAAAGCATATACAAAGGTAAACTTTAGCCTTCAATCATAGCTTAAAGTCTCTTGAATAATATTTGTCAAAGCTTGTATATAAGAGATATTTTTCAAATCATTTTTGAAAAAAAGACGATAAGTGATTCAACGTTTTTATGTATGTTTTGTCAAAATAAATGTTTAGAAAATCTTAAAGTTGATAAAACTGAGGTTTGAACTCATATTCTTAATGAGGATTAAATTAGCTCTCTTACGCATTTTGAATCGTCAAAATCGGAGTTTCAACGAAACGAGAAATGAAGTTTTAAGTTTGTCATCAAGCCAAACTCTTAAAAACTATAATTTTTGCCCAACCATAGCATTTATTTACGTAAAACCACAAAACGTTTAGAATTAACGGATTTGTTAACTTTAGGGACCAAATGCGCACCCGCTACAACTTTCAGGGTCCATTTGCACATCGGTCTCACTTACGGAGACCAAACTGCAACAGTCACCCACTCACTGGGACCATTTCAGCAATTACCTCTTTTAAATATAATTACATACACCTGATTTAATGATGAAGGTGTTACAATTTGATGGAATTTTGTGTCCTCAAAAGTGGAGGTCAATTGTAGAATTACCGTTAAGTTTTACACCTTCGTCAGTTTTTGGACTAAGTCATTTTAAGAATTAATATATATTTAACTTTTAAACTTTAAAGTACTAAATGACAATCTCGACACATTTTGTGAGATCATTTCTCCAATTTCTTCAATGTACATACATCTAAAGATTTTGAACAACAATTTAATATTTACTTTATTTGTTTTCTTATAATAATTTCATTAAATTTCTTGTTGCAACCAATTTGACATAGATGACACGTTTTTCCATGTTATGGAGTATTCCCTCTATTTCACTTTATCGGACGTTTTGAGAATTTATGTCAAACTTTAACTGCAAATTATTTTATATTTATTCGTCTAAAATATATAAAACTGATATAATTGAATCGTGTTTCAAAGTGCTTTCATAATATTACTTTTTTGTAATTATCTATAATATAAATATAAAATAATTGATGATTGAAATTGTATTTCGAAGAGTGTGAAATCAATTTTAGTTAAATGAAGGAGTATTAATTTTTCCCTAATTGACTATATATTATGATGTATATTTAGGAACAAATGCTGGAACCGGCGGTGAAAGGGGCCGAAAATGTCATAACCGCTGCGGCAGAGGCAAAGGTCCGGAGAGTGGTGATGACATCATCAAATGGGGCAGTTTACATGGACCCCAACAGGCACATTGATAAAGAAGTGGACGAAACTTGTTGGAGTGATCTTGATTTTTGCAAGAATACTAAGGTGCACCGCCTTTTACGTCAATATGAGAGATTATTTGTGTATATTGCATATTTAGTGGGACTAAATAGCAATTTGCACATATTATACGAGACTATTTCGACAATTTTTTCTATATTTAATCATATAAATCATTATTTATTATATTGGTTGGAAAATTAAATTTTAAGTTAATTCAACATTTTAATAATTTTTTTTTATTATGTGTAAAAACTAATTATACGTAATTATGTGGAATGTGGGTATAGAACTGGTATTGCTATGGGAAGACAGTGGGAGAGAAGGCAGCATGGAATAAGGCAAAGGAAAAAGGAGTGGATCTAGTTGTGATTAACCCTGTTTTAGTGCTTGGTCCACTACTACAACCCACAGCTAATGCTAGTGTAGTGCATATTCTCAAGTACCTTACAGGTTCAGCTAAGACATATGCCAATGCCGTCCAGGTTTATGTGGACGTTCGAGATGTCGCACTCGCTCACATTCTTCTCTTCGAGGCACCGTCCGCCTCCGGCCGCTACCTTTGCGGCGAAAAAGCCCTCCATCGGGGTGAAGTCATTGACATTCTCGCGGAATTCTTTCCTGAATATCCATTACCTACCAAGTAAGTTCGACTAAAAACAAGTGATCGATCTATTTCTGTAGAAATATAGAGGGAGATATATTATTGATAATAATGGTTTTCGTCAATACGTTATACATTAGGGGTGTGGAGGAAAATCGAAACCGAGCCGAACCGAACCGGAACCAAACCGAAAATAACCAATTTTGTTATAACCGATCAAAAGCGAACCGATTTCGTTTCCGCCTTTGAGGGAACCGAACCAACGCGGTTCGTCTTGTGGGAGAACCGATAAAAACCGAACCGATGACTAATTTTATGTAGAAAAAAATTAAGTTTTAGTAAAGGATAATTGGTGAGAGGATTCAACATTGTTTATTGTTAGTATGATATAATAATTGATAAGTGAATATGTTTTAAGCTAATAATATATGGATACATATATATTTAAAAATTGGTACCGTGTGACAAATGTGTGTACAAATTTCGAAATTAGCTTTAAAAGGAGCTCGTTAAACTTATATAGAGTGGATATATCTTTGGAACTTATTTATGAGTTACATTTAATATAAAACAATACTAATCACATTTAGATTTCAGTCCAAAATGAATAATAATATTAGTTAGAAACGAACATACCTAATATTTCAAAGCCGAAAGTGGGTTCAAATTTAGGTCCAAAACACGAGGCCCGATATGTCGGTTCGGTTTTTATTTTTGTCCAAAACCGAACCGAATCGTGCACACAATATACATATACCTATATTTATAGGTAAACATTAATCTAACCATAACCCTAACATACACTACGTGTTTATGGGCTAGGGTTGCCCATTAGCCTAATACCCTCCCTCAGAATTCTCATGAGTTTGCAATAGAGACAATTGCTGAAATGGTCCCCGATAGTATGACCGAGTTGCACTTTGGTCCCCAATAGTTACACGGTTGCACGTTAGTCCCCGAAAGTGGCCAAAAAGTTGCACTTTAGTCCCTATGTCAAGTTTTCCACTAACATTTCAGGTTTAGACGTTAAAACTGGGTAAAAATATAATTTTTAAGACGTAAATTTGATTTTTTGCCCAATTGGTCGGTGTTAAAATGAAACTCCACAACCCTATTTGGGGTGAAGAAAAAAGGGATTTTTGGCGGGAGGGGTTGTGGAGTTTCATTTTGGCAACAAGTTGGGGCAAAAAAATCAACTTTAAATCTTTAAAATTATATTTTTACCCCAATTTTAACTCCTAAACCTGAAATGTTAACGTAAAACTTGACGTGGGGACTAAAGTGCAACTTTTTGGCCACTTTCGGGGACTAACGTGCAACCGTGTAGCTATTGGGGACCAAAGTGCAACTCGGTCATACTATCGGGGACCATTTCAGCAATTTGCTCGTTTGCAATACAACTACAATAGGTTAAAAGAACATACAATTGTTGATAATAAGATTTTGTAGAAGTGAGATAACTCTCATTCATGTTTTTCATTCACGCATGTTTAATTTGTTGATAATATGATGAGATAATTCTCAATTTGGTCTGAGATAATGGGACGAAGTTACAATTTAGTCTCAGATAGTTACATTTTTGCATATTAGTCCCCAAAAACGATACATGTGTTGCGATATAGCCCCGAAAATGATAATCATTGCACATTATTGGTCCATATTTTTTTCGGGAATCACACTGCAACATTTATCTCGAGAGACTATAACACAATGCTTGTGCCACTTTCAGAAATTAATCTGCAACATTGAAACTATAAGTACAACCGTATTTCACTATGATCTTGACCAAATCGATAATTAACTCAAATGTCTAAAATAAACATTAACATAGTTGAACTTTGATTTTTATACTCTGATCTGGAGTAAATAGCAAGCCTGTCTCTAAATTTGAAGGTGGAAATAATTTTAGACATCTGGTTTCTAATCATTTTAAAATGTTGCAGGTGTTCCGATGAAACAAAGCCGAGAGCAAAACCTTACAAGTTTTCGAAGCGAAAGCTAAAGGACTTGGGATTTGAGTTCACTCCTGTTAAACAAGTCATGTATGATACTGTCAAATCCTTGCAAGAAAAGGGCATTTTACCTCTCCCAAAACCAATTGATAAAGCAATTCTGCAGTCTTACTTGTGCCCGAAGTTGTGAATAGTAACATTTTAAGAATCTCATTCCTAGTTGAATGCTTTATGTGTACCGGACGAGTGGAGATCTTCTATAACACTTTCAGCAACACTTTATGTTACACTTTTATTATTTTTGTTTATTTTTTTGAATTATCAAGCATCATATGTTATTTAATCATTTTATTATACACATATACTACTATATCTAATTTAAAATAATTCTCATTTTTATTTATAGATGTTAATATTTGACTATTAGTAAACGAGAAAAAATCGAAAAAGAAATTAAAAAAATTGAAAAAGAAATTGAAAAAAATTGAAAAATAAATCTAAAAAGAAAATTGAAAAATAAATTTAAAAAGAAATCGAAAAATAAATCTGGAAAAAAATCAAAAAAGAATATCGAGAAAAAACAAAAAAGAAATCGAAAGTTTAAATTGAAAAAAAAGTAACCAAAAAGTATGCTTAATTGTTAAAACTTATATGTTTAAGTGATTTTGGGGGAAGAGGGTTGGCATTTTTAATTTGACCCCAAAAGTAAGTTAATCTTAGTTAAAGTATTAAAAATTATGTTTTTGTCCCAATTTTAACTGAAAAATTAACGTGGGGACCAAACTACAACTTTCGGGCCACTTTCGGGGATTATGTTGCACCCATGTCACTATTGGGGGCCAAAGGCAATTTGGTGCCACTTTCGAGGACCATTTCGGCAATTCTCTCTAATTTTTAAAGTGTATATTCAAAACACTTAAATATATTCAAATATAATTTTAAATGCTAATTTTTACAATAATTTTTCCTTTAGACATATTAATTCTTTTTTTTAAAAGTGCATGTTCGAGTGAACAACGATGAACCTTTATAGGTCCGCCACTGATTAAGAGCTATGCAAAATTAATCACACAATCAATGCTTGTGCATCGTAATAATTATTAGTTAAATATTTAAAAACTAAAAAAAATGTAGATATTTTTTTTATCAAAGTATTTATTCACCTTAATAATGATTTATAATTAACTACTACAACTTCTCCTTCCAACATATAGGACACTTGAGAACATGGCATGGGGCTTCAATTGACCATTCTTCCCGTATTATATATGGATAGATTCCTTAAATGACGCTTTGAAAACGTTATCATCTAAAACATCTTTTAAATAGATGACTAGTATATCGCATTTTTTAAAGTTCTATAAGATAAAAATGAATGCTATTTAAGCACATACATATCATGTCTTTTAGAAGAATAATAGTAGAATGAGATTCCTTCAACCTGAACAAATTGATATATATGCATCGATAAAAACGTGTAGATAAATACGAGAAAAAACAAAATACCAACATATATATGCCTGGGATGGGATGTAGACAAATTAAACTACAACAATAAAGATAATTTAATAGTGTACTCACTTGGTTATAAAACCTATTTATTCAAGATTTGAATGGTGGCTAAGAGACAATATATGATTTTTCATAAAATCGCTCGTCACCATTAATTAGAATCTAATCTTTTGTAATTATATATTGTAACCTTATTCATCTGAACCTAATTAATGTGAACCTAAGTTTAGATAAATTTGCCCATAAGAATTAATTCAAGTTTTAAATGATGACGGTATTTATCATTGATTTGTCTATTACAAGCATGCGACTGATTTTCAATGGCTAATTAAGAAAGCCTGGTCAGATTGTACTGTGCAACACAATCCAAAAACAAATCTTATGGACTTCTCCTAAACTTGATTTATGCAATAAAATTATACCACAAAATCTTATTAATTTCTCCTTTAACTTGATATGTTTTTAATCGAATAGTCTAGTGGAAAAGGCTTTTACTAGTGACCAGAAGGTCCTGGATTCGAAACTCACCTCATCGCTAATTTACAGAAAAAAAAACTTGATATGTTTTACATCTTAAAGTTATATTTTAATTTGCCCAATTAACGGAATAGGCAATTGAAAATATATATGTGTCGTTTATAATAGATAATATATATGCAAAAATAGATAGCATAGTTCAATAACAATTAAACACACCCGTACTCAAAGTCTCATAGAATTCAAATAACAACGCTGCATATATTTTGAAACCCGACATATATAAAGATAGGTCAATAAGATTGGTTGACCTGGCAAGGATAATTTCCTATTTTGAAAGAGTCCAAATGAGTATTAGGTAACGAAATCATGCATAAATTACAAATGGGAAAAGAAAAAGGAAAGACCATGACTCGAGTCGTGACTCGTCATGGACAATGTGCAAGTCGGATATGGTGGATCCAGTACACCAATGTGGAATATCTAACCTCACCCACACCAAATCTTAATCTCATTGCTCCTTAACATCTAGATTATTTGACTATAATTATTAGTATGTATGTTATCTACAATCAATCGTTTGTACAAAGTCTAGCATATGTGGATTTGTTTTTTTACTCAATAAAGTCTTTTATATGATTAGTTTGGTATTAATATAATCTTGTAACATATAATAGATGTTTTTTTAATAAAAAAATGTCACTCTTGATTGATTGAAATAGATCATGAGATTTCAACACGAAAATATAAAATTTTATTTTATGTAACTTTGCATTTCCCAATTAGATAAAAAGTAGATAAGTGTACAAAATGTATATATACAGTCAAGTTTAACATCGGAATAATATTTAGAGATTATAGAATAACAACTTGAACAATAATATTGTCGACTAATATGGCATAATACGGATGTGGGATATTAACTTGCTGTGACTACTTGACAATTTGTTCAGTTTCGGACTTGATTTTACCCGAAGGAATTTAAAATTGGATTATTGGATTATAATATGTTAGATTAATCAAATCTCAGTCTTTGTTTGAAACTATATAGGCATCAATAGAATTTAACGAAAAACCTAACAGCTATAAATCAAAACATGTCTTTCTTTTGTTTATTAATCTATTAAACCAACGGCAATGACAGTTTTGATTAAATATAGATATAGAGCAAATGACTTTATTGATCACTCATATTTGTTAAAAAATATTAGTCGATCATTTTAGTATGCAATGGCGGATCTAGGAACTTCAAAGTGCCTATTCGAAATCGATATAATTTTCAAAGTGCCTGTTCAAAACACTTAGGTTGCGTCTGGTATAATGGAATGGAATGGCGTAGAAATGGAATAGACAAAGTAATGAAATAGACAAAGGAAATGAATGAATTAATGAATTTTATTACTTTGTTTGGTATGTGAGTAATAATGTGATTGAATTATCACATTATCCCCAATTTTTCTAATTTGATTACCTAGTAGGAGGTAATCATCCATTACCCCCAATTTGGGCGGAATGGTTATTACCTCAAATGAAGTAATTCAATTAACTAGGGAATGCAATCAAAATTCATTGTTATCTACCAAACTAAGTAATACAAACTTCCATTCCTTCCTATCTCATTCCATTCCCGCGTACCAAGCATAACCTTAAATATATTCAAATATAATTTTAAATACTAATTTTTACACTAGTTTTTCCTTTGTACATATAAATTTTTCCTTTTAAAAAAAGTGTATATTCGAGTGAACGGGGGTGAACCAATAAGAGTCCGCCACTACCAGTATGACTTTGTATACTTCCGATCACTCATGTTGGGTATTATGTATATTTTTTGTCACTCACGCGTTTTTTGGTACAACTCTTGATTTTTCAAAATTTTGAATATTTTGGTAAGGGTGTTTTATTCATTTTCCCATAATTTTTTAACTTTCATTAGACTCTATATTTTCATGACAAAATTATGAGAGAATGACTAAAATACTCTTACCAATGAAAATCAAGAGTTGTACCAAAAAAACGTGTGAGTGACCAAAAAGATACATAATACCCAACATGAGTAATCGAAAGTATACAAAGTCATACTAAAATAATCGACTAATATTTTTTTAACAAACGTGAGTGATCAATAAAGCCATCTGCCTCTTAAATATATTTTAGTTTCTGTGAAACAAAAGAAGGAATATTTGGTTCAAAAATTAAATATAAAGCTTCTCTTCATCTATTTGGTATTTTTATCATGTCCTCATTATCAGATATTCCTTCTAATTCAAAACGTACTTTGTTAAGCAATAATAATTAGTTACAATATAAAAAATTATTTTTTAAAAAATACTCTTAAATGTAAATTTGTCGATAGTTTTTAAATTAAAGAATAAAAAGTAATAGACGGTTAAAGATGTACAAAAAAAAATGAAAACAACATATAATTTGAATTGGAGATAGTATTTTATTAAGCAATCGTTCCAGAGAAAAACTTTATTCATGGATTTATGAGGAAGATAAAAGGCGGCGAGTCCACCATTTTATTACTCCATTTGTAAATAAGTTGCAATTAAATATAGATTAGGTAGTCACATCATATTTAACGACATTATATGTACACACTAATAATGAATTAATTAATTGCAGTGTAGACGTTTTCAAAGATGCATGCATGTAGCCACCCCTTACGTGCTAAACTGCTAATGATTGAGTTCGTAACCATATTTTTTTACTATAAATACCTAACAAGTCCTCACATTATCCAACAACACCTTGCTTAATTTGATTTATTAGAGCTTCATATCAATTAACTAACTAAGAACCCCCTCCCCCCCCCCCCCCCCCTCAAATTTGACCTAGATATGCCGTCGAGTGGAGAAATCGTGTGTGTTACCGGTGCAGGAGGGTACATTGCTTCATGGCTAGTTAAGTTTCTCCTGGAGAAAGGCTACACAGTAAGAGGAACAGTTAGGAATCCAGGTTAGGGTAATGGGCGAGTAGACCATAAGTCTGGTCCATGCACGTATTGATTTATAATTATATTATCAGCGCGTTAGGTTTAGTATCATCGTATCTCTGTCCTAAAATATATGTGAATTAATTTTTTTTCGGGGTGCAGATGATCCAAAGAACAGACATTTGATGGAACTTGAAGGAGCAAAGGAGAGACTAAGTCTGTTTGAGGCAGATCTAGTTGATTATGAGAGCTTACGTGAAGCCATCAATGGGTGTCATGGTGTTTTCCATACTGCTTCACCTATGACTGATGATCCAGTATGTTTATATTAATATTAATTCCTATATATTTACACTTTACTATGGATTATTACTACTTTTTCCCCGATTGAGTATAGTTTATGATGTATATTCAGGAACAAATGCTGGAACCGGCAATGAAAGGGGCCGAAAATGTCATAACCGCTGCGGCGGAAGCCAAAGTCCGGCGAGTGGTGATGACATCATCAGTTGGGGCAGTTTACATGGACCCCAATCGACACATTGATAAAGAAGTGGACGAAACATGTTGGAGTGATCTTGATTTTTGCAAGAACACTAAGGTGCTTTTACTACTTTATTTTAACTAGCTTCTCATATTATTAATTTTTTTATAATGTGTAAAAACTAATTATACGTAACTCTGTGGCATGTGGATATAGAACTGGTATTGCTATGGGAAGACAGTGGGAGAGAAGGCAGCATGGGATAAGGCAAAGGAGAAAGGGGTGGATCTAGTTGTGATTAACCCTGTTTTAGTGCTTGGTCCACTACTACAACCCATAGCGAATGCTAGTGTAGTCCATATTCTCAAGTACCTTACAGGTTCAGCTAAGACATATGCCAATGCCGTCCAGGTTTATGTGGATGTTCGAGATGTCGCACTCGCTCACATTCTTCTCTTCGAGACCCCGTTCGCCTCCGGCCGCTACCTTTGCGCCGAAAAAGCCCTCCATCGGGGTGAAGTCGTCGACATTCTCACCAAATTCTTTCCCGAATATCCCTTACCTACCAAGTAAGTTCGATTATTGAAAGCAAGTGATTGATTCCATATTGTCATACTGATAAGGGTTTTTAGGAGTGAGATAACTTATATTCATGTTTTTTATTCACATATGTTTAATTTGTTGATAATAAAATGAGATAATTATCAATATGGTCCGAAAATAATGGGATGAAGTTATATTTTAGTCTCAAATAGTTACATTTTTGTAATTCATCTTTAAAAATGGCACATGTATTACGATATAGTCCCTAAAAATAATAAATAATTTTAAAATATTGCAGGTGTTCCGATGAAACAAAGCCAAGAGCAAAACCTTACAAGTTTTCGAAGCAAAAGCTAAAGGACTTGGGATTTGAGTTCACTCCTGTTAAACAAGTCATGTATGATACTGTCAAATCCTTGCAAGAAAAGGGCATTTTACCTCTCCCAAAACCAATTGATGAAGCAATTCGGTCGTCATAATTGGGATCAAAGTTGTGAATAATGTTTGGCGAATCTCATTCCTAGTTGAATGCTTTATTATGTGTAGTGGACATTCGAATATTACTCCCTCAGTTTGTTTTTAGTTGTCATTTTAGTCTAATTTTTTATATGTTAAAATAGTTGTCCGTCTAACATAGTAAATTGTAATTCTACTTTTCTAATGCATATTTTGCATACTTTTCAATTTAAATTATCAATAATCCAATGATATGATTTCAATCAATTATCATTTTATATTTTCGATGTACTATTTGACTACTTTTTTTAATTCATGTAAAAATGATTATAACGACTACTAAAATAAAGGAGGGAATAGCTTCATTTAAGGAGCACTAAAAATGAAAGTATCCCTTCATCCCAAATTATTTTGCCACTTTATATTTTGGAAGTCAAACTTTGAAAATTTTGACAATGAATTCTTACATGAGTTATGTCCATCTCCATTTGCCCACTTTGGTTTTCTTCCCACATTTTTTTGGATATGAAATGACTAAATTGCCCCTAAAAAGTCAACAGTTGGCTCGTTAACGGAGTAAGTGTCATGAGATCATATTTAGAAGGCGAGTGAATGGTGAATGAGGTGAATTACACACCAACATTGATGAAAGAAAACGCTGGTTTGTTTTGGTTGACACACTACAACCGGTTAGCTCTTTGGAATATTGAACAATAATTTCTACTCGAATCTGACTCGATTATGAATCGAAAGATTAAACGAGTTCGTTTGTTCGGATCGAGTAACAAGTCGGGCGTGCACCCAATTTGAGACTCGCACTCCACAGTGACACTTTAGAACAACTAACTTGCCCCATCTTCAAATAACCTTAATTCTTCCCCAACAACCTAAGCTCAAAATTCATTAAATCTAATAAAAATGTCTTCTTTACTTCTAAATTCAACTGCAATTTCATCATCTCCATTTCTCCGTCACCAAGTAAGTTTCACTTGCTTCATATTCCCATAGAAGTTCCTAAAAATATTGTGTATTTTTAGTTTTGCTTGCTTGACTTTTATAATTTTTAATTCAAATGTTTAATGTTTATTAATATACTATCTGGTATAATATACAGCTAAGATAGTATCTTGAACATGTTCTAGTGTTTATATGATAATTTTATTTCATACCGAAGTTGTGTATCAATAAATACACCAAAGATCATTAATTTTGACCATTGAGAAAACAAAATAGACGATGTTTATGGTATAGAGGAAGTATTTGGTGAAACGTATGCAAAATATAGTATGTTGGAAACTATTTTAGTGTTGTCATGATGAATGATTCAAGTCAAAGTTATATGTGTCAATTAAATGCCTAAAGTTTGTTAATTTTGGCAATTCAAAATCCAATTCCGACTATATTCTTGGGCACTAGGTGTTAGTATTGATTTGCTTGTGACTATTTGATTCAGTGGAATTTGAATCAAGCTAGTTTGGTACGAGGTAAAATGTTGTTGCCAGGTTCATCACTGTCACTGAATTCTTGTACTAAGATAAAAAAGAGACATGAATTCTGCGTCAGAGCTTTCGCTTTCGATCCCGTCCAAGAGGGCATCCTTCGAGAAGCATGCAAGGTTAATATAATCTTCTTTGCTCTTGTATTAATTATTAGAAGAATAAGATACAATGTTGATGCAAATTGCTGCAATTTTTGGCACCTTGTTTACTAAAATTACAAAAAAAGGTGTTAAAAGGTGCCATTTTGTTTCCATCCAACTCCTATTAGGCCTCCATTTTCCAAGTATAGAGGAATGGTAGGATAGCAGTTTAAGATGTTGAGATGGTACGGTGCAATTAACTCTTGGTTATGGAATTTTAGTGAACATGTATCAGATGTGTAGTTATTCGCATCCGATCACCCAAAATTTATTAGATCATCTTAACAGAGTCGTGGAGGGGTAACATATTTACAACCAAATAAAACAGTCTACTACCCTTTGATCTAAAGATTTCGGAGTGATATGACAAACGATAAGTTGCAACACAATCTAAAAACAGTATCTCTTAGTCTTAACAATCTGAATCATGCAAGTAGGGTAAAGTGAAGTAGTAAATAGAAAAACTGATCTTTATTATGCTTACATTAACTTGCCACAGGAAGTACCTGCCTCGCTTTACATGCTAGCTGATACCGGTATTGAAGATTGGTTTGGGGGCCTCCTCTTTTCAGCAGGTCAACAAGCAAATGAAGCTGTTCAAATCCAGTTATCAGCACTTAGTTTTTCTAGGTTTGAGCCTAACAAAAATTCAGGTTATGCTTTGCATATCAACACTTCATACCAAATGGCCTGCTTAAGAGTTTGAATGTGTTCGGTGCAGTTTAGCTGTTATATTTTCAGCAGGACTGGTGACTAGCCTTTCACCATGTACATTAAGTGTGCTGCCACTTACCCTTGGTTACATTGGTGAGATATATCTTGCGGTTCTTATATTGAAATTTAATTTTTCAATCATGTATTCTTTCAGGCTTCATTCTTATGTGTTGTGAACTTGTTAAAATCATATAGGGGCATTTGGATCTGGAAAAAGCAAAACTGAGGTATGTTTTTTCAGAAGGTCCTCTAAATGGTTGTCTACATGTAATGTACAAAGTATCTTCTTTATTTTACTTATTAGTTTTTATTCTCCCCAATCACATAAAACATTATCTATTGGGTAGGTCATTGGAAACTCAATTTCTTTTGCACTGGGATTAGCTACTACATTGGCATTACTAGGAATTGCAGCTTCATTTGCTGGAAAGGCATATGGGCAGGTTGGACAAGGATTGCCCTTGGCTGCGTCAGGTTTAGCAATCATTATGGGTCTAAATCTATTGGAGGTAGTTAATCTATTGATCAATTTGGTTTTTTGAAGTCTTATTGTTATACTCCCTGCAAGATTACTGTCCTACAAGATTACTGCACTACATTAACATGCCCTAAAACTGATGCCTTCGAAGGGGCATTCTGATGTATTCAATCTTAAAGAGTACATCATAAATATTACTCCCACACCTAATATCACTTATGCCACTTGAAGCATGAACCAGCATGCCTGATATCATGAATATATATTTCATTGATAATGCATATCATGCTGATTATTTTTTTATCTCCTAGATAAGCCTTTTCGTTGCTTATAATTCAGGTGATAGAGATACAACTTCCTTCGTTCTTCAACAATTTTGATCCGCGGGCAGCTGCTGCTAATTTCCCGTCAAGTAATGTGTTAATCATCTTAGGAGTAGATCTTGATGCGAGACTTGTTACTACCAACTTTTCCTTTATGGATTTTGATGACTGAATTTAGCATTGACATGGTATGAATTAAATGTGTAGGTGTACAAGCCTATTTGGCGGGGTTAACATTCGCATTAGCTGCTTCCCCTTGCAGTACACCTGTACTGGCAAGCATACTTGGATATGTAGCTGCCTCAAAAGTACTCATATTTTTAACTTTGTGTCTTGTTCTTTCTGCCAAATTTATCACACTTTTTTCTTTCTCTTCCTTTCTATTGTCGATCTACATGTAAATGTTTACGTGGGCACCTTCTTCTGATTTTCCCATCATGTAATATGCAATATGTTCACTGTATGGGTGTAGCTTGATGTCAGACTTATTACGACCAAGTTTCACTGTGAGAAATGTCCAAATAATTTGTGTTTCAGGATGAGGAAACTGGCCAAAACTCATCGTTAATTCTAGAACTAACTGTACTTATTTTTGTCCTATCTAATGTACGTCCCTTGAACAGGATCCAATAGTTGGGGGCAGCTTGTTGTTAACATACACAACTGGTTATGTAGCTCCTCTACTCCTTGCTGCTTCCTTTGCTGGAGCTTTGCAGGTAAAAAGGCATATAATCTCATTCTTCTTCTTTATTGTCATATGCTACATCCATAAGGTGTACGGTCTTTACAGTTTCCAAATTTGAGTCTCTTGTAAGGTGCTCCCTCCGTTTCAAAATAAAAAATTGTCTAGGAAGAATTTACTTTTTCATAGTATTTGATTGTTTAGGAATTCAATGTACTTTTCAACTAATTTTTTCATTTTTTACCCTAATAATTGCTTTTACTTTTGAGGGTTATTATCTATATTATGGGAATGATAATAATCTTTCTTGATCCTTAATAAAGAACTTTTTGGCTAGATGATCAAATATTTGGAAATAGAGGGAGTATATTTCACTCATTATTCTTGCTTCCAAATGCTTTCTTTAAGTTTTTGTAAAAGGTAATCCTTGCAATGAAGAGACTAGAGTATCTTACTAGTTACTACTCATCCTGTGTGGATGAATATGTTTAGCTTGCATGTGCTCATGTGTTTAATTATCTGCAGAGCCTGCTTTCATTCCGCAAGTACTCAGCATGGATTAATCCGATCAGGTAGTTCCTTTTTCCAAACTCTAAAGCAAAGTGGCCATAAATTCCGAAATAAGCACTTTATCTTTGGAGCACGTACAGAGAATTTAAAACTTCAAATATGTCAAAAAGAAGCTTACATCCTCCTCTTGCTTAAACTACTCATATTTGATGATCCAAATTGAAGAGCTAAACTACTCTGCATATGATGAAACATGCCTTAATAAGTTCTTCTTTTAAGCCACGTGCACATGTGGATAAGAAATATTTGAATAGTGTTTTTGAAGTCAATAAACAAATATGATCACTGCTAAAGATGGGCCATTAAAGTGTGACTTTTGACAAACATGCATCTACATCGAACTGGTTCCTCTGAAAGTTTTTACTGGTTTGGCACCTGATATTTGCTTTGTTCTACTTTTGGTGGCAGTGGTTCTCTGCTTTTAGGTGGTGGTATTTATACTCTGCTTGACAAGCTCTACCCAACATCGATGGTAATGTGAGAACCGATAGGCAAGAGTTGATGATCGACATTAATGTAAATGAATCAAGCAGTCTCCGCGGAATGGAACTTTTCATAGTCAGAGTAAACAAGCTTGCAGAATTACAGATACTGAGACAGATAAGTGTATCACTTGCCAGCCAAATATCTATTTGTACAAATGATGGTAAAATAGAGAGATCACCTTAAATTGCTGTAGTTGTATGTCAAAAAACGAAACATAATTCCAAGTTAATACATAATCTTGTACAAATGTGTTGTTGATAAATTTTTCTTTAGCCTCTCACATGTTCAGTAGTATGAAAACATTATCAATGTATTAAAAAAATTATAAATAATGCAATAAAGTAATTAAGAATATTGTGTGTTCATTGCTAATAACAGCATACGCTAATTTTTGGAGGGGTTGTCTTATGATACCCCCAGAAAAAAAAAAAGTAATTAAACAGGCTTGCAGAGTTGCAATAAATGATGTTCGGTTTTGTCCTCAGAGAGTTATTTTATCTTGAATGCGTGTTCTATGCATTTGATAATATACAAAAAAAAATTTCATGAACCCAATGCATGTATAATGTGTTGGAAATAATATACCGACAACATGGATCGTAGTCAACCAATTGATCATGTATTGCTTCTTTGTTAAGCACATCAAATTAAATAACAACATGTGTTTAGTGACTTGTTTTTTACATTTTTTTTAGTAGCATGTGTTTTTTTTTTGTAATACTGGTTTGATTTCAACAATGTTTTGGTGTTATTATAATTTATCAAAGAATGTCTTAAGTTAAATTAGGTGACCAAATTATGGTTTTTAACAAACATGATTAATCTTTAATGTCATTTGTCTTAATTATAATGAACTCAGTACAAAAGAATAAAGATGACTATGATATTGATTGCACAACTTGATAAATATCTAAAGTCTAGACCATAAAGTATCAAGGGGACCAGCTCTAAGGAAAATAAGATGAGCATGGTTATGAGAGTAAAAAAAGCAGTGCTTCAAATAGACAGAACCACACCCTTTTACGAAAGTGAAGACATGAAGAAGTGAGCATTCAAGAGAATCCTATGCAATACAAATGCATAGCGCATCCGGTAAAAACTATTTCCACGGCGTGAATACACATGGTATACATTCATTAACGGGATCGAGCGTATGTCCCATGTATTTGGTATCTTTATATTAAAAAACTGAATAACAGAACGTGTGTTGACGTTGTGGTTTTGGTGCCGTAAAAATATATATCATCAAATATAGTGGTAGATCTTGTTTTAATAAAAAAAAAAATTATATGTACATGACTAATTGGGTTTCATTTGAACAAAAAGACAGATCACAATAACACTCATCTAATTACATTACATAACAAGGCTCCTACAGAAGAATTTGTATCCTCTTTTAAGTACGGCTTGAAATGAGAGCAAAATTAGGATTTATCCACTGCTCTTCAATTTCCTTCTTGACTTGCTAACTGACTTGGACGGTGGAGAAGGCGAAAACTCGAAAGGTAGAGAAGGAAGCTCCATTTCCCCTTTCAATATCTTAACAATGTCGCCAATGTCTGGCCTCAACTCAGGCATCTTCTGTATACAACCAAGCGCCAAATTGATGCACAAGCTCGCCTGATCTTTGTTGTAATCGTGTTTAAGTTTCTCATCAACGAGTTCTAGTATATTTCCAGATTGAGCTAATTGTCTAGACCAGCTTATTAAGTTTGCTTTCTCAAGTTTCATTGGGGAGGATAGGACATGTAATGGCCTTCTACCGGAGACAATAACAAGGATCAGAACTCCTAGACTATATATGTCAGTTTTCTCCATTAAATAGCCACATCCTCCGCATTCTGGTGCGATGTAGCAGAGCGTCCCTCTCATGCTTGTCGTGCTACTTAGCTCCCGACTAAAGAGGTCTCCACTCCACATATCACTACCAAATGAAGGGGAGTTCTTTTTCTTGCAACCCCTCCTAAAACTAAATTCCCTATCTTGATCTTTGATGTTTCGGCCCTCTAAACACGGCTTCTTTCTTTTGAACTGAAAATGCTTTGCCAAACAAAAATGTGGTATCGTCATTCTTTTCTTGAACTTGCATTCGAGGGTTTTAGCCTTTACACTCTTACTCTTCTTGCTTAGCTCATCAAAGTGCTCCTCTCTCCACCACTCTTGTATCTTCCTCTGCTTCTTATTACACATTTCCCACCGTGATTTACCCTTGTCAACGCCCTCATTAAGACCATCAAATACAGGATTTGCAAAACGAGTTTCATTTATTTCCTCTAATTTATCCAACGGCGTTGAACTATCCAAGTTGGACTTCTCTGGAGAACATTTCAAGTCTTCGTTCCAATCTGCAGCAGGTGAAGCGTAAATTTGGCTGCCAATCCACTCCATGACATAATCTTTGCTACACAATTCACCACTACCATCTTGCCTCCACCACCAATCCTTACCCCATTGCTTAGCACCATAAGTACAACTATCATCATAACTATGATCAATACTACTCGGCTCTTCATCACAGTTCCCTGACTTCTTCCAATCTTCCACACAATTTTCAACGCTCAAAACACCCTTCCCATTCACGACACTCTTCCCCTTGTGATCACTCTCGTTCACAACATATCCATTACAATGCAAAGAACTCAATACTTGATTTTTGACATTGTGAGATGCTACTAATTTACCGTTATTCGAGGAAGAAGAGGCATGTAAGGCAAAAGCAAAATCGACCTCATCATGACTCTCCATAGGAGACTTCGGTGTACTAAAACCCGGGGTCTCACCTTCCCCTCTGACAATCCCTAAGTTCCCCGAAAGGTCCTGACTTTTCCATAAATCCTGACTCTTCCCCAAATCTTGGCTATACATATCAACACCAAACTCTCCTTCAAGCTTCAATCTCGCTAACCCAAAATCCGAAAGCTTCCCTCTATAATCCAAATCTAGAAGAACATTACTAGGCTTAACATCCCCATGTATCACAGGTGGATCACATTCAAGGTGCAAAAACTCCAATGCCTTAGCAACATCAAGAACGATATCGAACCTTTTAGACCAATCCAAACTCTCATTCGACTCAGAAAACAAAGATTCTTGCAAACTCTTATTAGGCATATACTCATACACCACAAATCTTTTGGTTTTCTCTACGCAATACCCGAAAAGACATACAATATGTGGAGATCTTTTGATCCCACCAAGTATTCTTAGCTCACTCTGAAACTCCCCTTCACTTTGAATCGAATTCGAATCAAGAAGTTTGATAGCTACTAACTTACCATCTCTCAGCACCCCTTTGAAAACAGAACCAGACCCTCCTTTACCTATTACATTACATGCATTGAAACCATTGGTGGCAATTTTAAGGTCCTTGTAAGAGAATCTTTGAAGCTTAACAAGATGGGATGTGGAATCAAAAGGGCTTGTTCTTGATCGTTGAACTAAACTATACCAAACATAGTAGAGAAGATAAAGGATAGCAAATAATATTATTAGTGAAGTAAAAGAAGTGATAGTGAGAAAGATTACAGTTGTTTTGGATCTTGAAGATGAAGCTTCATTCAATAGCCTTGAAGGCATTATGCTTCTTGGATTAAGATTTGTGGAAGTCTGTTGAGTATAAAAATCACAAGTGCTAAATGGAAGTGGACAAAGAAAATTCTTTTGAGTGATTGTTGAAAACTGAAAAGTGGAAACATCGAGTCCTGTTATTCTTGGCTTTACAGTTGTATAATCATATATGAATATACTCCCTCCATCCCTATTTAATAGACCCATTTTGATTTTTTGGGTCAAACTTCGAAAGTTTTGACCGTAAATTGTTATTAATCGATAAGAGATAAAATAGTCATATGAGATCTTGTTAGATTCGTCTCAATATATATTTTTTAAATATCAAGTTTTTATAATTTTTATACATGTAAAATTAAAAATATTTACGTTTTAAGTTGTGTCTCGGAGACCGTGAAAAAGTAAATGGGTCTATCATTTAGGGATGGAGGGAGTATATTTTTAGCCCAATGATTTTTGGACGCCATTTATTGATTATCGTGTTCCACTTATTTATAATTTTTCATCAACTTTTATATTCTTACTATAATTAGAGTATCATTATCACTTGATGTGGTGTAAAAAATCATTGGTCTATATTTAAAGGTGAATATAATTTATTAACACATAATTTGAACATGACATATAAGGCGAATGGGTAACACTATTCATATATAGTGTTTTATTTTAGGGTGAAATTATTATTTTGTCCCAATTTAATTTTTTCATCTATTACACTTTCAAATAGAGGAAGATAGAATTGTAATCTTACTCCCAAAAGCACTATGGTGGCTTTGGCAATATTTTTTGCTATAGCATTTTGGAAGCGCTATCTATGACATAAGTGGTATCTTAGCTTTTTATTATTTATTAAATTTGGATTTTATTTATTTATTTTATTTTACAAGCACTATCATAACATCAATTTATATAGCGCGTTAAAAAAGAGCTATTTAAGTGGTGTTATTTAAGGTGATATTTGTACTAGTGATTACATTGGATTGAATATAATACTGATGGAGTAGATATCATTGAATATGGTACGACATTTGAAATTTTAAAATTGAATATACAATACAAGTGTAACATAGTATGTCGCACAAAAGTGTAATAAATAATTCAAAATAAATTTTATCTAGAAAATAAGTTTAAAACCAAAAAATAAAATACACGTAATGGTCTTACTTACCCAAATATATGAGAGTGTGACACAAACAGCAAACTATAGTATGAGTACCCTGAATCTAGTGTGAAACTAATGGTCTTGTGATGTTTACTTTGTTACTAAGGATTTGATATCCCTAGAACAGCCATGTAGTTTAATACTTTAATTAATTAATGTAAATGCATACCTTTGAGAGTTGAGAGTTAATAGATGAAGATTAAAAAAGTGGTTGAAATGGGGTGGGGACCTTTGTTTGCTTTGACTAAAAGAGGAAGCATTTTGTAGGTTAGTGGACGAATATTTTAGAGGGAAAAGTAAAAGATGGGGTCATTCTTTTGGCCATTAATCATGATAGGGGAAAATGAAACGGTGCTATATATGGTGATTGGTGATTGGTGATTGGTGGGTCACATAACACCAAATTATTTTTCATCTTTATACATTCTTACTTTCTTAGTTTGGATTCGGTGTGCCATGAAAAAAGGAAGAAGTTTAAGCAATTCTTTTAGGCTTTTTTTCATCTAGGCCCCTGAACTAATTAGTAAATCCCAAATCAGCCCTTCCCACCTTTTTTGTCCCAAATAGGCCTCTGTGGCCAAAAAATGGCACCTGAACTTTCATTTTTTTCATTTTTGCTGACTTTTTCAGATTTTTGACTTTTTAAAATCCTTAACCCAAGGGCAAGTTAGTCATATTAAAAATATGAGTTTTTGGAGGGAAATATTCGAGAAAAGTTCAGGTGCCATTCCGAAAAAAAGCATTTAAGCGCCAAAATTGAAGAAAAAGTTCAGGTGCCAGACAAAAAAAAGTATTTTGACATTTTTGAACTCGAATTCATGTGTGTATTTAAATTGTATATTCGATATTCGGATTCGATTTTTCAGATTAGAAATATAAATAAATATAATTATTCATAATAATTTAATTTTTTTTTTTAAAAACCTCCCCCCCCCCCCCCCACTCCCCCGCACCCCCCCACCCCAAGAACAACAGCACCCGCCCCCCCCCCCCCACCCGTCCCCCCTCCCCACCCGTCCCCCCTCCCCCACCTCAAGAATAGCAGCACCCGACCCCCTCCTCCTGCAACAGAACAGCGGCCGCCGCCGCTCCCCACCCACACCCCACCTGCGAACAGCAGCCCCAGACCCCCCCACCCGACCCCCTCCTCCTGCAACAGAACAGCACCCCACCCCCTCAAGAACAACACCCCACCCCTCAAGAACAGCAGCAGCAGCCGCCGCCGCCGCCCCCCCACCCACACCCCACCTGCGAACAGCAGCCCCCCCCCCCCCCCACCCCACCCCACCTGCGAACTATTATAATTATTCACTAATTTGAAATATGGTTGATACTCAATTTTTTTGAAATATTTTGTAAATTGCTATTGTTAATATTAAGGGCATCAACATTTTTCTTGATTTGAATATGATTTTTACTGGGTTATGGGGTTTGATTTTTCATGATGGATTCAAGAAAAAAGAAGGAGCATTAAAGATGATGAAGAAAAAAATTGAATCTTTATCTATATGAGATGAAGAAAATGGAATAAAGTTAAGAACTTATAGTGGTGGTGGTGAACAAAGATGATGGCAGCGATGGTGAAGGAAAGAACTCATAGTGGTGGTGGTGAACAAAGATAATGGCAGCAATGGTGAAGGAAATGGGTGGGTGTGGGGGTGGGGGTGGGGTGAAAGGTTGAAGATGATGTTTTTAATAAGGTTGGGTTAAATATTTGAGGTTGGGTTAGTTTATAATTAGGTTGGGTTAGTTTTTTATGTGGTTAGACTAATTTGCCCTCTATCTAATATTTAAAATTAGAGAAAAAAATTTTAAAAAAAGTTCAGGTGCCATTTTTGGGGTCCAAGGGCCTATTTGGGAAAAAAAAGGTGACAAGGGCTGATTTGGGATTTACTAATTAGTTCAGGGGCTTAGATGAAAAAAAGCCATTCTTTTATAAGAATCACAAGGAATGAAGATCATTTGTACTCCTTTCGTCCCATTATCTAAGAGCCATATATCAAAAATATAAATCTCATTTTAAGTATTCATTTTACTTGATTAAGTAAGAAAAGTTGGAAAGAAAACTAAATTTGTGAGAGAAATTTGAATTTTACTCAAACTTTATGCAAAAGTGAATAGTTATTAGATAAAGGGAGGAAGGAAGTAACACTTTTTTGCGATATTCTATGTTATATTTCTATTGTTTGGCTATTTTATAAATCTTACTTCTATTGTTTGGCTATTTCATAAATCTTTCAAACATATTACTTTAACGTAAGATCTTCATAATGTTATTTACTACTTTACTACAATTTAGTATGCAAGAAACTATTATTGGCAAAGAAAATGCCACTATAAAAGAAACCGAAAATATTATTAATTTATTATGTACCACTTACGAGGAAGAGATCTCATAAATGGAAATTTTATTTGACTTCAAAATGTGACACTGTAGATATAAAATAATTAAAAAATAGTATTATTATGTACCACAAAAGATTGAGAGATGCACATCAGTACTAGAATTCATCATTTGAGATACCTTTGGTTATGGTTCGAATTATGGGCTCTAGGACAGTTATTTGAGCCTTGCGATCGTCTGCCTCTTGTTTTAGTTTGTAATTGTAATTCATCAATCTTTTACTTTTGAGTTCCTTAAGAGGTATAGGCTTCAATGGCTATATCTTGGATTTTGGACTTGTATGTTGCAAGGACGGACCTAAGGCCTAGCGGGTACGGCCCTCCCTAGGTTTCTTGGTATCGTTATATTTTTGTGATATATATAATAAAAATTGTAATAAAAGTAAGTGAAAGTGTAGCTTAATTGGTTAAATCATTTCTTTAAATGGTAGAGGTCGCCCCTGCCATATTGTCCTCTTCATCCATTCTTGGATTCTCTCATTTTGTGTCCCTTCATATGCAGTCTGAACATCCTCCCTTTCAGTTTTAGTAAGAATGTTTATGTGAGCAGTGATGAGTTTGAATAAATTGACGTTAAAATGAAATGGAAGTAGTAATAAACTTGAATGCTACAATATTTATCATTTGATTAACGTTAATAATTATCTACCACAAAATGTGAAATGAATATGCAAATAGTTAGCTATAAATGAGCATATGATTATAAAAAATTACAGTACAAATCTGACACTCCTCAAGTACACCAACTACTCCATAATTGATTACCCTGCGGCAGCATCTGTGGACAGCCAAACGCGCAATCGACAACCATCAAAAGTCAAAACTAGTGTATTAGCTGTATGCATTCCAACAGGCTCGATCACTTCGAAACTTGATATTGGATCGTCAAGCCTCTAACAAAGCATTACTTTAAAGGAATGGCAATCGAGATGTTGCAAATAGTACAATACATATGTATGCCTCTGCTGCTTCCTAGGTTGCTTTTCAATTTCAGAGAACAGCCACAGATTCAAATTCTGGGAGAACAAACTAACGCCAACAACAGTTACAATGCTATCCTTTTGTGCGTTTGAATCCAAACCAAATCTCATAATGATTGAAGAGCAAACTATCATGTGTGAACTTTCCTATATACTCAAGCCCCAGAGAACTGAGCTTCTTCGTGCATTCTTCTCCCCCCAACCGCGAACAGAACTTGATATTGTGGGACACGAATATTCGACCATCAAAAGGCTTCAATCTCTCTGCTAATCTCTCTAATCCAACCCAAACAAGATTATCCGGTATGTGCAAAAACACAGCACTAGCATATATCAGGTCATACATGGTTCCCGATCCAAATTTACTGAAATCCATATCTTCTCCTCTGACAATAAGAGGCCGTTTAGTTAATAAACCTTGGGATGGAAGCTCGTACCGGAAAGCAGCCATGAGAGAGAGTTCATCCCTCTCAAGGCAATGGAAGAGGCCTGGATTCAAGAACCGAATAAAATGTAAGCCAACACGAAGTGTCCCACAGCCAATCTCTAGCACTCGCGAATCTGGTCTTAATTTTGCAGCCTCTGCGAGGAACTCAAACACATCGCGACCACCGGCCCATGGTTCACCGTAATTGCTATGGTGCTGTTCTACTAACAGCTCGCCAGGACAAGGAAGAGCAGTGTGGTTGCTAGCTTCTTGGTCTTCATAGTGAGATATGCCCTTGAACCTGATAGGTATGAGGTTTTGGTCAGAACTCTCGGGATGATTTAAAAGTTAACCGAAGACACATGAACTATTACACAGCTGGAAGTTATCCTAGAATTTAGATACCATTGACTAACCACAGCCTAGAGATGGAAAACATTAAAGCGGAAGAACTGTCAAAAAATTAACCAATCAATCTATGAAGTTGTATCCGATGACATGCCACACATAAGAGATTAAACACTGCTAACCCCAGGCAAAAAAAACCCAATTGTTTGCTTAATTATCAGGTAGTGAAGCTCAACAACACATTTCAGTCTCCACTGTTATAAGGAGCAACTCGAACTCAAACCCATTCGTCTAGCTATCAACATTAACCGCTGTGGAAGTTTTAAGTCCGAAATTCAAAAACTTTTTTTTTTTTTGTAAATTAGCGATGAGGTGAGTTTCGAACCCAGGACCTTCTGGTCACTGGCAAAAGCCTTTTCCACTAGGCTATTCGATTAACTCGAAATTCACAAACTTGATACATCAAAAATATGCACACGAAGTGCACCTCCGCAAAAATAGAGCCGTGGCACTATCAAACTAAGTTAGAATTGATACTTAAAAGAAACTCATGGTGGCCTCTGACTTATAATTCCAAAGTACAACTTTTATCCTATCCCCTCAGATTTTAGTACACTTACAATTAAAATTTAAGAACTTTGATCTCAATGTATGCCTATTTCAATGTAATATAATAGTTTTAGCAATATTCCACTTAATTTGCCTCGATGCACTTTGATTTCAGTACGTCTAAATAAAATCCTAAAACATACAAGTCAATTCAGCTTAATTACCCTCACCAGGTTCACCTCGATTCAGTTTAATCCAATCATCTCAATTTTCAATCTCAATCGCAACCATCTATTTCATTTTGCTCAGATCCGAATATATTTCTACTGAGATCTACTAACAGAAATAGTAAGAACATGAAATAAACATGGTAACGTACTGAAGTAGATCTTGGAGTTGTTTCTCTCGAGTACGAGGATTAATCCCTTTGCGAAGCACATTATCTGCCATGTGGAGCCCATTCGCTTGAATCTGAGTCTTGGCCCACTCAACATCTTCCAGACGAGTGGTGGCGGTGATGGGTGTGTTGGGGGCGGCGCAAGTGCAGGGTGGTGGTGATGGAGGAGAAGAGAAGAGGACGGAGAGGGAGACGAGGAAGATGGCGGCGGCGGAGACGAGGATGATGAGGAGGGGGACTGATATCACCACCCCTTTTGATAATATCGCCATTGTAATCAGATAGTTGCAAGCACTTGTCTTTCCAATCGATCAAATTGCAATCAACAACATCATAACTACACTCTCACTATGATTCAGCTATTTGTACTCCTGAGCGGTTATACACTAGATGACTAGAATAGAGATATTCTTGTATGAAATGACTATTTTGCCCCTTTCACTTGCAAGTGGAGTAAGAGAGGCAGTTAAGTTGGGGCTAAAATTGCCATTTCATTATTCAATTAACTCACGCCAGAATATCACGATTAAATGGCTCAACTATCTTTCGTCGTAATTTAGCAAGATGAGTTTCCAATTAAGACTTTCTCATCACTAAAAAGAGCTTTTTGCACTATTTTGTTCAATTAACTCACAAAAGGCCATTTTCAAAATCTAAATGTAAATATATGTGATAAAATTGATGTGTGAAAAGAAATTTCGAGAAAAATTGAGGTACCAGTCCAAAAAAACATTTTACACTCCAATAATTGAAAAAGGTTCAAAGAGTCCGTTGAAAAAACCCTTCTTTCGAGATGCTCATTAGCTAATGTGGTCAATAAGTTAGGTTGTTGCCCGAGCATAAGCTCTATCTTTAGCTTGGTTGAGTGAGGTTCGATGCAAGGTTGAAGATGATGTTTTTTATATAATTAATTAAAATTGAATATTTTAATAATTTGAGTTAGATTATGAAGTATGGTTAGTATTTGAGCTCTCATTACTTTTTTGAATTCAAATTTAAAGTATTTATCTTTTTATGTAATTATTTGATTCTTAAATTTGACGCTTATACATAAATTAATAACACTTGATTTGAAGTAGTTGAGTGGCACTTTAAGTGTGAAGTTGTGGTACATAAATGAAAGAAAGTGCAAAAGGTGTTTCTGATTAGATAATACTTCATCCATTTTAAAATGTTTGGCCCATTTGAGTTTTTATAATTTTCGAGAATGATTTAAAACGTAAATATTTAATTTTATAATTAATAAAAATTATAAAATGTTGATATTTTAAAATAAATTGTGAAACAAATTTAACAAGGTCTCACATGACTAAATTATTTCTCATCGATTAATGAAATTTATGATCAAATTTTTAAAATTTGACATAAAAATAAATAAATAACCAAACATTTTGAGATAGAGGGTTATCGCTTTTACAATGTTTAGATAACTTTTTAAAAAAAATAATGAAAATGTATAATTTATTACTTTAAAATGGTACTCCCACCGTCCTTTTATCTAAGCCTTTTTTTCTTAAAATATAAATTATTTCTCATGTTGTATTTTACTAAATAAAAGGAGTAAAAGAAAAGTGGAGATAAATTTGAATTTGTAAAATAAATGAAAAGATTTATTAGCAAAATTAAATGATCTTTTTTAGGTAGTAAGTAAAATAATGGCCTAAAAATAATGGAAGGAGTATTCAGCTTCTGCTATTCTATATTTTTCTTTGAGTAACGGCAAACTCTTCATCTCATCTTTAATCTTTGGATTCCCATTCATCTTCTGAATCTCTTCTTTCTACTTCAGGTTTGTGTATTTCTGTCCCAAAACTTTGTCCAGTTTACATCAGCTTAAATGATGTTTGTTAAAATCCACAACTGAAGAATTGATTGTTTAGTTGTATGAGTTGATAAATTGTTGTTGATTTGCGTAAAGATTTGACTTTCAGTT